>CM037837.1:32677453-32706042 GCA_021234535.1 Stichopus chloronotus | reverse complement strand
TGAGGTTTGCTCTTTTAGCACGTTAAAAATGTGAAACTTGCTGCCATCGAATTCACTGACTCCAAGCTATCATTGACCAGCCTGTCATATTTCTACGGTTTGCTTGCCATACAGATAAATATGTCAATGGTAAAATTGAGAGGTGGAAGTATGAGTTCCCTAGAACAGCACTCTCTGACATCTTTCCCGGTTAACCTATCCCATGCCTATCCACACTACCACAATGATATTGACGTGTGATTATTTGGTCTTGGCCCAGCTGTCTAATGTGGATGACTTTAAACTGGAATATGGGGACAAGATCATCTGTCACAAAAACTGTAAGAGAACTATATATTCATCTTCCAGATACTTGAATATGAAAATTGTCGTCAATCAAGCCGTCAATCACTGTTACTTGAAATCAAACAGACCAAAGGGAATGCAAAATTGGAACTTAAACAATGTTTGTTCAGTGATTGTAACATAGCTGATTTTCAATGTCAAAAGTTCACAAATTACCAATCCCAACTCACATACAAAAATGAACTATCAGACACATCACTTGTTCCAAACCGCACAAACGCAGTAATCACTTACGAAGTCACTGACACTGAACATTTTAAAACTCTCAGACATAAGCAAAAGCCAGTATTGTTATTTTCCCTTACCAATCTATTGGAAACTTTAACCTGACTACTTCGCCATGTACTTTTCACATAACTTCACAATTCATGGCCACAATACTCACAGTTCACACAACTTCCTCATGATACCATAAAAAATAGTTCTCAGCAAACCATTCTGTGAACTCGGGCAATCAGGCTCAGCACCCACGCCACTCGTCTGTCAATGCTCAGGCAAGCTTGCACTTTTACAGAAGGAACATTTTGCTTTTGCACTTTGAGGTCTGAGGTCTTCTATCTCTTTTAATTATGTTTACATTGCAACTGTTTTCTGTTTTTAGTAGGGATTGAACTTTACCAGGCCCAGGTGGGTTGCTATACACTTCTTTTAACCTATTCATATACCACTATGTTGATGTATCGTTCGCCAACATTAATGTAAATGTGAAGTAATGAAATAAGAAATGACATGGAAAGGTATAAATTAAATAATACATTTGTATCTCGGAAAGGGATACTCTTATAACTGCACTTCTTTCACAGCGTTCATGTTTAGTGGAGTCATGCATATCATGAGAGCGCTACTATACTTAACGTCGACTACTTACGCCTAATACAAGTGCAAAAGATGTTAACTGTTTTGCATTTTAATAACAGTACAAGAGTAATATCCCTGTCTGCATCCCGATGTAAATGGATTGCTTTTCAAACGTAGTTTTCCTATTACAGGTTAATTTTGTGTAAATTCATAAATGTATTCAAAATATGAGGTATTTTCCCTCTAAATTTCGAATTGTGGTTACACAGATCATTTGGTAATATATTCGAACATGAAAATAATGCTTTAACAGCAGAAAGATCAAGCTTGCATGAAACGCCATGAGATTCCTGTATATATCGTCTCTGCAGCATTCTATTTCCGTTGCAGCATACAAACTACAATGCGGTAGACGTATGGTGTACACACTTGCATTAAAGCTACCCTTTCCAGCTATTACTATACAGCATGCACGAACGATCAATGCTATAGGTCAACTCAAATGCTTTAACAAGCCGGCATGATATCACCACAAGTATATTATTCGTTTTATTACTTGAACGAAAAAGCGGTGGTGTACCGAATATTAGTCTCATATGTTTATGGTAAGGGAAATGATTCAAGCACGGTTCGTCTGCTCCGATAACTATATTCACGTTGTTACAATTATGCACAGATAACGGAATGCGCTAGAACAACGTACATGTATGTATTGACCATTGTCAGAGGCTAACATCATTTCTGGATAAGTCGCAAACGAGTGAGATGAAAGTCGTCGTGGAGCTTAAAGGGACTCATTTGTTCCCTTTAATGTAGGCCTACATTAAAAAGCTGATGCAAGCCTGTCAATCCGTTATCGTAAACCAGCACTTGTCAAAAGTTCACTTGTGAAAACACTTGTCAAAAATCCCAAACCCTTTCCCTCTCTATTTACAGATTCTTAAAGGATTCTTGTGGTTCTGAAAGCATGTTCATACATTGTTTTTATGAGACACTTGATGTCTCGATATGATAAGTTGTTTGCTGTCACCATACAACAAACATGCATTGCTATGGACACTAACCACAACAGACAATGTATTTGACAGACCTGTATAATTTTTCAATATTTTTACAGGTATTTTCGCAGCTCCACATCCAAGTCCACACAATCCTACACTTCTTCACCATTTTTTGTTAAATTTTTATCGCCTCACTTATGTTTGTGTATGGAAGTGTCATTTTGTTGACCGACCATGCGTTATCATCTTCATGAGCAATATGTAGAATCTTACCTCAACTGTTTGCGCTACATCTCAGAAATATACAAGGAACATAGACACAAGGACGATGATAAGCTTTATATACATTCGACCGATATCTTGACACATCTTGGTAGCCGACAGCGAAATTATTTCATATGGAACCGTTTAACGAAACCATAACGCAATTTGGTATCAATTAAGAGGTCAGAATTAAGGAAGAAAACCAGTTGATGACGACGTCTGCGATGATTGAAAGGCTGTGTTTTCCCATTTGGAACTTATTTGTGTTTTTAGGTCATGTGATTTTGGCATTTTGGTAACCCCAGAGTAGGGTATGCATGCGTAAAGTGTCAAATTCGGTATATTTGTATTGGGGCTAAAAGGGTCGGTCTAAAACCTCACAGGAAACAGAATGTATATTGCCGCATTAGAGAGAAGTGACGCATTACAATTGACGACAGTTGTGATTACTTATTATCGACTAATTTATATCGTGACATATCTTATTTTATCTTACTCTTAACTTTTGTTCCAACGTATGGAAGCTAACTGTGAAGAGAAGAAACCAAACAAGTACTTTAGTCTACTTCATATCATATGCTCATCAATCGTCATTACGTAAACATTGCAGGACTTCTAAAACACATTATTTAAAATACTTCGTAGTAATAAGCAGAAACGTAATTAAACTTCAAATTTCCCTAACCGTGTGTGGCCCATTCTAACGGAAAAATTCAAACTTGGACTATGTTTCCTGTGGATAAAAGGATTAAAGGGCCAGAGGTTTCGCTGCCAAGTCATCTCCGGATAACGTTTTCCAGGATGCCTATATTTGGCTCATTTGGCTCAGAAATTGATTGCACAGGCAAGTCCCTATCCCCAAGTGTTTATTGCAATCATGGATGACAAATGAAACTAGGATGCATTTTTTGGCTGCAATATTCTTCCCTCGGTCCAATTTGCTTTACACTTTATGCTAGTACACTGAATAAAATCGTGTCTCAGTATCTACCACAGTGCTTAGGATGTGATGATGATCGTCAGTTATTGTATGCTTTCTCTCCTAAAGCGTTCTCATCCAAAGAAAATGCAATTGATACAATGAAACACTGCATCTCCGGTATTAGTAATGAATGCAAATCAACAAACTTAATATGAATCACTCGAAAACCGAGTTGATATTTGTTGGTACAAAACAGCAACTCAAGAAACTGAATGTTAATTCTGTAAATGTTAATGTCTGCATGGTAAGGTCTGCTGACTCGATACGCAATTTGGGTGTGTGGTTTGATCAATACTTTTCTATGGAAAAACAAGTTCCAATTTGAAATCAGCTTCACATTCGTAGAAAAATTAAATCTTATCTCTCCAGAAAGTCATTTGAAATTTTGTTCCATGGGCTAATGCAATCTCATCTTGATCACTGCAATAGCCTATTCACAGGCATTTCTAAGAATTCTATTCATAAACTGCAGAAAGTACAAAATCGTGCATCGAGACATGTTACTAAAGTTTCAAAATTTGATCATACCACACCAACTTTATTTCACCTTCACTGGTTACCCATCGATTACGAAATGAAGTTCAAAGTTTCAGTTTTGATTTTTAATGCCTTGAATGATCAAGCACCCGATTATAGCAAAAGTCTTTTATCTGTCAGGAATAAAAATGATAGCTTCAGATGAAGTGGTATCCTTTTATATCAGCCAGTCTTTAAATTTGAGAACTTTTTCATCTGTTGGTCCTTATCTCTGGAATAGCTTACCTGAACACATTCGCTATAGTAATAGCTTAGACATTTTTAAGAACAAGGAAACTAATCTTTTTAGAATTGCTTTTACAAATCTGGTTTAATTATTATTTTTATTACTTTTCTTTTCCTTTTGTTATTTATATCGTACTTTGGGTCGGTTTAATTTGTTTGTTTATTCGTTGATTGTTTACTTTTTATTTTGTTTTATTTTATTATTTTGCACAGAGGACATTTGAGAACAACGTTTGAGAACATGTGTATGGTTTGGAAGCTTTATAAAATAAATCGATTATGATTATGCATTTGCCATACTTGGTCTAAATGGCTGAAAGGATTGTTTGTGGGATTCAAACAACGGGTCCCACACTGGAAAGTATATTGTAATCTTATACATACGTTCAATGAATAAAAGTAAGTACATGAATAAACAAGATGAAGCTGTTACATCCTGCAAGCTAGCTACTCGAAAAAGTACCTGAGACTCTTACCGCTTGGAAGTATGTGATGAGGCAAACAAGGTTGTTCCCTACGAGTAAAAGTTGTTTGGCGAAGCCAGCCAATTCTCAAAGTGTCGCAATGAGTTAAGGAAACCTATACAATTGCCTCGGGAAATTCCAAGAAGCGGCCCATAACTACACAGCCTACTTTCTTTGTCACTGGTAATTCTCTCATACAATTTGCTTTTACATGATGTTTTAAATATTCAAAATGCACTAATATGCCATTCAAGTTTCACAAGAGACAATCATTTGTTTCTTCAACGTGGATTCATAAATCAGAATAAGCTCTCATAAACCATATAGTGTTCCGACGAGACGTGGAAAAAAAACTAGTTCAATTCGAGATTAAGAGCAAAGCACCCAAAGACAGCGTGCTGACATCCGCTCCGAAAAACGATCAGGGTAATACTTCCATATCCAAACTGCTGAGGTGTCACCCCACGGTAGGTTGGTTGCATTCTAGCTTTGGTAACGTATACATATATACATAAAAAATGTTGACTCTCCTCAACAGCCACTTTCCCATACACAACAGAATTGTAAAAACAAACGAAATGCTGAATGGGGTTTATACTCCACTGAATAGTCAGACGAACACTACGATTATTTGGATAACTTGCCCGGTATACAACACATGGTCACGCTAAGTAAACAACCCAAGTTTCCTCGAGCTTTCGCACTTAACGGAGCAATACATTTTGCATACATTTGACCTTGAAGTTAAGATCAATCACCTCTCAGAAACAGCTTCCTTTTCATTCCTTTGATTTCTGTATACGGGTTAAAATGAACAGTCAGGCTATGTATGACTATATTAGGCATATTCCCTCATCACGTAAACGGTAAAGTGTAATTGGGTGGTAAAAGTGCATTAGGTAGTTACAAAGTTGAAGATCTTTATTAGTTTAACGATTATAGGATAGTTTAATGATATCCTCGATGGCAGTCTAAGTGGATACATTAAGAATTAGAACTGTTAATTCGCATTGAAGGAATCAATTACTCACACCACAATAATTATAATGTGAATTTTACAGCCTTCTGAATATCAATTTTTTCTGAGTATTAATTTCGTAAACGATGTTATCTTAGTTAGATGGGCCACGGGGATAAAATATGGGGTGAGCTTGACCTCCACGGTATTTTAACCGTATTTGTAATTTACTCCCATAATCAGGACAACACTACACTTACTGTATATATGGAACAACGTCATGTTTTTTGGGGTTGGAGGCTTTAGAAAATAGTCACCTTAGAAGGCTTGTAAATATACATCCCACTAAAAAATAGCACAGATAAAAACAACCCCTAAAATATATAGTTCGCAGATATAAGAAAGTAGAGTGTGGGGAAGGGGTGGGGTAGACGGTGATCCAATATACGATGCCAAAATGAGGCGAAGAAATTTGATGACTTGTAGGAGGAGGGCATGTAGTAAGAATGCATGGACTAACTGCGTGTTCTCTTTCAGTATCATTTCCACTTTAGAGGTGAAATGTACTTATGTAATAAGAAGACAAGAGTTTTTCATACGACCAAAGTGGTTCTTACGACCAAACAATTTATCTGTATTATATGTGGTCTACTGCGGTTTCTTTATTTATATTATAGGGAATAAATGCACATTTGAATGCGCTTCTTCCAGACATATCGTCTTTCTGGACAGACGAAACACTAAGTGGAAAACGGATTAATCCCTGTGTATAGCAAGTTGAATAACAAACTTGATTTCTTCAGAGATCAAAATACTTGAGTCATTTTCCTTTTATGAACATTTTACCAATAATCCAGTGAATGAACTTTACTCAGAATTTAATTCTTGATATATCGTTTGTAAAACGCATTGAGAATATCGCTGTTTCCCTCGAAAGAGCTTTTATCTCAGTGACCTTACTAAGGTTGAAACTTGACATATAAATCTAATCCCTGTGATACTATGTTACGAAACCCACCCACACCCACGTGCACGTTAACAGAGTTGCACACCAGGATCATTACATAGATTTTGTCTACATTAGGAAGGAAATTATACTTTGGAGACTATCCTACATTTAGAATAAGTGAGCTATTAGCTGTCAATTCTTCAAAACCAAACCGTAGAGCTTAGTTACCATTTTGCAAACCTAATCATTGACTCGAAATGCATTTTCAATTTGGTTTGTAGTTTTTTTGTGGCGATCATCTTGACAACTGACACAAAGGGAGGGGGGGGGGGGGGGGTAAATGCATACCGATATATCATATTGCCTGCCCATAGAGATTGAACATGAATAGTCTGAGGAACCTGGTTCATCTTCGTACGACATGTCAAGATTTATTTCAACAGACTAGTTTGTTTAATAACAGTTGGCATGCTGATGCATTTGCCTGAACACCTGTATCAAAACGTAGTATCAAAACTTCTCTATATCTCACTTTAACTATTGAGGATTGGATTTCATTGAGAAAAGACTTTAAAGGAAGTTCAAGTTGCAAGAACACACCTTGACGTCCTGCAAAGTGAAAGGGATACTGTACTTAAAGTGTCTTTGTCTCGGAAAAAGATGATATATGATAAACGTGACTGGAATAACAATCATTTCGACGCAGATGAACTTTCTAAGTAAAAACCGTAAAGCTTCAGATTGAGGAATCAGTATTTTTGTCAATATTTCTAGGTTTCGTTGAAGACGTTGCTTGTGGTGGGACAGATGAACAAAATGGATCGCTCTTATATCGCTCTCAAAGGGATCTTTTGAGACTGACATTCAACACCAAACAGGGGACTTCAACATCTACAATTTTTCGGTGACTTGACTACGTACCTTCATTATCGCTCTGATGATAAACGTTCCAGCTATCGATGGAAATCAATAAAGTAATCTTTTCGATAGTTGGTTAAAAACTGGTGCCAATAACTTCCATTTGGCCAGATAATGTTATGCCTCAAAACCGAATGTTATTTCCTGTGTGTTCTTTTTGTCAAGAACTATTGTTCTCAGTTAGGTATTGCTTTCATGCAAAGATGGCATTACAATCTGGTTACAAGTTACAACTGTTTCTCCACAGAATAAATCCTTATTACTCAGCATTGTATATTGCAAAAGTAAAAAAAAACTTTCTTTCCTTCTGTCGTCTAAGAAATTGTTATAATTTTAGTGCAGATGCACAAGATGTATGGATACAGCAAACACATATTAAATATCAGAACAAATATTATTGTTCAATAGCTTCTTCAGGTGTCATAAACCAGAGGCATATGGGGTGTAACAGCTTAGACTCAGCTTAGCAATCAATCGTTGTGCCAATTACAAGTGAATTAAAAATTGAAATCATTGTCTGATCCAGAAGTGGTGCAACAGGTTAATCAGATAATGGTCATAACGAACAACACATATTAAGCAATTATTGCGTAGAGATATTATGTGTGAATATATGTTGATCTTACGTAAGAGTAAGAACCATCTTATGGTATATAAATTCCTCTCAAATTCTCTGAGCTTGAATCAGTAGGATTTAGACCCAGTCTTCTATGAACAAATGCTTTACTCGTGCACTTGCAAAAATCTGTAATTCAGATTTATTGTAATTGTAAACAGTGCATAATGGGTTCGCCTGCAGTCAAAGAAAACTGGTGTAGAAAATCGGTATGTGGAACTTCCCCGATAAATTAGTGTGAAAGGTTACTTTGCAGTAGACAATTGTCGCCCCATCCTTTTACATTAAAGTCGAGATGATAAAAAAGCCAAAGTGGAAGTAGGTTTCCCTACAATGTGTTTTTTCACCGACCATGCGTAAGGTAATTTTTCATGATAAAAATCACGAAGGTTTGATTGTAAGGAAATTATTAGATCCTACGAATGACCTACCTTATCTCACCTATTTCATGGTCTGTGGGATGCGGCAGCATAGGAATCACATAATATAATTCAATACAACACAAAATTAATTCCTAAGGTAGACTGAAATGTTTAAACATGATCAATAAGATCATTACTTCATGATGGTTTAGTTATTCCACATATATATTATTTGGAGATTGAACTCAATGTTTTACCCTCCTGTAATACATGTTAGTTGGTAAGTTTACTTTGTACTATGTTTGATTTGTTGGTCTTTACATCATAGTATTCTATGATTTGCTATATTCGGTGATTTAGTACTTTGAAGTCCACTGCAGTTGTGCAAGCTTGCTTTGGGTTACTTCTTTTACTGTTACATCTAGAAGTTTCCTTTGCACGGTACTTCATAAAACAAAAGTTGGTGAGGAATTTGGTTGTACACTTTGCACTGCATAATAGTTGATAATTTGCTTTTTAATATAGTGCATTTGCTTTTATTCTTCGTCTAACATTATTAAGAGATTCTTCATTGTACTTCGTATTTTTTGTGACATATATGTACGACATTGTTGTTTTATTGGGCGTTGCACTGATAACTGAATTAGTGGGAAAGTTTGCTTTGTATTACTAACTACACGGTATTTTGTTTTGTACTTAGTCATCATTTGGTGGTTTACTTTGTACTGTACAGTATTGGGTAGTTTGTCGCATTTTTCAATGCATAGTATTTGGTGGTTTATCTTTGCACTGCATAGTAGTGGTAGTTCACCGTTTTCTATACTTCGTAGTATTTGGTATTATGACATTTGATCTGCACGCGATAGTCAGAAATTTTATAATAGCGTTATATTTTATGACATTATGGCATTTTATGAGATGCATTTACGTCAAGAAGCAGAATATCAGAGCAGTAAACTCTCAATTACAGCAATCCTTTCAATTGCAATTTGTAATTTGTACACACAAAAAAAGAAACATACAAACAAAATAAACAATGCGCATGTGCATTGAGATTCCGATGATACAACATTGCTAGCTAGTGAGTAGGTTGTATTGATGGAGGATGCATGCACGACACATGTGATCTTAAAATTTTTCGGTGTACACTTTACACGGCAGTTCTATAGTTCCACTTACCAAGGAAACATACAACATAGGATAACTTGTCTGAACAAAATCAGTCATAGAAACTGTGTGTAATAGTTTTGTCTTTCATATTCTCATCATGCAATGGTGTCAAAACAAAGCCATTTTCAGATATTGGTCAACAGGAGTGACGTTCAATCACAGCCACCACTACCATATATGAAATCAAACCATTCAAATGCAAGGGAAATTGACGTTGAGTGCATTCTCAGTTTATGGAAATATGAAAAATGAAATACTGAATACTGCTCAGAATTTCAGAGAGCATAGGCTGTATGTGCAAGAGTCGAAGTCACAATACTCGCCTACAATATTGACTGATCTCAAGCCCACCCAGCTGAAAATTGACTTGGTGAAAAGCCTCTGAAACCCTATGGTTTAACGATTTTTGGGACAAAGGGTTCTCTTGGGACTGAGTGTCTTAAAGGGTCATTGCAAAGCGTTTAGTACCTTGAAAGGTACACTCTTCAATACATACGTCAAGAGAGCTTTAATTAGTTCTGTGAGTCATTATTAGAGGTATTAGATGTGTAAGAGGTACTTTTAGTGAGTGATTACAAGAGTACACACACAACAATTATCAAGTGATATGACACAGCCCGTTATTAACAGCAATACTATAGCATTGACCCAACCCTAACTAAACCTTAATTCTAAATTAATTATCCTGTAAGCATGCATTTATTTATTCAAATTTAACACCGTAGTGAATATCCATGTCCTAATTAGCTAATGACTACTTGAGATGCTAACAAAACCCTTCACAGTGGTTCATCCTTCAAGGACTCCTTTAAGAGTTGCAACCCTTTAAAAATCAGAGACCACTGATAACCGTTGCCGAACAAAACCATGTGGTAAGATGTTAAGGCATATTACAATATACAAACCTTTGAAAACTCCCTGAAAACCCTTTCATTCCCGTTAACACACTTTTCACACCCTTTGATTTTTACGAAGAGTCTCAAAGGGAACTTTCAGCTGGGAAGGTGAGTAGTAATACATATTTCACTTAGGTATATAACCAGAAGTCGAATGACTTTCAGATTCCTTGCCAATATTCATAAAAAACAAAGGCCAATACATACCGATTTTGAAGTTCAGACACCTAACTCTTGGTGGGATACCATGTCTACAAGTTTGCTAACTGTATTCTCGAATGACTTCAAAAAAACTTTGACCTCCATACGAAATGACAGAGCTCATCTGCTCATTGAGGTCTACCACTATTAACAGCTTAAAGATCCATCAACTTTCAGTGGCAGGTATGACCTCTACTGACCTCATACGACCTTTGACCTAAATAAGAAATTACAGAAATTTTTTATTTATCAAGGGCTACCAATGTGACCAGTATGAAGTTCAAGCAACAATGCTGAGACATCTTGCTTAGTAAGCTTAACTTTAACCTCACACACACCATCTTGACCGCATAGATTCATTGCTTGCCTTCAGCGAGGAATCACAAATGTTCATACCTGGAATCAACCAGAAGTCGGATGACTGAGATTCCTTGCCAATATTCATATAGAACAAAGGACAATACATACCAATTTTGCATGTAATTACACTTTGTGGGATACCATGTCCACAAGTTTGCAAACTATAATCTCTAATGACAAGGTTTTCAAGCTATAACCTCTTCTGCCCTCACATGACATTTAAGCTCCATAAAAATTCCTTAAATCATCTAGTTTTAAGAGTTAGCTATTTTAACAATATGAGGCTCCAATAATATTCAGTTGATGAGATATCTTCCTTCATAGATTTTCAGACTTTAACCTCTGGTGACCTCAAATGACCTTTGACCTCCATGAAACAACAGGGATTCTCTACTTACAAAAGACAACCAACACATCACGTTTGAATTTACAGCAACTTTCAATTATTGAGATACCGTGTTTAGAAGGTTTTCAAACTATGGCCTCTATTAACCTCATATGAACTTTGACCGCCATAAAAATGATAGAAATTATTTACTCATCGAGGGCTACCAATGTGACCAAAATGAAGTTCCAGCAGCTGAAAGTTCTTATTTAGTAAATTATCTGACTTAAACCTCGGGCGACTTCAAATGATCTTTGTCCTCCATGAAAAAGTAGCAATCGCTACTTACAATAGACAACCAACACATCAAATGTGTTTCCGAAGTTTTCAAACTATGAACTCTCTTAACCTCAGGTGACCTTTAATCTCCATAAAAAATGACGGAAATTATCTACTCATCAAGGGCTACCAATGTAACAAGTGTGAAGTTCCAGCAACATTCAGTTTCTGAGATATCACCTTTAGTAGGTTTTCATACTTTAAGCTGTGGTGATCTCAGATGACATTTGACTTCCATGAAAAACGATAGGATCGTCTTACTACAATGAACTACCTACACACCAACTTTGAAGTTTAGGCACCTTTTCGTTCTTGAGATATCGTGTTTACAAGTTAAGGTGTCACATGCGCATACACACACATACCCCATCAAGACCGCATAGAGTCCTCGCCTGCCTTCAGTAAGGACTAAAAAATATTCATACCTGGAAGAACCCCTAAGTGAAAAGTCGAAATGGGACTTTATAACCAGCACTGTCTGGCTCGTTCCATATAATATAATCAAGAGATCGTACTGCTCAAATGTGAGAGTATCTGCTGCCACGGAAACTCATCAAAATGGTACAACATCCTTGGATGTAGGTTCTAGGATTTTTTTTCCACAAACAGTACTAACAGGAGTATGGCTTTGGCTACAACTGACTGGATTTAGGCGTAACTGCGTTAAGGTAAATGGCAAAGAAAATGTGAAACCATTTTTCACACTCATCTAGTCGGATGCTACCTGCAAGATACACGCAATTATTACTTTTCAGACCAATTCGAAAATTCCAAAAGACTATTGCCATAAAAAGTAGGAACAGGCTCTAAGACCATAGACAACTCACTGCCACAAACTTCCATCAAAATCAATACCTAAGACTAGCCCTTGGAGAAGCACAGGCTTGAGAAGAATTTCTTAATTTGACCCATTTTAAACTCAAAAGACCTCAATTCAAGAAGGAAAACCGGGTTTTATCTTTATTAATGCCATCTGGATGTGCTGTTTGTCTTAAAATGAAAGAATGAGGGAAAATGAAAGATATTTTAAAAGTTTAAACAAAACACCACACGGCCCATGGTTTCAATTAAACACTATAGGTTCATGAGACCCCTGCATGAACTTTGGCACTAAATTCGTTGGCGACTGATAATAATCCGACACTAAAGGAAAACTATGGCCAGTTTTCATGAACAGCAGAATTTGATGAAGAAAACATTTTAAAAGGTCTAAAATTCCACGAACTCCCTTCTCTCTCAAAATTAAAGATGACTCATTTCAACTTCTGCCAAACAGAAACCAGCTCGTAGGAATGAAAACAAGTAGATAAAGTTGCGGCTGGGTAGATTGACAGATGAACGGATGGAAGGACTGACATTAGAGCGACAGATACATTGTCATAATCTAATATGTTTATGTGAGCATTGCTGAGTAATCGTTCAACGGTATGCATGCACGTGTGGAAGTTACTACAAGTTGTTGTGAAATGGAGGAGAATCACATTTATTAATATGGTCTCTTTAATACAGAGGTATGTACGCTCTGTTTAGGAAGAAATCGATGAAGTTGTGACATCGTAACTTCTCAGACTGAAGGTAAAACACATTACTGCTTATCAGCAACTCGTCGTGGGCGAATTGTTCTTATTTTAGCTATGTTATGTTATAATTTCATACTGAGTCAAGTAACGAGAGTATCGATAACGTGTGCTTGCCTTCATCATATTTGTGTAGATTTTGATTTGCTTACAGAGACTTTCTTTCAGTTCATCGAAACAGTAGAAGATAAACTCCATATACTATTGCTGACGTTCATTTACAATAAACGATAAAAGTAAAAACCTACATACTATGAACTGGAGGCTATCGTATGCTTTATCGCGGTTGTTTATTGTGGTTAGACTATCATATCTTTAACTGTCGTTGGCTACGATCTCCTCCTCTCGGCCGATATTTTGTTGCTCTGTCAAGGAGAAGTTTCAGGATGAACAAATACCAGAATACGGTTGCCATGTGAAATACTGGCAAAAGACTTAGTGCAGATAGCATTGCTGTACAGAAACCGAATAGCAGCGTTACATATCAAGATGATGTTACCGTGGGTACCAGTAGCTATCTATTCTTCGTATTTGAGTCAAATGATTTAAAAGACATAAGACAAGATCTTTTTTCTTCATTGCTGGACCAATATTTGTTTGGTAAGAAGATTTTAGCCTTATAGTGTGGTAAACAGATTTACCCATTCGATCCCGCTTCTGTGTCTTAGATACCGTTCAGTGCATGGTACGGGATGATTTCTTTGGCATCGCTATCGGGAGGGTAGGCAATAGATCTTCCCCCATCCAAATTGAAATTATTATTTAAGTGTATTGTGTGTTGACAGATATAACTTTGTGTTGTATTCGTTTTTCCACGCAATACTGATGCCATCTGATGCACAGGATCAAAAGTAAATTTTATTTTAAACTCAAAATATTTTCAAACATATACACAGTAGTCCCTCGGCAAACGCCGACTATTGAAGTGAATGTGTTGCCTGCAGACTACCCGCGTAATCCCGGAGTTGGGTTTACTTCCACTGTTTCCGACTTCTAGTTTGGAAAGGAACTTGTTGAGTCCTGTTATAGAGCAATCGAAAGCTGGAATAGCAGCAGCACATGTGTCCGCCGCGATTCGGGCCATGTCAGCAGAAAAGATAGTCAACAGGTACCTAGTACACACATGTATGCATGCGGTGAAGATAATTTTGTGTACCAAAAGGCCGAATATGTAATATGACTGTATGACAAGTAATATGCCCTCTAGTAGCCGTGAATATTATATAGTTCAGAAGACACGCGCTTGAAACAGTTATTACAGTGTCATTATATTATCATGTCCATGTTGCATACCTGGGCTAGCGTTATATTGTTTGTCGTGGTTTAGCGCTAATTTCGGCTTCAGTAACGCACACTGGTCGTCAATTTTTTTCAAGAGGTTTCAACATACCGACGATTCAACCGGCTTTGTACATCATCCAAGAAGGACAAAACTGAGAACATCAGCGTACTAGAAAAAAACCTCGATGACAATAAACAAAAAAGAAAAGAGAAAAGCATCTATGATGCCAACACACACTGTAGAGGTTTATCTGGTAGCGTAATTAATATAAAACTTTTTCCTGAAGGAAACGTAAGACCAACACGCTTTCCAGAATTGTGATACACTTCCACGAACAAACTGTTTACAACTATGGTCCATTCTTTGCACTTCCCTCCATCCAAAATACTGTCATGACAAGTTGTTTCGGAGATATGAGAAACAATTACATCACATTCTGAATGACTTCATCTAATCATTAACATGATACATGAACATGTTGACAGAGCAGAATAATACTTGGTATACCAATTTACGAATGACAAGGGAATTTTCTTAAACAACTTTACACTGAATATCTCACGCATTTTGAGACTTTCCGTAAAGATAGGCCTATCCATTTAACGCGGATACTGTTAAATACTTGTTCCTTAGGCCTACTCGGAGAACTTCTATAAGTGTTTTGTTGTGTACCGGCTTTCTACCGGTATTTTACTTATTTTTCGATCCCTGTAAGTGTACATTTTACATTTATTGGTTACTAACCTTAATTCCCACAACAAATCATTTTTTTTCAGATTATAGAGATCTGTAGAGACATCAGCCACAGAATTTAAGAATACTTCAACATACCTGAAAATTTAGGTAACTCTGTTAGATCTCTCCGAGGAACTTCCCCTTAAGTAAAAATTAATATACAGCACAGAATAAACACGTCACAAAGAAATACAATGTTTTATTTCACAAGACAGACCTAACATCGAATTTAAATACATATTACAAGTAACATACAAACAAATATGCATTAAGGCAAAAACATTCCCTAATTGCCTTCGCTTCGTTCGGCTTTGATTTTTTTTTTTGGTTGTAGAGGGAGTGTAGGAAATATGTCCCTCGACTTTTTCTTTTAACAGAGTGGCAGAAAACAACGGGAAAAAGACGAAACTGCAAATGATTCCAACAGTTACGGCATAAAATGTTGGGCCATATCTTTTTACTGAGTCTCGGATGTAATTATTAAACGATGCCATAAATCTGACCCTTTTTGTATGATAATGATAACATATGAGCGATATTCGTAAACATCCAATGGCGGTGATACTGCTGTGTATTTATTACCATTGGTTATGTAATTACTGACCCTATAGACTTATAACATCCATTAATTCAATCCGATTGATATACTATTATATCCCTATAAAAGAAATTTAATCGCCCCAGTTTGTCAGAAAATGTCTACCCAACTGTAGCAGACAGGGTATCGATAAATTGAATCCTAGTTGTTATGAGGCTACATCCCCATTTTCCCACGGGGAAACATTATATATATATATATATATATACATTATACATAATTCATAATTCAATTCGTAACGATGAAAAGTAAGCCCTGAGTACTAGGTTGAGTAGGCAACTGATCTCCCAGCTCCGTGAGTGTAGTAAGGTGTTTTTGCTACAGGTACACAAACTGCTGTCTACTGTTGACCCTCGATTTGTATGTGCATGAATGTGCCTGAGGTCTTACCGTTTAAAAAACGACAGAGCAAGGTTACGACAGTTTGAAGCGCTGGTTCCTCGTTAAACCATATACCACAAAACAGGAAACTCATAATTCCATTAGTCTATCCAACTATCTCGAACATCTCAGGATGGATAGAATACTGTCATTTGTAAGAAAAAAAATCTTATTCATTTCCTTTTTGCGGTTTTGGGATTCTTTAGGCTTGATGTCAAAGTTTCGAAAGGACAATGAGGGTAACACACAGCCGTTAAAGATACACACCACTCGACCATAGATCCCACTGACCATAGTAAGTCTATTTCATGTAGCTGGAAGCACAAACACACATGTTTACGGTGATTAGTTCTGATCGTGTTTTTTTTTAATACTAAAGTTCTTCTCTATTTTGTGCATGTTCGTCCATATCCTCTCAGTATTTACAGTGTACTTGTAACCTTTGTGTGGCATTCTACATGCCATGAACTTAAGTATTTCCTTTTCGTTGTTTAGTGACAGATTCAGAAAGCATAGGGGTTCCCAACATCTCCCCGCCTCTCATATCTCCGCACAACCCCCCACCACCTCCCCCTCTTCTTCTCCATTGATGTCTGTTGATTACGTATTACTATTACGGATATAACCAACGTACATTTCAGTATCTTTACTATCAATAACATGTATCACAGCCTACAGTGGGTATGTAGGGTTAACCTTTCCCGGGAAGAAAGTTGATCTTCCCGCTAAGGGGAAAACAGAAATAGAGAAAACCTGCTTAGTACCGGTAAACCCGTGGAGCTCGATGGTTATATGAAGGGATACAGTCAGCGAAAGACTGATCATGACAGGTATACTTCATTGAAAATGAAGATAGTTTCTTAGCTTTATAAGTTTGACAGGTAACAAAATGTAGAGGTATCTTCATATTTTATGGAACTAGTATAAAAAGACATATAGGCCTATGTCAACATTTTGGCAGAATTTAACAAGGTACACTCTATACTTGATTTGTTATCGTCATTAAAGAGATCTTCTTTTAGGGAGATGTTCTAAATAATAGCCTACTGTAGATATGTTAAATTCTCTGATTGATTGATAAACCCATTCTTGCAATCTTTTCACTTTTGAGACTCAGTTCTAGTTTTGTGAGTACTGAGCAAATCATAATCAATTTAGATCGGCTATGACTTTTCCAAGTTTTTGTGGTGTACTTCCCTGCAACGAAACTAAAAAGATGTGACATAAAATGACAACTACATATATACCTACATTTGTGCAAACTACCAAGGTACCGTCAGTTTCATGCAAGTGGATTCTTTAGATTCTAGAATTGATGCAAATAAAACTGGTTGATGTCAGCATCCATTTTACACACTGTTTGATTAATAACACCTTTAGTAGCATATTCACAACGTTATAAATGGCTACATCCTACCCCTACGATAAGAAGTTATTTAGCCTAGGTACAGTACAATTTCATGCTCGTGTACAAGTTCCAAATGATTATTTAGGAATTCCAAATCAGTTCAAGTTTCCGTTGTTCACACTTATAGGAGGGAAATACCTTCTCGGTACAAACCAGATTTTTACCAGGACATAAAAATCACAATGTAATATCAGTTCAACCCTAGTAATAAGACATACAAAATAACTGGAATTAGCGAGATTTCTATATTGTAGCCTCCGTGGATGTGTAATTGTAGTCCTAAGCAATGAATATTTCACTTAACAACAGTTCAAGTGGACCGTTAATGAGCATTTCAGTGACATTACTTATTGTTACCGACGGATTAACAGATATAGCTTCCGGGGCCAACAGATGGGTCCATCCATGTCGTTAGCCTGAGTGTGTAGAATCCGTTACTGCAAAATGAACCGAGCTCCATCATGAGAAACAAATTGTCTACTGAAGATGAATAACGTCTCAAAATGACTGCATATTTCAATGCATAATCCAGTGCATAAGATATTTTTACTTTTGTCACTTACAGCTTTACTTTCTGTTATAAGAAACATTGCAAGAGATAGTTATTGGTGTACTTATGGAGGTGGTTACCGAGCGTGCATACTCTTGTCCGCACCCTTATTAATACCCATGCCCTGGTTGCATCCATTTTTGCAGCCCACTCTTTCAGGTATGTTGCATTGCAGTATACTGAGGGGAAAGTGATTTCAATCGGTCGGGCGTGTGTATTTACTCAAAGAGATTGGTTTCTGAAGAAGGTTGATCTTTAATACAATTACACTTATAGGTGAAAGCCATATCGCAATAGAATCTTTCGTTTGGAAGTTATTAATTTCTAAATAAATACTTGCACTTCTTCATAATGGCGCATTCCATTATGGTAAATCTATGAAGCCACACCAGCACAACTATTGGAATATCTTTAGTATTTCTTCATCAACTTGACTGTCTTATAAGAAAAGTTAAGATGGGTTAAGTTAAGAGATGTGACCTTAATTTTCTCTATATTTTAAGCTCCATCTAATCTTGACTTGTCCTGGTGTCAAATTTCAAGGTGAAATAAGCACTTCATTTCTAAAGCGCAACAAGATTCTTGTCGAAATTTGCCTTTGTTACATGTTCAATATTTTGTAACCTTGGGGAAACTGGAAATCATTCTTGACCTAGGAAGTCTTTCTTCAGGAAGCAATGTCTTGAGTTACGAACAAGAAACTCGGTGAGGTTTGATCAATTATTCGCTTTCACCTGTCAGTATATGACACAGCAAGTTAAAGCAATTACGATGTTGATTGTATTACAAGGGGGCGGGGGGGAAGGTATAGAAGTAAAAGCTACGCTTGTAATTAAACATCGTCTAAGTGATTTATTCCAAACATTTCATGCCCACTTGAAACTAAAGGGACATTTATTTCAAAACACTGTCATCATGCAACGTAATCCTGGCTATTCCAACCTTTCAATGTTTGTAATCTACGAACTGACAGCACTCGTTTGTTAACGTTCCCCTATTGTAAGCTGTTTCATACAGACACGTACAACAGAAATTACCATTCGAACTGACAGAGCAATATGTTGATGAGATAAGACGCTTACTCCTTTAATGTAATTTGCTCTATGTAAGTTGCTATCAGACCCAAATACTGTTACATCAATTCCAATTTAATCCTGTCTGTTTACATGAGTTTACTTCTGGCTTTGGCTTAATATTTTAACCACCAATCTGCTTTGTAGAGCAGAATCATCAATGTTCTAATCTATGCATGACGTTCAGATGAACTTCATTTCTCCAAACACAAGATTTAAAGAGAAATAATGCGATAAAACGCTGCAGGATCATATATATACTAACGGTACGGTACCATCAAACAAGTTACCATCAAACAAGGTTGGAGCTCTTATTTGATCTTTTTTATCCTGATATGACAACTCGGGATCCATGAAGACCGATAAGATCTTACTCGTGGCTAAACATTTACACGAACTGAACATCAAGCAATTCTCTTGTCTTGAAGACTTCATGCTTTAAAATTTTTAAAAACGGTTACCGTCTTTAGTCTCAGATGACCTCTGACCTCCACGGACCAGAACGCATGAATGCATTGTGGTGTCGATCATGTAATAACAAGCATTGTTTATGAACATGACATGTTGCATAAGATAAGGACAATTTACATGATTGTTTTTAGTAATATGACAGTACCTTATTGTGTCACCAATTGAGATGTAACAACGGGCTACTTACACAATGAAATCGTCCGACCAACTGTAGATGATAACTGATAGGCACCGTATACAGTACTAAACATGGACGCCTTTATAATTAATAAGACATGTTCACATTTCATGTCATAAGATTCCATGAGAACATGATTTTGAACAAATTGACCCTTGTGACCTCATGTCCTAAACCACAAATGGTTTTTGCACTCAATGTGGAACACCAAAGGACCTAAATAACAAATATAAGATCTGACCCGTGTTTCCTTCTTTGCTAAGCTAACCCTCCACCCAGCTAAATCTTCTGACTTCTGTTGACTTCCACCTAAACAATAGGATTATTTTCTCAACAGGTTTATTTACATGCAAAATTTCAGATACATACAAGCTTCTCTTCTTCAGATACTATATTTACAGCGCATTTATTATTTGACGTCTGTTGACCCCAAATGGCCTTTGACATTCATCAAAAACAACAGGTTTTGTTCTCCATTGTGCTACTTACATGTAAAATACCAAGTCTGTCCAAACTCCTCACCTTAAACCATCGTATTTACAAGATTTTCATTATCTAACCCCTACTGCCTGACCAAAAGGACCTTTGACCTCTTCCAAACACAACTGGGTTCTTGTACTCAATATGGCACCTAACCCCACTTACTGAATATGAGCTCTGTCCAAGCTTTCCTTCTTCAGATATCGCGTTTGCAAGGGAGGAGTCACAAACATACACACACACAAACACACATACAGTACACGTGTGTGCCTGCGTGAATGCAAACGTTACGATCATCATCCAAACCAAAACCATTGGAGACCATCTACTCAGCACCTACTACTAGAGAATTAACGGGTCAAGCAAGATTCGAAACATTTTATGTTTCTACCCTTAGACCTCTCTTTTCCTAAATAATATTTGACATGAATAAGTGCAATTTGTATCTTCGTGTAAGTAAGGGCTACCTACGCTCCAAGACTGAGGTCCAATCAAAGTACTTTCACTGAGGTACAATGTTTAACTTGTTTAACTTACAAACGTACAAATGTTTAACTTAATTTCGTTGACATAAGGAAGAAAAACCCTATATCAACCACTCGTGAAGCAGTATCTTTGTGCTAAGTTTGAAATTCAAGTGACGTATAGTCTCTTGAAACTCCGAGTTAACTAGGAGGGTCACACAAATACACACACATACACACATACAGGCCAGCGTGAGGTCCTTGTGCAATCGACAAAGAATCAGGTAAAAAGGGTACAGTTGAACAGTTCTTATATTAACCTGAAGCCCCCCCCCCCCCCATCCATTCTGCAGCAGCCCCAACGAGCTACAACTCGGGCCAACCCACTGGTAACCCACGTGTAATTTAAAAACTTGTCCTGCATATCTCAACTTTCTGATTTGAAGGTAAAACTCTCATTAACCATTACTTCAAGCTGGTATAGATAATTCTGTGGGAAGAGATTACCGGTCTTGAAATTTGATGAAGACTTACATGAAATGAATATTAAATTAAGCTTATATTAAATCCTCACTCCTGGCATTGTTACGGTACGACCGACGTATTGATCTACTGGAATATATGCAAGCATTGCACGTTTATTCTCCGATTTCAACTTTGCGATTGATGAAGGGCACATACGTTTGTTGTCCCAGGGAGTTGTAACAGACTATAACATCACCATGGAAACGCAATAGACTACTTATCACGTGGTTTGTGAGTTACAATGTTGAGCGCCCAACTAACGTGTCCTGTGCAAATTGTAGCGGAAGCAGACTCGGTCTATTTGCAGATCTGTTTCACTCCGCAAAAACCACTCATGTTGAATTCCAGTGGGTGAGTAGGAACACCTTTAAAACCAGATGGAACAACCAGACCGCACTGAGTCAATACCAACTTATTAGCAAAGAAGTGTCATGGATCAGGAGCTTGAATCAAATTCGCCCTGCAAATGCAGTCCTGTGCAGTGCATATTTATTCCAACTTTAAAAGTCGTCATCTTTACCCATGAAAGCGTTATATACGTTGTTACGTACAGGCCTACGTTACGCAATGTATGGTACTTCTGCATGCCATTGAAACAACACTGAGTCTTAAACTATTGAAGTGAACTAATCTTGTACTTCATATCCCCATTTATCGATCAGTGTTTTCTCAGCTTCTTGAATCATTCCATGATGTCCGTTGTTAAACCGTTCCTCTTACTTCAGACATCACCGTAAAGACACACGCTTAAAAAGATAAACTATTCTTTTTTATGGCCACTGTTGTAAATCACCATAGTTAAGACGTGGTTGTAATGTGTTTATACAATTATATGGTGGTCTTCTATTTTTTTCTGTGTGACTGTGTGCGTGAGAGAGACCTTTTTCCCAACTTGGTTTATACAAGTGAGTCTTTTGAGCCCTGTCATTATAATAATGTGTTATGTAGCTGCTTGACTTGAAATCTGTTTGAATGTACCATGGAATGTAGGTATCAATACTGTAAGTTGTGTCAGGCAGTTCCGTCCTAAGTAACACTGAAACTCAATTCAACGAATCGAAAAGCATTGTCTGTCACTAATAGGTTGAGATAAAATTAGGTAATGCCTTCCGTTTTGAAGTGTTGTTAACCTTGAATTGAAAAAGGAAACGATCTTAATGACTTCACAGAAACTTACTGCTTTTATGGTAAAGTAAGCAATAACTAAAACGAGCCATTAAAATACAGACCACTACAAACCACAGCAGTATATCTGTGTACTTCCTTTTGTATTGGTACTTCTGCAGTCCAAGGGCCAGGTTGTTAAAGCTTTGATTAAAATTAGGTGGGCAAACCATCTGTTGCTAACCTCGTATGCCTCAGAGAGCAATAACAACAACATAAACAGAAAGCCATAGTCAAGTTGATAAAAAGGATATTTAGTACTAGTAGTTCACCTCGACGATGGTAAACGTTCCTATTCCTTCTCCCATGGGATATAATCTGACCTTCATAAATATAAATCTGAGGGGGCTTCATCAACCTCAAAATGTCCTCAAACTACTTTCTAGAAAACAATTTTGACGACGTAAAGGTGTTCCGAACAACTGAAGACTTTGTGAGTACAACCACAGATGTTAAGAAAAATGTATGACCATGAGGCAGACAAGTTACAGATGAGAATCGATAAAAAAAAATCCCCAAATCGAGCTGTTACTTACCAACGTACCCTTCTAAGTGATGCAAACATTGTTGCTCTCGAATGCGTCTACCCTTCGACGGCATAGTATTTCACACTACTTCATGTTCAGAGGAACCGTCCGCTGCATGAGAAGTTCCTCGAGTACGAAGAATACGAGAAAGACAAAGAAATACGAGAAACGTCAACGAAAATTCTGGAATGTTTTCGACAGGTCACGTTAGCGAACCTAAACGACAATCAGCTGATGTAGCATAATTATTACTCTCATATTCTTAACTACACTTCTCTTGATTGGTTTGGTATATCTGTGGCTAGTTTTAGTTAAAGTATGTGACTGTAATTTCAACAAAGTATTTCTGTCGTCTGCTTGATTTCATTTGGTTATACCCTTCTGCAAAAGAGTATATTCTGCTTAATTATTTCCCTAAATTCCACTCGTGAGAAGTATCCAAAACAACGTTGTGCCGGTAAGTTAGATGATCCCGAGAGTAAGTAAGACACTGAAAAAGAGTTATGATTCCCACTGCATCAGGTCATAACACAATGGTGTGTTGGATGGTTGGCTGTGGCTCACTCACTACCTGTGATGGTATCCTACTCCACGTGGGCTGGCGGTAAAATTCGCTAGAATGCTGACCTTTGCTTCCTTTCCATTGCAGACATCAAAACCCTCAGCTTTGAAAAGATCGAAACAAAACACCCAAATCAAACGGACTACAGATATGCTTTCGAATATTACCATATAGTCCAACAGGCAGAATGCTAGGTATGTGTGAGAGTGCTTGGGGAGGGAAAGGGGAACTATACCGATCCTTTGTTTTAGTCGACAAACGGTCTGTGTCCTGAGGTTCCCGGGCCTGTGATTTAGCCGACGATAAATAACATCAACGTTCTACGAGGTGCTCTCCTCAAAAGCAAGGAACGTCCTCGGTAAGGGTTGCGATTACACGCGCAACTGCTGCGCTGTCACTGTGAAGAGGGCGCGAGGCAAATGATAGGCGGAGAGTGCTGTTCTCGTTTCCTTCTGTGATATAGTCCTTTACGTCTCCACAGGAAGTTTATCACATCCAGGCGGAGTTTAGATACATATATACATACATATACATATATAGGTAATGCACTAAGGGTAACAAGTTTGAGGGGAAGGTTAGTGAGTTGTTGTACACCGGAACTGGAATAATTTCTTCAATTTCTCTAACAAAAAAAAAGCGTCTTAGTTTACTTGTTTTTTTCTCATACTACAAAGTGAATGGGAATACATAGAAGGCAGTTGTAATATAAAAAAAATGTTGCTTTCATTTATAACTGATGTAGACTCAAATTTTAGTAGCCGAATCTTCAGTACCCTTTACTATAAACCGATAAAAGCTTTGTGACAGCTCAAATTGTATCTGCCGAACACTATCAACCGCTCGAGTCTACACCCACAGATGATAAATATGCAATTACCATGGATACGGTACTGATACCAATGAATCAGTGCCGCAAAACCGATACCGTGGCTTTAGTCTGACTGAGAAGAATGATCCCGAATATAAATAGATATTTTCATTAACGTTTAAAATGTCACAGGAGTGAAAGCGACATGACTTTGATGTTAAAAAAAAATATTGAAAATAATTTTATCGGGTGGTATATATGTATTCACATCCTTTCCTGGACAAAGGATGAAACGCAGGCTGCGTAACTCCCCCACCCCCCATGTGACTGTCGCCATGAAGTTACTTTTTCATATTCATAATCTCGTGGGACATATAAAACGCTCCCTGGGCGCATCCGGATCAGACCAGATCAAACGGGATCAATAAAACTAATGTATTGGCCATTAAAGAATGGTTACCAAAGATAAATTACGTCAACCTTGCAACAGCGTCAGTAGAGGCCTGACACCTACAATTTGTGGGTAAGCATCTCCCCACCCCCACCCCCGACAAACAGAAATACTTTCCTCCAGGTCCGGCGGTGGAACGAAAAGTATTGGGGAAGGGGATGAGCACCCTCAGGAGTTCTATAAGCAGAGCTCCACCATTAGTTGGCCCTTAGCATACTGCTTTTGGCAGTTTGGTGCGTTTGCAATGTTGCAATGTTTGTGTACAAAACTTTGAAATGTGACTCGAATGTAGACCTAACTAGGCTTCTCCAACAGTGCGGACCCATTACACCCGAGATCATCGGTTGATAATTTAAGGGTGGTAGGTAGGCTTCAGCTTGTCCAGTGAAAAAGTTTCATCTCCTCAAAACAATTACAAGATGAGTTAGGGAAGGTAAATCATTTGCATATTTGAAAGTTAAGGTGAATAAATTAAGTTCTTGAGCAACAAATAACTGCATCTGGTGGTTCCCTTTATCTTTCCCCCTGTGCTTTACCCCCCCCCCCCCATTCCTTCTACAGTTGTTCCTCTTTTTCTTTCCTCAACATCTGGCCAAGGCAGCCATGGACAGGCTGTGGCCAAGTCTACAAGAGAGAAAAAGGCGAGAAACTAGCCCCAAGAATAGACCACCAGACAAATGTTTATGCTTATACAAACATCACCATTGGGGCACCAGGACAACCCAAGAATCAACGACAGGAAGAGTTCACAAATTGGCTATCACAGATGTTCGTGGTTCACAACAAGAATCTTCCCAACTGGAAAGAGTTAGTCTTCTGGCAAACGAATAGCCAATCACAAAAAAGACAGACCAGAGAATCCATCTGGATACGTATATCAAATGAACAGAGATTAGTTTAACTATAAGCTCTCCCACCGCCCAAGGAGGCACAGGGGCACACTCCTGTAATAGGCTTACACAGTTAAACCTAACCACTGAACACAAACTGAGGACTCCCTTTACTGTCTATACCTGGAGACAGTCAATACCATTTGCTATCTCGGTTGTGATCAAGTGCTCAGAGAGTGGACGCATGAAACTGTCAACAAACAAATTTCAGGTGAGGATCTACATCAACGAACTTTACTCAATGCAAAGATTGATTGACAAACCTGCTAACCAACTCGCTCACACTGTTTCGCCCCTTGAGACCATGTGAAAGATTAGTTAAAAAAAAAATAAAAACCCCACTGAACCAGGTGATGTTTAAATTCCGATCCTAACAGCTAAAAACTCAGTTACTTTCTTATACTAAAGTATACTTGATTCATTTGGAGCAGAACAGGAAGTTGAATAGAGTATGACAACATCACAAACAAAATGACAAATTCTAAAGGTCTCCCGGAAAATTAGTCGTAGTCAATTGGCTCAGGGGAATGTGCAGCCAAGAGATTAATTACTGTTGAAAAAGAAGGGTAAGAAAGGAAATATGAATTGTTTCAGCCTTATCAATGACACATAAAAAGTACAAAATGTGGGTGAAACTAATATTCGGCATCTTATGTGTTGATTTTATAACAGCGTCTTGTATTTCCATTTTCTAACAAAGCATTCAGCCATGTAGGCCTACGGACAGGAATCTTAATAACCTCTACTTATTTGATATCACTGTGAACACACCATTGTACCCGTTCAGCTAATTCAATCATTTACCGCAATGTATCAAGGCATTCGCTAATACATTATGTTTCATGATAGCCTACACTGAGGGATATTGCATGGCTTTATTGCTTGCCACTGCAGTATGTATACTGAATGTTGTTACATACCCAGGAATCATGAAACTCATGAATGGAAATGAAAAATACAGTATGTCACTTCATGGATCTACATGGCCATTTGGAAGAGAAGCCTCTGGCATGATTACAGGAAACTTCGAAACACTCACGGGGTTAATCATGGAATAAAGAACAAACTCAATAAATATCGATTAATTCAGATGTGTGAGATAAAAGAATTTATTTCCAACCATTCTAGAGTGTAGGAACCTTACGCTACGTATTAGTTGCATATCTAATCCAATCATTTTTGTGAAATTCTCAATTTATGCCGTCATAATACAGAGAATACCGTCACTTTTTGGTACATGATGTGAATTTCCGACCTTCAAGTGGGACTATCTGAATTCATCGTGCCTACTCGCCTCCGGGTGAAAAACAATATACACAGAAAAAAAAAATGGACAGTTAGTGTTCCCGCGGGGAATTCCGACCTTCAAGGGGCTCATAGAATTGGTTTACAAACTTCACGATGTTATTTTTCATACCTGTTGAGGTATTATTCATATTTTGATGGTAAACAGTCACACTCGCAGAGATTCTGAACATCTGACACACAACTGAAGCAGCAGTAGTAGGGTAATTAAGGATCAAAATCACTTATCACAAAATTTGTGACCAGACACTTTTTACAATATAATGTATCAACCATAAGCAACGGCTGTTCAAAAAAAAAAAGAAAAGAAAAATTTCTCACATTTACAGTAACTGTAGGAATAGATATATGACTAATGAGGCTAATTAGAAGTACTGGCATGCAATGGTTTCCGTCAAATCCTTCTCAACTCAATGAGTCCCTTTCAGATCTGGTTTGCATGCGTCAGTGTTCCCTTTTGTCATTTTCCGTTATTTTCCGACGGAAATAGTCTCATAACGTGGCTTTAAATTAAAACAAATGAAAATGATTAGACGATAAGAAATTAGAATACCTGTTTCGGGAATAGTCTCGATATTGAAAAAAAATATGTCTTTCGAAATAATGTTATCGAGAATAAAATTCAAACTTTCTTTTTTTTTGGGGGGGGGGGCTGGGGAGGGGATGGGGTGACTCATGATTGTTTTTTTTTCAGCGTAATTAGTTACGTAGAGAGAAAAGGTTAGAATTTCCGCTGGAAGGATGGTGACGATGATGATGATGATGATGATGATGATGATGATGATGATGATGATGATAATGATGATGATGATGACGATCATGATTATGATTATGATGATAATGAAGAAATGTTCAGTGTCCTTTTACTACATATCAGTTTGAATGAAGGGCGACTGCTATTAAAGACTATTTGCAGGTTTGACCTCTGACGGTCCCACCCTTACATCCTGCAACAACGTCATTGACAATTTAACGCGAAGGGAATTTGGTGAGAGTAGAAATTGATAGCACAATTATTGCATTATTTCACCCTATGTATTGCATGGAAATAAGTAGAACGGAGTTTGTGAACTTTAAAAACTTGCCTCGGTTAATGTCCTGAACGCAGATGATATGTCTTAAAAGTACGTCAACATATCGACCTAGTTTGATATTAGTGTTTTAATAGCGTTTTATCCCGGTTTAATCTCCAAGCATTCCAGGTTTGTCACTTAGCTTAAAAATCAAGAAGGGTCATCACTGGAATTCAAATTCAAGTTGGTAATACATATGAAAATAAAACAAGCAAAAAGAAAAAGAAAACAAAGAAATAAATACACATACGAGAATTGGTTTTCTATATCACATATGGGGCCTTGACCCAGACCTTCTTCGGTTGAATAATGATTGCTAAACACTACCTTGTTAAACTGGTACAAACGATTGATTGCCCATGAGGAGAACCATTATA
>CM037837.1:32335878-32677353 GCA_021234535.1 Stichopus chloronotus | reverse complement strand
CGGATTTTATTACATTCCACAAAGAATTTGGGTTTGATGCTACTCTCTCGAAATAAATAGATCAATTTATGTGCACATGCTTATTTGTATTTCTTTGTAATCTATGTCTGATTTTGCATCGGCAGGGCTGATTGCTTTCAGCTTCTCCTTCTCTAGAAACTAGATTTTCCTAGCCTTCTGGCAGTCTCATTATCAACTCCAAGGGTGGGACTAACTTATGTGGGATACGAATATCAGTCATAAATTTCACATAACCAGTAACTACTTCAGTTTACTCATTTGAAATACAACTCATTTGAAATAGAACAGTTCTATTTGTGAGCAAACTCCACATCGGGTTGAGTTTGTCATTTCTTTCAGGTACTTGAAACTGTCTTTGCTGCAATGTTTCTCATTTTGATCTTCTTTTGAGTCTGGCAATGTTTTTGCCCTGTATTTATGCTGTGGACACGCTGTGGACAGGGGATGTGACGTTTCGTGGCTCGATTATTATCATCTTAAACATACACAGCATCTTAACTTGTGATCTCGGATATGTTATGAAATAGGCAAGGTTCGTGTATAACCCATAGTCTCAGGGAAAAGAATTTCGTTCCTATTTGTGTTTCGTACAATGATTAATTAAATGGGATCGCTGACTGCTTTTCACAATTTTAGCCTGTGCCCTTTTTTCTATATATGCAACTGGAAAAGTTGACACGGGCGGGTCATAAATATTGACAAAAACGAATTTGATTAGATAACTTAGGAGAAAAAGCATTCACGGGGACTCTTTCAATATCCGTATACAATCCGAAACCATACTAAGCATGAGATTGGTACAATGTCTGCTTTTGAGAGATTTTGTACAAGGTTTCGCTTTGTCACCTTTGCTAACCTCAAGTAATTTTTTATCTTCACCAAATATCGCAGGTGTACTTGATGTTGTACATCACCATGTCATGTATGAAACCAGTCCAAGATTCCGTGCTTGAAATATTATGTCAAATAATTTGACACTTTGAACTCTGATCACTGACCTCACATGACCATTGCCCTAAACACACACACAAAACGATGGTTGTACTTTCAGAAGCAAATCAACTATGAGATCAGTACGAGTTTCCGTTTTTGAGATCTTGTGTTTACAAAGTGTCATATCTTGTCTTCCGTGAGAGCAGTATTGTTCAAACATGGTTCATACATATATCAAATACGACATTCATAACAGCATTCTCTTTTTGAAACATCGTATTTACAAGCAGGGCATCACACACACACACACACACCACACACACACACACTACACACACACGCATACAGGTAAATACCGCCAAGCGCGGACTGTGCATGTGACCTATGCAACTGCGGAAAGCTGCAAATCAAGTCAGCTTCGCCATGTTATGAAACGTGTTTGTTTGCCTTTAAACAGAATGACATAAAAAGATTGAAATGTGTATTTTTGTTGCAATTTTTCAACATAAGGGTGAGTATGATCCCCCACATTCAACCGGGCACGTATAGGTCAATGTACTATGCATCAGCGGACATGCCTGTGTGTACTTATTTCTACGTTTCAACTGTGGACGTTGAGAGCGTATACTATAAAATCGCGCACACTGGCGCATCACTGTGAACGTGAAGAATAAGTATGACTCGACTCTTTCCACTAGGGACGTAAAGAACGATACTATGCAACAACAGACACGCTTGTGTTTATAAATTTCTGAATTTTAATTGAGGACGTGCAAAGTGAATACTATATAATCGCGGGAACACTGGGGTAAACGTGAAAGACTTGACATGTTATGAGACGTGTTTTGCTTGTTTTTCGAATAAGATGGCACGAAAAGTCTGAGACGTGAATTTTTGTCGTCACTTATGAATACATTAGGGTAAGTATGATCCCCTATATTCAACCGCAGACATATGGGACGTCGTACTAATCATCAACGGACACACTTGTGTGTACTTATTTCTACCTTTCAACTGTGGACGTTCAGAGTGTATACTATGGAATCGCAGTCATTGGTATATTACTGTGAACGTGAAAGATATGCATTACTCCTCACCAGGCACGTAGCCAGAATTTCGCCATGGGGGTGTTTTACAGGGCAGTGACATGGGGCCTAAGGGGTTCCCCTCCATTTGGTGAAACAAAAATGAGTGCTATTAAATATCTAAGAAGAAATTTGATGCAATGTATGACCTAAAACTTGGTAAAACAAAGTCATAAGTTACAGGCCTAATGTGAAATTTTAAATAATTTATGCAAGAAAAAAAAGAGAAAAAAAAAAGAACGAAACGTTTGAGTACAGTACTTTCATTAGGCTGAATGTCAGCATTTCAATCTGAAGCTTAACTAATAAAGATTCACTGACTTGTAATATCCAAGACCAGTGGCAGAGTCAGTCAGAGGGACGAAAATTGCTTTAAGGGGCGCTGTCTAATACTACCGTTCTTTAAAGATATTGGAGGGAGGAAGGCTAGGGGTGAGTGCAGACAGGACTATTCGAGATCCATAGGAGGATTGTGATTTGAGACATTCCAACTCCATCTACGCGAACATTATAGTCTGATGTATGTTCATGCAAAGTAGTCAAACGATTCATGATCTGAACTTATCCAGTGAAAACATGAATAATGGCAATTTGAATTCTTATCATGTCTCTCACAGGATAAATAAGTTCGCACAGTTTGAGGCTAAATGACGTCAAGTAACCAGTTGTCGCAAACCTCTCCATATTGGAACCCTAATGATTTTCTGAGTGGAGTGTCACCATGAGTTTGCGAGGAGCCCACAAGAAAAGTGTCTTTCGAAACTGGAAACGGCAGTTCCTTGGTGTTACACGCTGTACATGCATAGTCTTGAAAAAAAGCGATCTTATGTTAGCAACCATCTATGAGGGGCGCTAGCATTGTTTGCTTTGGAGCGGAGCGTACCAGAAAAAAAAAAAAAAAAGGACCCCTACCATAGATTGCCGGAAATCGCCCCTCCCCCAGGCTCAGCAAGTAAGCTCAAGAAAATTGTCAATATTTTCTTGGATGGAAAATTAATCTCATTTGGGATGTTTTTTGCTGAAAACTCTAATAGCAATTTGCACATTTCATGATAAATACTGTACTTGCTTGAATATGAAAGCAGAAAGTAGGCGGACCATGATCATTCGGTCCTGGATGCGGAGGGCTCTGATGTACTTAAACTTGCAAGTAGCTCTGTCATCTGCTCATCTGTTCATAGTGCGGACATAAACACTATTGAATCGCGGACACATTGACATATCACACTGCGAACGTGTCCAAATGCTCTAGCATCAGTGAATTCTGTAGGCCTATATTGAACGTTTAGACCATCTACACACTAACATGTGGACGCAAACGCATTACTATGCAATTTTGGACACACTATCTAGGATTATACATTATAACTGTGAACTTAATGATACACATCCTATATTTCTGGAAAATACACTCCAAAAGGATCTAAAAGTATGTAATCTCTTGATTGAATGTGCTCCATATACATATATAGTATTTAAAAGCAATTAACCATTAATTCATTAATATAGGCATGAAGTCAAGTAGTATATTCCACCCATGCTGGTAGCCTGATGAACACAGTTGAAGAAAGACTGAATGGTTACATTTTTAGTGATTTGAATAAGAACATTGAACTTTTTCCATTAATCTGGTGTCATCAGCCACAACAGAAATGAGACAACATGGTTATTGTTTTTCCACTTTATTGGAACTTTCATTGTATAGTTTCTAATCAAGTATCAGTATCTACAGAGTACTGTATCATATCACACTCATGGCACAAGTAAATGTGAGTGAAAGAAGCAGGGTAGGGTAAGCAGTCAACCTTACAAGAAGCTGAGAGAGGAGTCAAGCAATTTGAACAACTTACTGCAAGTACTTGCATTGACCATGAAGCACCATAACCCATCCACATGTGGTGAAAGATGAGAGTGCATGCAAATATAGAATGACAAATCCTCATAACCCATCAAAGACCTTTTTCTTTTAATTACAGAATGTCATACAAGGACGCACTTCCATATTTCCTTACAAGGTACAACAAGTGGGACTGTGCGGACATACCAGAATAACGACATCTCTCACAATGGTTTAAATTTTAAGCCCCTAAAGTGGTTAGTATTGCCCATTTGCATATAGCTTAGTGACAACAGGTTGTCTATAAAAAGATGATTGATCAACAGAACAGTACATGAAAATTCTTTGATTCAGGAGGGAGAACTACCAAGGTAAATACGTGGCATGAGCTGTGCCATTACATAGAGCAGTGATCCGAAACTGGAAAGTGAGCTGTCAATACCATGTAAAGAGATTCGGATATGACAATGAATCCTGTTCAACACATTAGGCTAGTCTACATCGGGCAGTAGCAGTTAGGGTCACCAGAATATGTGCAAGTCATACCATCATGCATTGCAGTATGTGGACTTATTACTGTATTAATGCCAAAATTAAACATATGTATGAAAACAACTGATATGTAACTCTGAAAGTAAATGATGGTCTAAGTATGTTAGAGGGACGATGCAATATAACCTTTACATACTGTAAATCAACATCTTTTTAAACAAATCATGAAAACTGGCCAGAACTAAAAAAATGAAACACATGTACTCAATATCTGTTAACAGAATAGTAAGAAAACTCAACTATATAACAACATTAAATAGGATCAGATAATTAACTTGTGAAAATTCACTTTTGCTAACAACCAATAAACCTTCAAATTGCAGGGTAATTGTATTTTAAACAAAACAAATATGTGCAAGGTTTTCAATGAGGGGAATGAGTCTGTGTTCACACCTAAACACACCAAAATTTTCCTTTATTAGACCGTTACCTCAGTCACCAGAATGTGTGTGCTGCACAATCATGTGGCATAATAAAATCAAATTATCATTACATGCATCAGATGCTTTACTTGCAGCTTTAGTAAAAGTACATAAACATTTTTCAAAACCAAATCACAAATCAGTACCGTAGTCTTGGTAAAACCGGAGACTATCAAACACTTGATCAATATCAGTTTGCACTCACCTACAAAACTCGACTAAAACAATTTAAACTTGGAGAACTGTTGATTTGAGTAAAAAGAAACATCACTTTTGTAATACACTGATCAAACTACAATTTGAAAGGTGAACATTATCTAAATATTACTTCAGACAAGGTATAAGTAGTGAATTCTTGTTCAGACTGAAGGACACCTGAGGTTTGGTGCCACCAGAATGTGCCCCATGCAATACCAAGTGGCATACTGCAATATAAGCTGGTGTAATCACATGCTTCACCTAACTTGTACATTGACTAAAAGTATAAATACATCTTAAGAAAACAAAACACTAAGGCAAAGACCTTTTCAAAGTATCAAACTAGCATTGAACGTCTGTTAACACTTCAGCATCAAAACTCAACAATGAAAATTTTAAAGATAGAACAGTGAAATCTTCATCTTTGGAGAAAGGAATTGCAAAACTGCTGTACTGTATATTCAGAGACCTAGTATAAAACTGTTGCTTCATACCTGTTTACACAGCAGTAGCAAACCCCAGCTATGATAACGTTGCTTATCACAGACTTAACTTACCAAGTTTACACCTGGAAACTGATGGCATATTGCAAGGTGCAGGGTAACAATTTATCAAAACAGATATATGCATGATGTTTTCAGATGGGTATTGATTCCTTGGTCAGACTTAAGCACACAAGAGGGTTTTTCTTTATTAGCCCTTCATCTCAGTCAGCAGAAAACGCATCTTGCAATTTTATGCGTCATAATTTGTGATTATCATCTCCTGCTTAACTTTATCTGCACCTTAACAAAAAGTAACAAACATCTTTTGAAAACATGTCACAAAGCAGAAATATTGGTAAAACGTTAAACTATCAAACACCAACTCAATATATGTCAACACTTTACTTACAAAACTAAAATCCAACACTTTCAATTTGCAGAATTCTTGATACTATGACAAAAATCGTCATTTATGTGATTTTTTTTATGAAACTATAATTTGGAGGGTGACTATTTACGAAACAGATTTGCAAGAGGGTTACTTTAGACAGGGTAGTAAATCCTTATGAGGAATGAGACCAACTGAAGGTTTTACTTTAGTAAACCTACATTGGAGTCACCAGACTGTACACCTTGCAATATCATGTCAAATAATGCAATTTGATTATCATTATATGCTCAAGTTTACATGTACCATATTCACTCTGTCAGTAGCGGAGATTTAGCTTGGAAGACTTAAATTCTGAAATTCCACATTAAACTGATCAAAGGGACTACAAACTGTGTGATTTGTCAACAAAACAAATATGGAAGAGAACTGATATATGATAGTGATTCCTAGTTCAGAATTCAGACTGATCCACCAGAGGTTTGTCTTCACTAGGTAGATCTAGATAGTCACTAGAATTATGCCTATTGGGTATCAAATGGTGTTTTGTTGCCTGATTATTATCACATACTAAACTTAATAACCTAGACAAAGTAAATGAACTTTTTGAACACATAAATAGTAATATACTTCCAGAAAATATAGGACTCTTACTCAATATCTATTGGTCCTTCAGTGGCAAAACTCAACTATGACAACTTTAAAAGCAGACTTAACTTACTCCCCCACCCTCCCGCTGGTATCACTGAGGGTGTTAGATTGAAAATGGGAATATTTTTGGCAAACAAACATATCGAAAACAACCTGCAACACACAACAAAAAGAGCAAGTGGGCTTCATATCTATACATATCTTTTAACATTCGACTTATCTGCAAATGGCAGCATTCACAAAATTCACTCAGTTGTGTTTCTCATAGAATGTTAGTGCACTTTCATTGTCTAAGGCTATTAAGGTATTCCCCAACATGGATTATCTGAAATTTGATAAACTCATCTCGGTGTACAAATGCTAAGAACATGGCTGAGAATGGTAGGTAAGAAGGCCTGTATTCAGATTGAAAAAAAAAAAAACAGGAAAATAAGTCACTATTAAACTGAAGATGTTCCTGCAAAGACATGTAGTGCAATGCTCCTGGACTCAAAGGTTAAGTTTGTTTAGTTTTGATGGAAAAGTCTGAATGCAAAAAAGGTTTTTCAATTGATTTACAAGGTTATGGGCTTTGTAAGATGAGACCCTTCTTGCATGAATTTGGATTTGCACATACTAGCACATAGCTGTACTGATTGAAAGCCAGTGGAACACTAACAAGGTAACCTGGAGTAATATGGTACGTTCCCTATTGTATGGTTCCAACTCGATATCATGCACTGAAACATAAATGAAACCCATTGCAGTGTATCTCACAGGACAGTCACTGTGCAACACTAGTACTGTGAACTTGGACAGGAGGAATACATTTGCAACATAGCCTAGGGCTACACATTTACGCTAATTAAAGCTCTATGTGTGTCCTACAGTAGCTGTGACCCCTATTGTATAGTATAACTCCATGCATAGTACATATTGAAAACAATCTGTTAATCAATTGATCTTAATAACTTTGGAATTGATGAGTATGTTCTCTCCTTACATTGAGTCCTAATAGCTACAAAGACATATTACTCTTATATGAAGAATACAATTAGCATGCAATACTGTAGCCAAAATTGCCTGAGAAGCACAATTACAATAATTTCACATATCAAACTCTGATTAAAGCAGAGTGGTACTGTGTGCCCTATGTCTGACCCCTATTGCAAGGTTGAACACTATGCTAACTAGACCATGTAGATAATTATAATCCATATATGCTGCAGGCTTTCAAATTCAAGAGTGTGGTTATTCCTTTGATCCAAATTGAACAAGTTGAAAGTTAGCACTAGACCTATATTGAGTAGCACTGCAAAACCACAAAAATAGAACTACATGGCTGAAAGGAAAGCCATTGAATCACTTTTTCGTAATTGGTTCCGGATAAAATCTTTAACGTTTGTCCACTTTCTTGATGTGAGTACTGGCTCTTCCTTCATAGCTGCCATGATCTCTCGTTTACCAGGAAGTTTTTGCTTTATGAAGCACTTGTTAAATTTTCTGGCAATGACTTGCTTTTCCTCTATGGTCCAAGCCTTTTTTTTGGTCTGCTTCCTCTTCACACCTAAAAAAACATTAAATTAAAGGAAAATCAGTTATGTAATTTTTTAATTACCCTGCCTCATTATTGTATTTCAACAATAAAAAACATTGGTAGCCTTGGAAGACTATTTAAGGAATTGCATACCTCCATTCTCACTGGAGTTGAAATCCACATTAGGAGTCTCCACGGGTGCACTGGGTTCTACATCTACATCTTCTTTCCCATCATCAGTCGAATTTCTTTGGCAATCATAAGTTGAAGAGGATGGCAGGATGAAACTGTCATCTGTGTCATCAAGTGGAATCTCTAAAAAGGAGCGATGTTATAAATTAGCTTATCAATATCAATCATATCAGTTATATCATCAATATAATAATCAAAATCATGTCATCACAAACATTCTTTTTAAAAATTCTGATTTATGTGAATCAATCTCACATGACTAATAATTTCGTAAGGAAACTAATGAATTACATACTTTTACAACTTTGAAGATCACTCTTGGAACAATGACCTCCCTGGGACCTTTTGCTTTCCCAATTTTCTACTAGATCTTTGGTTGAACATCTGATCTCCCTATTTTTCCATCACTTGTTTTAGTGTGAACTTAAAACAAATTCCACAAGAATGCAAAACAAGTTCAACACTGAGCATTACCCTGCTAGTCCACTTCAGATTGGGAACACAAATGGTTGGGCAAGTCCTGATGCCACACCTGCAGCACCGGATATATGCTGAAAAATACCCTAGAGATTGAGTGGTAAAATTGTTGCAATGCATTGCTCTCCAGAGTATACCAAGGTGGATATTACCTCTTGTTCACTACAGCATTCAAAATAACTATTTAACAAAATGATTCCAGAGGAAAGCTATACTCCTCAAATTTACTGGAGGATTTATCATTTGTGACTGGACAGTGTAACTTCCCAAAATATTGTCTTTAAATATTGTCTTAAAATATTGACTTTATCCCTGGCCACTGTTTAACAACTGTACAAATAACAGGATTTATAGTGCCTATGGTATTGTGTCAATCAACAGCAACTTGAAATTTATGTAGTGGGAGCAATCAAAAGGACTAGTATTTACCAATTCATGAAGATGTTCGATCTATCCTACTTTTGGTAAAAAACAGCAGACTATGGCTTATTTGCAGTGGGCAGAAAAGATTGTAAACTACCTGTTTGTCATGAAGGATCTTAAATGTTACAAACATTTCGTGAAAAGGAGCCTTAAGAAATTATTTATACCTTCATCAGGACTTATCTGGATGTCATCAAGACTCTTTCCAGTCATGCTTTGTAGGTTTCCACTCTCTATGTTGAAGAGGACCTTGGACACCTTTGCCAATTGCAATGTTTGTTCTGGTAACCGATAATACTCCCTGTGGGTCCATATATCATGACCCATAAATTTAGCTATCACGTCAAGTTCATTGTCCTTCAAATTGATTAGTTGGCAAACTGTTGCAATATGTTTGCGGAGACTTGTTGATGTTAGATATTCTGGATGTGCTGCTCCACAGTCTTTGGCATGTGTCCTGATGCCATCTGATCCTCTGAGGTGACTGTCACTGTGTGGCATTGCAAATACATAGTTATTTCCCTCCAGAACTCCAGCTTGGCTTCTATTCTGGTGGAGTAAATCCATTGCATCTTTCATCTTGTCTGTTACTAACACTGGAACTGTTCTGCCCTTCTTCCCGATAATCTCTACTCGCCACAAAACTTTGCATAATTCTTGTTCCAGTTTTGACAATCCCTCCACACTGATTCCTGTGTCACCCTTTGTGCATTTAGCTAAATCAGATGTTGTCATCTTTGACACTTCACCTGACCGTTTTCGATTGAAAACAATCAGGGAGGCAAGTGTCACTTCTGCTAGGTTCCTCCAAGTATGTTCTGAGGACTGATTACTCTGCAGTGCTTCCATTCCACTGGCAACCTTTTCTCTGAGGTATTTTGTAAGTTTCACAATATCACTTGTTATTGGGAGGTACTTCGGGCTGTTTCGCTTTTTCTCACTTAGAGTTCTCAAAGCATGTGCTGACACAAGCTCTTCCCACTTCATGTTGTATAGTTCAACAAAGGCTTTGCTTCGTCTCTCAAGGTCTCCATCACCTTTCATCAGGGCATCACCTTTTAAGATTTCAGCTGCTTTTTTGAGACTATGACCAATTTTCAATGCAAGACTTGGAATCTGATAGAAATGTTCCTCATCATTAAATCCTGATGTTCTGCGAGTGGCCTTTACGACATCAATAAACTTCTTTGGATCTATCAAGTCAGCAAGTGATGCCAAACTTTCACCAGTGATATTTCGGTAGTTAATGACCATGCGTCCAACTTCCCTTAATTTAGTTCTAATATAAGGGTACTGGTCTTTATCATGACCAAGTTTTAGAGACAGCTTTTCAGCAAGTTGAATGGTAAGCATGTCTGTCTTAATGAAACGTGAAACACCGTTTTCATCAGATCTAAGGCCTAGAAATATTTCTGAAGTGATACTGCTGAGGCCATATTCAGGCAACATCATTTTGCTTTCTTGAATGTAGTTCCTCCTCTTCAATGGTTTATCACCTTTTCCTGCTGAAGGTTCCCTCAGTGCACATTGGTGTTTCCACAAGTCTTTTTTGGCATAATAGCCATAACAGTCAGTGCAAGGTAAATAGTCATCTGGGTCGGCCTCGTAACTAGGCCTATACACTGGTATCAAAACTCCTTCGTTCTCTTTCCTTACTTTGGCATTGTGCAGATAGTTACCATAGTTCCGCATTTTAGTCAGTCTTTTAGCCTTCAAATCTGGGTCTGTTGTAGCCATCCACTGTACTACTTCTGGTTCATTCTTGTGTTCCTTAAAATCAGAGAGATGTCTTGGTAATTTAGCCTGACTTTTTTGGCAAAAAGGGCAATATGAAATTTTATCATACTTTCTCTTGCTGCCATTTCTTGTTTGCATCACCCGAATCCTACTAGACTGAGACCTGGACCTGTACCCACCACTTCTATCTGCACCTTGATTATATCTATTGGATGAGCTGGATACATCATTTGTTTCTGCATCATAGCAGTTCTGTGTTGTGTTTGAAGGTTTCGTTGGGGCCTCACTTGATGAGGTGATGGGTACCTGAAGATTACAGGTACTACGTGTTATTCGAGGTAAGGGTATGACAATACTTTCTGCGTCATCATCTGAGTAGTCAGATTCAGGTGCATACTCAACATCATCACCAGTCATCGATCCTGCATCACTGTCTGAGTCATTACTATCTTCAGTGTCCATTAATGGGTATGGTTCATGCCCCTTGCCTTTATGTTGATTTTTCTTCTCCTTACCATGAGGGAGGGGTCCTTTTCCATTTTGCTCTCTAGGAGTCAACTGTTTTGGATCACTGGTTGAAATTCTGTCATCATCAGTGTAGTCAGATTCAGGTGCATTGTCTACATCATCACCAGTCATGGATCCTTCATCACTGCCTGAGTCATTGCTATCTTCAGTGTCCATTGATGGATGTGGTTCATGTCCCTTGCCTTTATGTTGATTTTTCTTCTCCTTACCATGAGGGAGGGGTCCTTTTCCATTTTGCTCTCTAGGAGTCAACTGTTTTGGATCACTGGTTGAAATTCTGTCATCATCAGTGTAGTCAGATTCAGGTGCATTGTCTACATCATCACCAGTCATGGATCCTTCATCACTGCCTGAGTCATTACTATCTTCAGTGTCCATTGATGGATGTGGTTCATGTCCCTTGCCTTCATGTTGATTTCTCATCTCCTTACCATTAGAGAGGGGTCCTGTCTCAGAGTGCTTTATAGCAGTCAATTGTTTGGGATCACTAGATGAAATTCTGTCATCATCAGTGTAGTCAGATTCAGGTGCATTGTCTACATCATCACCAGTCATGGATCCTGCATCACTGCCTGAGTCATTACTATCTTCAGTGTCCATTGATGGATGTGGTTCATGTCCCTTCCCTTTATGTTGATTTCTCATGTCTGTAGCATCAGCGAGGGGTCCTTTTCCAGTGTGCTTTAAAGCGGTCAACTGTTTTGGATCACTGGTTGAAATTCTGTCATCATCAGTGTAGTCAGATTCAGGTGCATTGTCTACATCATCACCAGTCATGGATCCTGCATCACTGCCTGAGTCATTACTATCTTCAGTGTCCATTGATGGATGTGGTTCATGTCCCTTGCCTTCATGTTGATTTCTCATGTCCTTAGCATCAGCGAGGGGTCCTTTTCCAGTGTGCTTTAAAGCGGTCAACTGTTTTGGATCACTGGTTGAAATTCTGTCATCATCAGTGTAGTCAGATTCAGGTGCATTGTCTACATCATCACCAGTCATGGATCCTGCATCACTGCCTGAGTCATTACTATCTTCAGTGTCCATTGATGGATGTGGTTCATGTCCCTTGCCTTCATGTTGATTTCTCATGTCTTTAGCATCAGCGAGGGGTCCTTTTCCAGTGTGCTTTAAAGCGGTCAACTGTTTTGGATCACTGGTTGAAATTCTGTCATCATCAGTGTAGTCAGATTCAGGTGCATTGTCTACATCATCACCAGTCATGGATCCTGCATCACTGCCTGAGTCATTACTATCTTCAGTGTCCATTGATGGATGTGGTTCATGTCCCTTGCCTTCATGTTGATTTCTCATGTCTTTAGCATCAGCGAGGGGTCCTTTTCCAGTGTGCTTTAAAGCGGTCAACTGTTTTGGATCACTGGTTGAAATTCTGTCATCATCAGTGTAGTCAGATTCAGGTGCATTGTCTACATCATCACCAGTCATGGATCCTGCATCACTGCCTGAGTCATTACTATCTTCAGTGTCCATTGATGGATGTGGTTCATGTCCCTTGCCTTCATGTTGATTTCTCATGTCTTTAGCATCAGCGAGGGGTCCTTTTCCATTTTGCTTTCTAGCAGTCAACTGTTTGGGATCAATGGTTGAAATTGTGTCAGTGTTTACGTGGTTAGTTTCAGGTGTATATTCAAAACCACCAGTCATTGATTGATTGCTGTTTGAGGTATTACTAGCAGAGTCAGTTTTTGAATCTGTCACTAATGGATGTGGTTCACATTGATCTTCTTTATGTGCATTTTCCATCTTGTTTACTCGGGAGAAAGATCTTTCTTTAGTTTGTTCTGAGGTTAGCATGTTTTGGAGATTACTGGTTGAAATATCACATGCTGAGAGATCTGTAATGTTTCTAGTTAACAGACATGACTCTCCATCAACTGGCATGTCCGTTACTGAGCCTGAGGAAACTGATCCTTTTGTATTACGTTCACTGACAATCATGGGTGGTAGGTCACTTAATGATGCATCACCAGAAGGGGGATCTTGAGTCTCAACAGCTAAACAGCATGATTCAAGATCCTTAGTTGATGTGGCCCTTTGTGGGGTTGATAACAACAATGCATGCTGCTCTCCATCAGTTAAAACTTGTGAGACAGAGTTAGGAACATCAATAGCACAATGTTCTCCTGGGTTGCGGATGACTGGACATAATTTTTCTGCTAAGCCCTTTTCTAGAGGTTGCTCATGGTGCTCAGTGGCAACATTGCACATGTGATTCTGTAAATTAGGAAGAAAATACATAAACAATCACTTACAGTAACTTGGTAAATAATAAAGGAATCCCCTTTAGTACCGTTAATTGTGCAACCAGCAACTGTAACAATCAATCGACAGCCATGTAAATTAAAGTTATAGCATCCCTGTCAGAGTATTTGCAAAGAATATTAAGATGCTACCTTCTGCATATTTAACATTAAGTATAAAGGAATACTTCTTGCGACAAACTTTATAGCCTAGCAGACTATTTCATGATGGAAATCTGATGGCATGTAGCATTAAGTATACTAAAAAGTGGTATATTTTACACAAGTTTGTGCAGAAAACATTTTCTCGGGACAGAATCGTACATGAGAGAAAATAATCCCCTAGCTCACAAGTCAGTGAGATGTTTACATAGCCTTCATGCTCCCCCATATTCTTTCTTCCACCCAAACATCACAGCCCTGCTTCTACAGTCATGGGTGAGCAGTTCCCATTTTTACACATATGCCATGATTTGGAGGTACTTTTTATGGGGTTTTCATGTTTTCCACATGGAGTCTCATCAACCACAAGGGGTCAACACGTTAGCACATATTTAGTAGATATATGGCATATGCCTTGGATGTCATCATGTCCACCGTCTGTCATAATCAATCAGTCAACCATGTAAAAAAATCACTGTTCATATCATACTTGTATTATAACTTTGGAAAACATACTGAAGGAATAATATGCTCTGTGCTAATTATAATGCAATAATACCAAAATTAAGTTACTGATCATGTGTAAATAATGGATTTCAGTAAGCTCAAAAGCAAGCAGATTTACAGTAACCTACACAAGCCTACCATGTCATTAGCTCACCTGTCTCTTCATTCCAGCAGAAAAAAGTCTCAGCAGGTTATTTACAATTGAATGAATTACTGTTCATTTGTTATTTAACTTAGTTCATACCTTATTTTGCTTCCAGGGAAGATTTGACACACCATAGTCGTACAGGAGTTCCTCTCCTTCTCTTATTTCAGTTTTGGCAAATAAACACAGTGCTGGTGAGCCGTCAACATCTATGATGGACAGTTTGACATTTAATTCACTCTTTTCACCGTGATTTACCAATCTTCCTAGGGTAGGTCCAGCTTCTGGCTCGTCTGTTGCATCAATACTATGAAAAGAATTACGAGCATTAAAATGTCTGTTTTTTAGGATTAATAGCCTGCAATTTAAGCTATATGCCTCTGCACAGCTTCAACCCTTTCACAACCAGCTGCACTCGGCATACATGTACAATACATATATCCACCTATCTCTTGTCTGACATCTTGAATGATAAACTGTTCCAAATTAAAATGCTACCAGCAACATCATACTATACTTTGTACCATTCACAGTATCCTGGTATAGTCCCATGTACCTTTATGTATCAACAGCTCCATATATTCTGACACATGCAGGTAACCTCAATGCTCCAAACAGAGGATTGCCACGCTAATTAGAGTAGCAGCTCCCTGCTCCAACAAGACTCGACCTCACACCATTTTAATTATCATTACAGTGAACCTCATGTGGACTTGTTGGAATAAAGAGTTCGAGAATGAGAAGTTTAAGCAGATTGGGTGTCTCAACATCAACATTAACCTCACCTACTGAAAGCTATGTCTAAGTTAAACTATTAACAAAGTAACATGTTCACATATTATTAAGTTTATTACGGTAAGTTTGTTGCTTTTGAACAACATGCAGGCCTTTGAAGGGAGTGTGCAATCCGTCATTGTAATACTTGTATATTAGAAAAATTGCCCGCAGTAGACATGTCCGATTTGACCTTTACTCTATGGCAGTGTGTACCGTTGAAAAGTTTGGCAGCACACATCTGGCCTCTCCTGACAACTGGTTTCAAATAGGAGTCAGACTGTGGTACACTTTTCAGGAAACATGTCCCACGTTCTTTAATCATTTGTTTGTGTTGCTTAATGTGAGCACACATGCTTATCTGACACGACACAATTTTTATTTTAAAAATGTTTATGGTGTTTAACTGTTTCCATGGTTGGAGGAATCTTTCCAAATTACCCCACCACCTCCACCTCATCATTCAGTTACCTAACTAAATATATGAATCAACTTAATTTGAAAGTTTACAATTACAGTACTGCCACTCATCACACGTTTGACATTATTGACAAAGTATGGTCTTCCCAACTTTAAAAGCAATGATATTCAGACAGAAACACTGTAGAAAAAATCAAAGTCAGTTCATAACACAGTGAGAGTTAACAGTGTATGCAATACACTCATGCAAGAAATGAGCAATTAATAATGTATACACACCAATAATCCTTTCCTCGAAAAGTAACAAAAAATCTGAATCCTGATGGACCTAACTCTTCTTCAAGTTTATCTCCTTCATCCCCTGAAATGAGTATTCCCGCATACTGCAGTAGAAATTCCCCTTTCTCAAAGTTGACTTTTGCAAACACTCCTCTGCCTATAATGGTCATGAAGAAAAAGAAATGATTAAAATTGCTGAATTAATATCTAAAAAGTAAGCAGTCACGATATAAAACAGGCAGAGTCCTTGTGCCCCATATGATAGTGGAAGATCCCACACCATCCTCACTGACTTGTAGTTATTAGGGCTTCCAGTCTACAACAATTGAGCACTGCTTTCCACACCTTCCTTCCACCATTTAAAGTGGTGGTAATTATCCATATTATTTCACAAAATGTGTCATCTCTTTAAATACAAAGCAGTCAGAACAGGGAGCCGTGTGATGGTGGGGGCTACAGTCTACCTTTAATTTTCCAGGCTGTTAGGATATACACTGAAAATTGCTAAAATTGAACAAACATATGTGAGTACTTGGGAAACATCCTGATCCATTTATGGCAAACTACTGTTAAAACAAACCTTGAGGTGTACAACAATATAAATCAGCTGATTGAATTAAATGACATGTTAATAAATTCACTTCTTAAACATGTAAATTGCTTACTGAGATCAGAGGGAAATTGCTACCTTTTGGAGGTATTTCTTTCACATAGAATCCATCTCTGTCAGCCTTTTGTCTAACCATGGAGATGGCAACATCTTCAGGTTTTTCTCTTCTTCTTCTTCGTCTCATTTTGTATACAAATCTAAAGAGGAGATTATGAATGATACCATAAAAATTACATTTGAACAGACTGTGGTGGCAAATTAGAATGATAAAATTAGGCTATACTTGACAATTGAAAAATCTAGTCCAGTAAAAATCCTCTTCACGTACAACAACACTACATTGTTACAGTTAAAATGAAAAATATGATGCTGAACAGTGAGCATATTATTGACAGTGAACAGAATAGGAAAAAAAAACAAGCTTGCATATACAGTACTGACTGTCAGGACAAGTTGCAGTGGTGGGGCAAGTGGTTGCAGTGTTGTGTACTTGGGGCAAGTTGCAGTGTTGGGGCAGGAGTTGTGGTTAAGCATACTGTACAGTACATCCAGGAGTGAAGTCCATAGCTTCTGCAGGCCCTCAGTCAGGGTGGGCTCTGCAGGGGACTATAGGAACCACTGGTAGGGTTCAGAAGCTCTCAGATATTGTACAAGATTATATGGGCTTTTGTAAGATGTTCTAGTAATTACCTTCTTTGGATAAATTTGGATTAGCACTATAAACACAACATGTTTTGAAAAGCTCAATGCAGACTGACTAGATTGTGCATTTAATGCTTAACCTTTGGAGGAAAGGACAAACAATGATGATGGCCAATGTGGAATGATACTTTCAACCGAGCTGTCCTACAGGGAAAATAGGTAAATAGAAAAGATACATGTGCACCGTGCATGACAAAAATATTACCCATGCCCCTCCTTTGCAGCATCACTGGGAGTGTTAGATTAAAATTGGAACATTATGGGAAAACAAATATAATGAAAACAACAACAATAACAAAATAACTAGAGCAAAAAGGGCTGCATACCTACACCTAAGAGGTATCTGAGTGTATCACGTGGACTTTCACATTCCACTTCTCTGCAAAGGCGGTGTTCACAAAATTCACGAAGTGGAGTGCCTGATAGAATATTATTGCACTTTGATCGCCTATTAAGGTATCCCTAACGTCATAGGAGTTGTCTGAGCAGAGCTGGAGCCCTTTAATAAACTCATCCCCTTGCACAAATGACAATGCTAAGAACATGGCTGAGAATGGTGGGAATTAGAAGACCTGTATGCAGATAGACAAAAAAAAAAACATTGACAGATGCATGATAGCACTACTGTATTAAAATGAATATGATGTTTCTGGCACTTTTCCTGAACTTCAAGGTATAGTTCATCATTCAAGTTTTTATGAAAAAATTGGAAAGAAAAATTGGAACAGTCTTGCTATGGTACTAGTCAGTACTGTAATTTTTCTGGTCAGTGTTGATTGGCCTGAAAATAAGAACCAATTGTCAGTGAACTGATAAGGAAAAAGAACAGTGTGACCAGGTGACCATTCTAAGCTAGTGTAATGCCACTTTGATATATGCTCCATTAGGAAGGTAATATCGATACTTGATCCACTAAGTAAATGTTTCGCCTTAAATGTCACCTTAAATGCATAGTCAATCACCTCCCTAGCTAGCAGACTTTCACTGTACATACTGAATGAGGTGAATTACTGGCATATTCTAAATCTAAATACCATAGGAGATTACACTTGCATTACTGTTTTGAATTTAGAACAACAATAGTATATATTCTATACAAGTCTGATGTTATACTGTTGTTTGGTACATTTACACTGTACAAATAACGTAGTGTACTATATACAGTAGTACAGTAATGGCCCTATTGCATATACAACTCTACTCATACTGTAGAAGATATGTAAAAAGTATATGAGCTTCCTGAATCTATTTAACAGAACTCTGTAGTGTTTAACAATATCTGCCACCAGTTGCATACAGTAGTTCATTTGCCATCTCTCTAACAGTGCTGTACAGAAGATGCACTGAACTAGGTACAGGTAATTGAAATTCAGGTTAAATTTATGGCAGTTGGTCTTATTATCTACACTGTTGGCATATTAAGTTCAACTACCTAGTAGCTATAGCTGTCATTCAAGATTTTGATCTTTTTGAATATAGCCAGAAGGGATGAATATTGTAAATATACTTTCAATTTAACAGAATTGCATTAGAGGGTTCAATCCAATACAGTGCTGTTGTTTATCATACATCATAATTACGTCCTCTGACATATAGCCAAAATATAGTTGTAAAAAACATATTCTCTTTGGAAATACAATTCAAGCATTTTCACCAGATACTACGCTGTAGATCCTAACATTTAGGAGATGACATTTGAATCATCTCCTCAGTATAGCAAAAGTTACTGTAAGTCCCCTATCTCACTTTTTGTACCATGTTGTACGCATTTTCTACAAAGGTCAGATGTTGTAGGCCTACATGCATGCATGTCCATGCACTGTTATGAAAACAGTATAACATCAAACGGGAATTCCAGCAAGGAAATGTCTTCTGACTTAACTATACTCTGCCAGCAAGCATTTTTTTTTTCTAAAAAACAGATTATACATGCATGTGCACTGTTGGAAAACAGTATGATATAAGCATAAAGTCACTATAGCCTTAATCAACTGTGCTATAATGTCCCCTATTGCATGGGTACTGTAGAACTTGTAATCAACTGTTGAACAAACAGTTTAATACTGTACAACGGCCTACTGCAGTGATGCCTTATGATCATAAAGTACTGTAAAGTACATGATCTTGCCTTTTATTTAACAGTTAGGTTTTAACTATAGGCCCAGGCCTTGCCTTTTGAAAATTACAGGAGCTCAATCAACTGCTCTCCTGGGGAGTGTGAGGAGAGCTAATTGCTCTCCTTGTTTGGGGTCATGGTAAGTAAGCTAAGCAGTGAGCAGCAGTGAGCACTATCCCTATCTGATGTGAAACTCCTTTCAAGAAATATCACGTTCTGCATGCATGCTGATTGTTAAGTTTTCATTAACTTCATAAAACTGAAAATACTGTCATCTGAGACCTAAAACAAACACTCAAGCAAAATCAGAAAACATTTTCAACAGAGAATGCCATTTAAAGTTAAACTGAACTTTTATTATTTTCTCCAATCAGAACAATTGCTTTTCAAAGTTGTAACTTTTTTCAGCATTTAAAACAACAACTGGTATGGTTAGCAGTATAGAGCTTAGCTAATCTGTGGATTTTCCAGCTGACCAAGTAATGCAATCTCAGTTCCAGACTGAGAAGCCTGTACAGATTCAAAAAGGGGCACAGAAACGGCTAATAACTCAATCATAAAAAGTTAAAAACATCCAAAGCTATCACATGTCAGCAACATGTAACAAGGAATAGTTAGCACTCAGCAGCTGCACCTAGAGAGTAAGACTCCCTTCAAAAAAGCACAAGGATATCATTCATACTAATAACCTTAAGGCTCATCCTCAAACTTAAATTCCTAAAAAAAATTTTCAGAAAAATGATTTCCTTTTTCTATTGTCCATTGGAAGTGTCACTGACCTACACACAGTTTATATGATCATGAATACTATACTTAAATTAATTCTGCACACAATCACATTTCAGCAGTAAACTAACCACTGAAAATGCAACTAGTAAATTGTGCCTTAGGTCAAATATTATAACAAATGCATGTAGCAATGCAAAGGTTGGAAAATGAATTCCATTGGTCAAAATTCCATCTTCACAGGACATCCATCACAAAAGTTTTGAAAAATATGAAAAATGAAAACTTTGCACAATAATTTGTGATGTCACTCTTCTACTACTCGACTTACATTCTTTGTTTTTTTTTATGACACCTGACCTTGTACCAAAATGTGATGATTGTCTTAATATTGTAATATTATTGACTTGCATGCAAGTCCTTTCCTCACATGGTATGCAATGAAATCATTTTTTCAAAGTTATATATCATTTTTGTTTGAAAAGGAAGCAAAAGCAGGTAATGTGATTTGTAGAAGAATGACATCGCAAATTATTGTACTATCAACTATTTCAAATTGGGTGAATAAATTTCAATAAACATTTACAAGAAAACCGGATGGTGGTGCAATGCATTCACTCTTCAACAGGAATAAAATCAGCAACATCTGGAATGTCCTGTAGCGAATACAGGTCATCTTCAACATCTGATTCTTCACCATCTAATGAGAAGACAGACCCATCATCATCTGAAGAAATGATTTCATCATTAGTACTCAATTGGGGGGCAGATGATAATGATTTGGGATTACCTGAACACAAAAAAGAAGCTGCAGAAAGAGATTTCTCAGCTGTGTCCATCTTAAGCTTTCTTCTTGTGCTCATGTACCTTTTCAATGTGGTCTCAATAATTTCCTTTTTTTCATGTTCAGTCCAAGAGTAGTCATTGACCTTAATGAGTAGGAGATTCTCAATTGTAGCGTGACCTGAGGAATATCGTTTACCAGAAGACAACATGGCAGTGAGGTGACTGAAACCTGATTCCACAAGGCCATTGGTTGCACCAATGCACATTACCATTTCAACCAAGACACAAATGTTTGGGAAAGATAACTTTCGATATTGAAATATCTTGGCCCAGAAGGACGAGCATGTCATATCCTTATAATAACTATCATGAATTATTCTAAGATCTTTCCATTCTCTGTGTACATTTGATTTTTCAAAACCACTGAATTTCAGGGGCTCTTCAAATTTCTCAATTAACTTATCTATGTCAACGAGATCTAAGTCAACACTTTTCCAATTTGCCGGGTCTACCCAATTCATTAGCTTGAACAGCTCACTATTGAATGATTCAAATCTCTGCCTCAAACATTCACAGATCCCCCTCAGACTTGACTTTGCTCCTTTTACTGCACTGTCTGCCCTGCCTACATGTTTCATGTTTCCAAAAACCAGCGGGACTGTCTCCCTGTTTTCCTCGTTTCGCCTCATGTGGCCTTCCTTGATCACATCACAACGGATTTGCTTATCCCCATCTTTCTCTTCAAGATAAAATTTGCCCCCACTAAACTCAATACATTGAACTGGCTGATTTGCAAGTGTCTCTGGATCTTTTGCCATATCCTGAAGACTACTGATGGTCATTTGAATTTGTGGCCAAACCTCAAATACAAAGATGTCACTACGTTGTAGTCTCAGGGAAAGGACACTAACCTTGTCTAGGATGGTTTTGAAATATGCACAGGTGGCCAGGAAACTGAAATCTTGCAGATGCTTGATAATATTTCTGAATTTAGCATTCAGTGTTCTAATGGTACCATGATTGTGGTTTGCAATTATGTTTTCCAAAGCTTGCCCAAGCACTACCCAGTTTTTGAGTAAATGGTCCAAGGCCCTCCTTGTGTGGGTGATAAACCTTGTACCATGGACTTTGTTAAAAATATACACCTGAACTTCTAAAGCTTGAGCAGAGTCTTTGAACATTCTTTTCAGTTTTCCTGACCGCCTGAATATGTAATACAAAGTTGTTAGAAAATCTTTTACATCAGTGAACAGCTTGTTTTTCAACAGAGAATCTTTCAACGCAAGTTCAACTCGATGTAAAGCACAGTGAATGGTGATCAGCCAGGCTCTGTTGTCATCTGTGAGCTGTTTCAAGACACCAGTGTACTGCCCAGTGTTGACACTTGCACCATCCGCTGTAGCACTTAGAAGCTTTTTGGTGTAGCTGAAAGTTAAAAAATAGATTTCAATTTGTTAAATGACTGTATCAAGGATCCCAAATTACAGTACATGGAAATAAGTGGTAGAGAAAGAGAAGAGATAAAGGTGGAAGAGGTGAAACAAACCCATCTAGAGGAGGGTGGCTGGTAGAGCTGACTTTATAAAGTGACTGCTGGAAAGAAATAGTTTATTCACTTTAACATTCAAGAACCTGGCATTCACACTGAGAAGACTACGATAATTATAAACAAATATCCCAGAGTACTAGAATAGTGAAAATGATATTTATAATTAACAAGTTATTGGCAAGGCCAAACCTCTCCCCACTCATTTCAGCTAAATGCTAAGGGGAAGACAGACCCCTCATTTACCTAATGCAAGTGATCAATCATTCACTTGAAATTTTGTTAGCATGTAAATAACATAGAAGTCATTAATAATTGCAAAATGATTTGCCCTCAAGTTAGGTGTGCAGTACCCTACTACCATGTATACAGTGTAGTCTCCCTAACATACCTCTCCTTTGAGCACTTCAGTTTGTTGGTGAATGCATTATCAAGTGACTGTTTGATGTTGTTGGCGTTAGCATCCCCATAATCATCGATGTCCTCCAGGGCCACTGCATAGTACATCGGTATTCCACCTCTGACCACTCTGACAAATATCAACTCTTTTTCAGAGCCGGATTTTTTGGGTTGGCTACCATCACTTAGCACAGAAAAAGCTTTACTGGTTGAAATTATGTCAGCTAGTTTTTCTCTAATGCTTTCTGCAATATGACTGATGAATTCACGTGCTTTCTTGCCTGGAGATACAACAAGAGGGCTGGAATTATGAATCAGTGCACAATAGATATATCAGTTATACATCTAAGTTCCTACATACTGTAGAAGTATTTTCCACACCACCTTTTTTCAACTTACTTCTGACACATACATGCTGACAGTGACGTGGATTTGAGAAGCAGCAAACCGATCCACTTTTTTCTTTCATGTGAAATATTGAGGAAAATTGCTTCTGGTTTAACTCTAGCCCCCATCTTGACCCTAATATGATATCCCCTAAACATAATCTAACCCTGACCTCCTTACCCTAGCCCCAAAGGCATCAAAACAATTGGCAAAGAGACACTTATAATTCATAAGTTTTCAGTAGCCCACGTTAGATAGTGTACAAATAATTTAAGCTAAAATCATAATGGCCTTTTAAATTGTGCTGTTATATGCCCTCTTAATATGGAGCCACGGTAAGATCTAATGCTGTCAAAATAGCACTCATGAGCCACAGAAAATAAATTCTGATCCCTTTGGCCAAGCTTAGAAAAAAAGACGTAGAGTTTGACATAAAACTCTTGCTAGTAGTGACACAAAACGCTATAGGCTCGATATGCCATATACTAATACACGTTAGGCTAACGTTAGGGCTGTTGCAAGTAAGAATGAAGGAAAAATGTAACGTACCTAAAAAATTCTCACGTAGCCTACACATACTGTAAACATTGCTAAGGGATTGTTAGGAGTCTTTGACACATGTCACATTAATATTTGTATCAAATAACTTCAACTGGATAATTTTGGAGACCTTTGACGATCGATGTTTCTTCTGTTAACCACACATTATACATTATGTGTTCAGAAAGCAGTAGCCTAACCAGCCATCGTGAGTTCGAATTTTGGAAGAAATGTTCAAGATTTTCGATCATCATGACATGACCAGAGCCACTTACCCCCTTCAGCACCTTGAATTAGGTGTACGCCATTTGCTCGCTGCACTTCGACTAAGGTAGCAAAATTACAGAGTGGAAGGCCATCAACAGCCATCATGTAAGCTGTTCGGAATAGTCGCCTATATCCATGTTCAGCACTCTTACGCATAGTGCTGTCAATCCTAGGCTGTTTGCGAAGAGGCTCCCCCAGCCCATCTTCTCCATCACGCCCTGTCCCATCATCGGTGCTACGGCGGGTATTAACAGTTTCATTTTCCAATCGTTCGTAGCTTAAACCTACTTCATGCGCCAGACTATCGTTGAGATGGCGACAAACAGTATGTTTTGTTACATAGTTCGTCCCTTCAGCAAATTTGCGGATCTCTGCCTTTGCCCGGCCTTTCAGACGAGAATCACTTTCAATTTTTTGTATATGCTTCGCACAAATCTTACACCAGACAAATTCGACGATGTCACCGTCCGTTCTATAGCCTATCTCACCATCAGTAGGCCATTGAAGAAAGGTTTTTAGTTTGACAGCGGGCATTTCATTGAATGAGAATGAGACCGAACCGGCCTCGCACGGCAACGTTCTTTGGAATGAAAAATGTAGGTAGGCCTATGCCTAGAGCCACCGTGCATATGATACCGCATGTGTACTGTTCTGCATACGTGTGCTGTGCATATATGCCTAGCCTAAACGGCCACACATGCATGCATCTCGTATCGTAGGCCGGCTATAGGCCTGCCAAAAGTTACTGTATAATTACCTATACCTGTGCGCAGTGTTTATATGGACCATTTAGAAGTCTATATGCGTTATCTTCCTGCTTGTTAATAATGCACGCGCACCTGTACAGTGAGCAATACTAGGCATGGAAACGGCAATACATTCGTGTGTACTGTCAGTGTATGTATGTCATCATTACTACGATCTTGGCGGGAAATCGAGGAGCGCGTTCAATTGAGCTCCTCGGGTGGAATTTACGGGCGCTATGGAGCGCGAGCGCGATCGCGCCCGTCAAAAGGCAAGCACTGTAGGCCTATCTACAGAATTAAGTTTTGTACAACATTCTAACTGTTTACTTGTCCCCTATTGCTCGGTTAATCATTTACCAAGACATACACTGTATTGAATAACGTGAACTGATTGTGGTCAGCTCATAGGAAAAAGTGCACTGTTGGAATACTGCCAGTTTAAATACTATCCATATAACACCAATATGAACTCCTCCTGCTTTTGATTTTGTACAAACAGTAGCTAATGTGCTACACTATACAGTAAAGTGGTACAATCATGTCCCCTATTGCATGTATACATATCTCTTCTACAGTAATCATACTGCAGAAGAGACATGTAAAAAGTGAGTATTATAAGCTTGCCAAATTCATTGAACAGTTATAACTCAACAGAATTGCTATAATGTAATTATTGATATTATACTTATGGGAAAGTAACATACAGTATGTGACCTTGCTTTCAATTTAACAGTTATAGGTTGTAACTGTGTTGTACAATTGTATTGTACAATTCAGACTGTTTTTAAATGATCTGTCCCCTATTGCATAGTTATCAGACTACATACACTGTACTGAATAAGGTGAATTGCTGGTGGTTTTGTTGTACACTGCTAGATATTGTAAATTTTAATAGGTATAACAATTAATTTATTGTGGAAAACCACTAGTTTTATATTATACTGCAGTGGTATCTGAGGGGTGATCTTGAAGCATGTCACACAACCTATGAGTAAGATATTAGCCTACATCCACTGTGCTACATATTAATTAAGTCCCCTATTGCATAGGCTACAGTAGTTAGAGCAAATGTAATCAATTGTGGAACAAAAGAGTTTTACATCATACTGCCGCTGATACCTTAGGATAAAGTACTGTACAGTATGTGGCCTTGCCTTCAATTTAACATGTAAGGTTGTAACTGCACAGTTACATTGCATTGTACAATTATATGATATGTAAAAAGTCAAGATATGAGCATGCCTAGTTAATTGAACAATTATGAATCTACAGATTTACACTACCAATCTGTGGTAATTAACGATATAGCTGTCCCCTATTGCTTATAGTTTGTTTGTCATCTCTCTAACAGTACGGTACACTGTATAGTAATCATTAGGTAATTGAAATTCACATTGGCTGTCTTATTTGTGTAGTGGAACATTAAGTTCAAATATCATTCAAGATTTTAACCCTGTGAATATAGCTAATAGGAGAATATTGTAAGCACTTTCACTTATAATGAACTGTTACTGTTAGTAGCATGCATTTTCTAAAAAAGTCAGATGTTGTGTATATCCACTGTTGTGAAAACAGCTCACATCAAATGAGAATTCCAGGGAAGGGACATATGCCAGCGAGCATTTTTTTTTTCTAAAAAGTAAGCTGTTGCACATTTTGCAGTGATACCTGATCATAAAGACTGTTTAACTATTTGTCCCCTATTGCATAGTTAATCAAGAACTACACTGTTCTGAATGATGTTGATCATGGTCTTACTGTATAGTAATGTAGAAGTGCACTGTCAGTTTAAATAGTAGATAACACTTGCATCAACTCCTCCTGCTTGGAAAACAGTAGTTCATTAATACTGTATCTGTAATTTGCTACACTATACTACAGTTGAACAGTCATGTCCCCTATTGCATGGTTAGAACTCTACTAATTGTATGTCCCCTATTGCATACAGTTAGAACTAATGTAATCAATTGTGGAACAAAAGTGTTTTATATTATACTGCTGATACCTTATGATAAAGTACTGCACAGTATGTGACATAATGCCTTCAATTGAACATGTAAGGTTGTAACTGTGTTGTGCAATTGTATTGTATAATTCAGATAGTTTTTTAAATTGTCTTTTAAATTGTCTGTCCCCTATTGCATAGTCATCTAACTGCAATACACTGTACTGAATGAGGTGAATTGCTGGTGGCCAATTGTGGAACAAAACCAGTTTATATCACACTGCAGTGGTACTGAAGAGTTATCTTGAAGCATGCATGTCACACAACCTATAATTAAGACATTAGCCTACATGACATTACAACCGTGCTTAAGTGTTCAACAGACCCTCTAAATGCCCAATCACACATGTATTACCAATGGACATGACACCTAATACCCCTTGCCAGGTAGCTCAAGAAAGCCTAGAAATATGGATTGACACACCTGAATTACTTGAGGAGAATGATGTTTAATTGACCATGTGGATTATCACAGCATGAGGTGACAAAACTGACCTAAAGACGATGAAAATTTGTTACAAGTTGAACCTCAGTAGAACAAAAGAAGAGTGAGGTTGAAGTGAATCCCATCTGAATGTACGAGTAAGGGCATGACATCCACTGTACTACATATTAAATATATGTCCCCTATTGTATAGTTAGAAGGCTAATGTAATCAATTTTGGAACGAAAGTGTTTTATATTATACCTGTGATACCTTAAATGATAAAGTACTATACAGTATGTGCATCTTGCCTTCAACTTAAGTTAGGTTCTAACTGCATAATTACATTGCACTGTACAATTGTACGATTTGTACAACGTATATGAGCATGCCGAAGTCATTGAACAGTTGTAACTCTGCAGATTTACACTACCAATCTGTAGTGACCAACTATATAGCTGTTCCCTATTGCGTAACGTTTGTCTGTCATCTCTCTAACAGTAAACTGTAGTAATCATCCAGTAATTGAAATTCACATTGGCTGTCTTATTTGTGTAGTGGAACATTAAGTTCAAATACCTGTCATTCAAGATTTTGATCCGGTGAATATAGCTAATATAGGAGAATATTGTAAGTACTTTCACTTATAACGAACTGTTATCTGTTGATACGCATACTCTTATTTTGTTACACTGTCAGTGGTATACGCATTTTCTAAGAGAATCATAATGTTGTACATGTATGTCCACTAGCCGTTGTGAAAACAGTATAACATCAAATGAGAATTCAAGGCAAGGAACATATGTCTTCTTACTGAACCCATTGTGCCAGAGAGCATTTTTTCTAAAAATTCAGATGTTGCGCATGCACATGCACTTTTGGAAAACAGTATGATATTTCACTTCATTTATTTTTTTTTCACAAACCATTCTGAGCTTGACATAGTGTGATTCTGTCCCCAGTAGTCATGGGGCAAGATTTTTTTTTTCACTCCAACAACCTTCACTGTGATAACATCTTTCCAGTTCATGGGCAATAAGGCAATAAACATCATCCCTAGCCTTCTCCCCACAGGGGTGAAATGGTGTGAAACTTTAGCTTCTAAGCTCTTACTTAAATTCCTTGTTCTGATTCTCTTATCAGTTTGTTGTCTTATTTCTGCACAGAAAGTGAGGAAATTTTAAGAGAGTTTACCATGATTAATTGCAAAGCATGCAGAACACAAACTAGGATGTAGACTATAAACATCCAGAAACGGACCTACTTGTGTGTTGATGGAGTAACCAATATCCCAGCTAAGATTGCAGTGGTGATTGACCGAAGTTACTGGGCCAGCCCAAGCGTGTAATTTCTGCCTGATCAGTCAGTCAGTCTCTGTGTAAGTGGTGAAAGAATCTAGACCCGGAAATTCCCATACATAGGTCGGGTTCTCCACACAAAAATTCTGCCCCACCATTACAGGGACCAAAATCACCCGATGAAAATCAAGGACACTCCCCATGTGATTAAACAAAGTTATAAACAACAAAGAATAAAAAAAATCACTTCCGTAATTAATCATCTCCCACTTCCCACCCCCAACTCCCACCGGCCTACCATCCCAAGTACAAAATACCTTAGTGAACCTTTCCTTAATATAACATTTAGCACTCATTAGCCTTCATCAACTGTGCTAGGTACCTACTACATCCCCTATTGCATGGTTACTGTAGAATCAATTGTGGAACAAAACCAGTTTTATTCTGTGATATACCATTCTGTGATTATTCAGTGATACCTAATTATGATCATGAAGTACTGTCCAGTATATGATCTTGGCAGTATATGATCTTGGCTTGTATTTCATAGTTAGGTCCTAACTCTATCTACAGAATTCAGTATTGTACGCTGAATATTCTGACTGTTTAACTATTTGTCCCCTATTGCATAGGTAATCATCTATCAAGCAAAACTACACTGTACTGAATGAGGTGAATTGATCACAGTCTTACAGTACTTTATACTGTCATGTGTACTGTTGGAATACTGTCAGATTAAGTATAGTAGATTGCACTTGTATAAACTCCTGAGCTCTGCTTTTTAAAGGGAAATAAGGCGTTTGTTTGACAGAAAACAACCATATTTTTAAAACCAATGTTTGTGAACATAAAAGGATAGGTTATTCAAAATAAGGAAGGACAGTAGTCCTCTTTTCAAGAAATAAGTTTTTCACAGATAGAAATTCAGTTATTTGTCGTGCATCAATAATTTGTTCACCCAAACTTTTCAAAATTCAAATGATGCATCTTCCATTACACATCACATGCATAATATTTGGAGGAGATGAAGCTTTTGCAGATGTTTATTGATAAGACTGAATGGTTTAACAATGTTTTAACCTGTTTTATTTGTATGCTATGTAGGTATATTCTAAACGCCCTATTTCCCTTTAAACAAACAGTAGTACATTACTACTGTAACTGTAATTTGCTACTCTATACTACAGTTGCACAGTTATGTCCCCTATTGCATGGTTAGAACTCTAATAATCATAACCAAGAAGATATATAAAAACTGAGTATCATGAGTTTGCCAACTTATTCAATGAACAGCTACAACCCCACATAATTACCATGCAATCTGTATAGTGTAATTATTGATATGATAATTATGATAAAGTAATGCACAGTATGTGACCAGCTTGCCTTCAATTTAACAGTTAGGGTGTAACTGTGTTGTGCAATTGTATTATACAATTCACTGACTGTTTTTAAATCTGTCCCCTATTGTATAGTTATCTAAGTACAATATACTAGCTGTACTGAATGAGGTGAATTGGCGGTGGTCAATTGTGGAACAAAACCAGTTTATATCATACTGTACTGCAGTGGTACTGAAGGGTAATCTCTTCTCACACAACTTATGAGTAAGACACTAGCCTAGCCTACATCCACTGTGCTATATGTTAAATATATGCCTCCTACAGTATTGCATAGTTAGAAGACTAATGTAATTAATTGTGGAACAAAAGTGTTTTACATTGTACTGGTGATACCTTAAATGAAGTACTGTACTGTATGTGACCTTGCTTCAACTTAAGTTAGCTGGTTGTAACGTTTTGCACAATTTACATTGCATTGTACAATTGTATGATTTTTAAAAAAGTATATGAGCATGCCAAAGTCATTTAACAGTTGTAACTCTACAGATTTCAGTGGCAGATCCACGGGGTGAAGGTGGTTTTGGGGGTTTAAACCCCCCCCCCCCCTTGGGCTGCCAAGTAAAAATTTAATGTGCACAGGAAAATGCCAGACTTGTGCAATATGTTCTTCTTCCAATATTGTGCATGACCTCAGTTGAGTATTTTAAAAATAGAGCATGCAAGTACGCTTAAAATTGCAACCTGGCAACCCTAAAAATGAAAAATCTCCCTACCATGGGAGGGGCACCCCCTCCCACACTCCCCTCTTCTTCGCTTCCCTCACTTGGGCTTGGTCACTTCGCTTCCTCACCTTGTCAAGTACCTTGCTCTTAACCCCCCCCCCCCCCCCTTGCCAAAAACCTACATCTACCCCTGGATTTAAACAACAAATCTCTATGGTGCCTAACTATATACCTGTAGAATATTGTACTTTCACTTACAGTAAACTGTTCATATGCATGCTCTTATTTTCTCACACTGTCAGTAGTAAGCATTTTCTAAAAAAAGTCAGACGTTGTACATGCACGTCCTCTAGCTGTTGTGACATCAAATGAGAATTCCAGGCAAGGAACATATGTCTTCTAGCTGACTGGACCCATTGTGTCAGCGAGCATTTTTTTTTCTAAAAAGTAAGCTGTTGCACATGCATGTGCACTGTTGGAAAACAGTCATTTCATTTATTTTTCACAACAAAAGATAGATACATGCACAAATATTACCAATAACAATAAAAATGGTGTTCTTTTGTGGAAAGGAAGTGTTTTTAAAAACCCCTTCTGAGCTTGAAAAACAAGGACACTCTCCATGGGATTAAACAAAGTTATAAGCAACTGAGAAAAAAAAAACCCTTCCGTAACCGTCCCCCACTTCCCACCCCCCACCGACCCAGGCTACTATCCCCGTCTGCAATATTAATAAGTACAAAATACCTTAGTAAACCTTTCCTTAATATAACATTTAGCAGTCATATTAGCCTTGGTCAACGATGCTCTACTGTACAGAAGTTTACATCCCCTATTGCATGGTTACTGTAGAACTTGTAATTAATTGTGGAACAATACCAGTTTTATATTGCACTGCAGTGATACCTTATGATCATAAAGTACTGTACCGTACGTGTTTCATCCTGGCTTCTATTTCATAGTGAGGTTCTAACTCTATCTACAGAATTAAGTATATTGTACGATATTCTGACTGTTTGACTATTTGTCCCCTATTGCATTGTTAATTAAGAACTACAGTGTACTGAATAAGGTAAATTGATCATGGTCTTGTAGTACTGTATAAGTGCACTGTTGGAATACTGTAGCACATTAATACTGTATCTGTAATGTGCTACACTATACTACAGTTAACACTTTTGTTCCACAATTGATTACATTAGCTCTAACTGTATGCAATAGGGGACATACAATTAGTAGAGTTCTAACCATGCAATAGGGGACATGACTGTTCACTGAACAGTCATGTCCCCTTAAATTATACTGCTGATATCTTATGATAAAGTACCGCACAGTATGTGACATAATGCCTTCAAAAATTAACGTGACATGTAAGGTTGTTACTGTGTTGTGCAATTGTATTGCACAATTCAGATAGTTTTTTAAATTATCATCTGTCCCCTATTGCATACTTTTCTAACAATACACTGTACTGAATGAGGTTAGTTGCTGGTGGTCAATTGTGGAACAAAACCAGTTTTATATCATACTGCAGTGATACTGAAGGGTGATCTTGAAGCAGGTCACACAACCTATGAGTAAGACATTAGCCTACATCCACTGTGCTATATATTAAATAAATGTCCCCTATTGCATACTTAGAACTAATGTAATCAATTGTGGAACAAATTTGTTTTATATTATACTGGAGATACCTTAAATGATAAAATACTGTACAGTATGTGATCTTGCCTTCAACTTAACATGTAAGGTTGTAACTGTGTTGAGCAATTGTATTGTACAATTCAGATGATAGTTTTTTAAATTATCTGTCCATTATTGCATAGTTTTCTAACTGCAATACATTGTACTGAATGAGGTGAATTGCTGGTGGTCAATTGTGGAACAAAACTAGTTTATACCATACTGCAGTGGTACTTACTGAAGGGTGATTTCGAAGCATGTCACACAACCTATGAGAAAGATGAGTAAGACATTAGCCTACATCCACTGTGCTGAAATATATGTCCCCTATTGCATAGTTAGAATTAATGTAATCAAATATGGAACAAAAGTGGTGTTTTATATCATACTGGTGATACCTTATGATAACGTACTATACAGTATGTGACCTTGCCTTCAACTTATGTTAGGTTCTAACTGCACAGCTATATATGGCATTGTATGACTGTAGTCAGGAACATGTTGCATGAACAGTTGTAACTCTGCAGATTTACACTACCAATCTGTAGTGCCAAACTATATAGCTGTTTCTATTGCTTAAACCTTGTATGTCATCTCTCTAAGAGTACACTGTAGTAATTATCTGGTAATTGAAATTCACATTGACTGTCTTATTTGTGTAGTGGAACATTAAGTTCAAATACCTGTCATTCAAGAGGACTGTGAATGTAGCTAATTGGAGAATAGTATACTATACACTTTCACTTAACTGCATTAAAAGCTTCAATCCATTTCTGTAGTTTGTCATACATCATACCTAACTCTGGTGTCATATATAGTCAAAATATAAATCTATAAAACCACATACATCCTCTTTGTAAATACAATAAAAGCAGTCACCGGATACTACTGTAGATCCTAAAATTTAGGAGATGACACTTGCACCACCTCCTCTTGTAGCAAAAGTTCAGTAGCTTACTGTTTATATGCATGCAGCCCTTATTTTTTTAAACTATCAGTAGCATACATTTTCTAACTTGTATGTCCACTGTTTTGAAAACAGAAGAAAATCAAAGGGGAATTCCAGGCAAGGAACATGACTTCTGACTTAACCTATTGTGCCAGTGAACACTTTTTTAAAAAAGCCAGATGCTGTACATGCATGTGCAGTGTTGGAAAACAGTATGATATAGCATTATTAAAGTAAGTCATTAGCCTTGATCAAATTTGCTATACTATATAAAGTTTACGTCCCCTATTGCATGGTTACTGTAGGGCTTGTAAATAATTCTGGAACAAAACCAGTTTTATACTGTACTGCAGTGATACCTTATGATCATAAAGTACAGCACAGTATACGATCTTTCCTTCTAGTAATTAGTTATAGGTACTAACTATCTACAGAGTAAAGTAGTCTGACTGTTTAACCATTTGCCCCCTAGTGCATAGTTATATTCATCTACCTAGGAGAACTACAGTGCACTGTATTGAATACAGTGAATTGATCATGGTCTTACATAGTGTAAGTGCACTGTTGGAATACTGTCAGTTTAAATGGTAGATATAACTTGTATTAGCTCGGGTTCTGAGTTTTAAACAAACAGTATAGGCCTAGTACATTAATACTGTAGCTGTAATTTGCTACACTATACAGTACAGTTGTACAATCATGTCCCCTATCGCAAGGTTTGAACTATACCGCAGAAGATATGTAAAAACTGAGTACTATGGGCTTGCCAATTCATTGAACAGATAACCCTACAAAATTACCATCAATCTGCATAGTGTAGTTATATATGACTTTGTCTTCAATTTAACAGTTAGGTTGTAACTGCGTAATTATATTGTACAATTGCATTGTACAATTCAGACTGTTGTTAAATGATCTGTCCCCTATTGCATGGTTATCTTACTACAATACACGGTACTGAATGTGGTGAATTGCTAGTGGTCGTATTTTTCACTGTTAGATATACTGTAAGGTTTACAGGCATAACAATTAGTTGTGGAACAAATTATTTTTATATTATACTGCAGTGGTACTGTACCTCATGATACAGTATAGTGTATGATATTGCCTTCTATTTAACAGGTAGATTCCAACCCTATATCTACAGGATTAGGTATTGTACAATATTCTGACTATTTTATTATTTTTTATTTTATTCTGACTGGATATTGTATGTTCACTGTTACTTGATTGCACAATCCCATTGTTGGGTAATACAGTACTGTAGTGTATCTTACATTTAAAGTCAAGCTCCTAGCTGTTATATGAGACAATGTGTAACCTTGCCTTTCATTTAACAGTTAGGTTCTAAATTCTAACTCTAGATCTCCCTACAGAATTAAGTATTGTAATACGTTCCATTTAACTATTTGTCCCCTACTGCTTTATTATGTGACTGGAGTTTCACAGCCCATGGTTTACAAAGACAGTGGTGTATGTTCCTTTCCTTTCTTTTGGTGAGGGAGTGGGGGTACAACACCTTAGTTTGCAAAATTGCTACAATTTCTGCCTTGTATGTTTTTGGCATCGTGCACTTGAATTGTAAGAAGTACTTGAGTGGCTGATAAAGTTCTTTGAAATCTTAAATTCTCAGCATGTACCCTCATTCTGAGGGGGGTCCTGCTAAATTAAAGTTGTTCTTCATAGGCATAGTACTAACAGCCTAATTAAGACTTAGCTGACATTATATGACTGAGGTGTAGGCCTACATGCTCTTAGGGATTTTGCAAGGGAACTGAAATCAGTGAAGCAAATTAACAAGCTTGTGTTTACTCTGTCCAGCCCTTCATCGACTTGAGTGTAACACTTTGACTAAAACTGACGGCTTTATGTATTGGGATTTCAGTTATACACAAGCCCCTTTCAGACCTGCAGTACAGATTGTTTTAGCCGTTTTGAGGGTAAGGTTGCATACAGGTATAGTGTGTTGACTCCCAGTGTTGGTGATCTAAACAAGATGAATTGAGAGTTTTGCCAACTTTGTAGTTCATGTGATGCCTGAAAAAGTTCTGGGTCTAACTCTAACCAGAGGTCCCTTCTGAACACAATATACATTGCGCGGACTAAGTTATAGCAGGTCTAACCTTTCATAATCTTACACTATGTAAGGATATCTAGCATGAATGGTGTAACGCAGGAAACCATACACCATGTACTATGTAGGCCTAATCATAAGTTAACGAGCCTAAATGATGTCCATGCATACGTAACATGCCAACAACATTTATTTGGCTTAGTAGGCTACATTCAGATATTTTCTAGAATTCATCCTCACCTCTAAATCTATGAAAAGTGACATGCCAGTTCACTCTACGTGACAGATCATTTGTAGTATAATATATCAATTAACTTTTTTACTATAGCTAAAACCCACTTTTGAGATCCAGCGTCATTATCGCCCGATTGTAACAGACATATGATATAGGTTTTCAAAGCATGGCTGTGTTCAATATTATTGCATAGTCTTGTCTTTTGTAAAAACTGCAAACACTGATTAACATGATTTGAAACATATAACTATATGCCTGTACTGTACATTAGACTGCATGAAAAGCTAGAATGATAAAAATCCTGTTACAAACCAGGACAATTAGGTAAATAGAGACATTTTGGTATACACAGACATTATGGGAAGAAAACTTGTTTATCTAGCTGATATAGGGATGTTTTGGTATGGTGATGTTTTGGCCCAAAGGGACATTTAAACTGGTGCTTCACTGTAAGCTTTCAAACCTACATGCCAACTTGAAGAAGCTTACACTTATACGCTAGGTATTAAGGTTTTCATGTATTTATAACGATCAGTAACTGATGAACAACATAGAGCACGATTGATTATTATTGGAACCTTTACCTAGTTTACAAAAGTAACATGAATGTTTGGAACTCCATGATGAAAGCATGCATACTAGTCATACCAAGAGTCGGAGCTCATTTAATAAACATTTAATGGTTACAATATAAAAATCATGGATTAAACTTTTCAGGATTATTTGCAGAGTGTTTTTAACCCTAAGTTCTGCAAAAATTTAGCATCATATAATCAAAACGTTCTAAATAAAACATAACAAAAATCAACCATGACGCATGCTTCCAGCAAGACCCTGAGTCAAAAACTTCAATGTATCAAGTTGCTGGTCTAAACTTAAAGAACGCTCACTTCCGAAGACGAGAATTGTAACTCTTTCTTTTTAACTCTACAACTCTAATTTTGCTGAAAGGTTTCACAGAATTAGCATTCCCTTGTTGCCTTTCATAGGCAACAATTGTTGGAGTTTTGATTAGGTCATAACTTGAGAGTACCTATAGCCTAGCTGACAACGGTGCAGCGTAGAGTAGCCTATACGTCTTTCTTTTCAATCGGGCCCGATTTTAATTTTTCGTATCTTTTAGCCTAGGCGTACATAGTGCATACTGTATGTATACCCAGCTTCCAAGCCGCTGGCTTAATTTAGTCTATGGAGTTGTCTCTAACATAGCCTAGCCCCTCGAAATTATATTAACAGTAAATTGTTCTGCTATAGCCGATCGACCGATACGTGCATATAGGTAGGCTTATGCGCTAACTACATGAACTGTTAGGCTAGGCTTAAAGAGTGAATCCGGCCGTTAGAGCTCTTTTGGACATTGCCATCACGATTTTGTAATACATCCGGCAGTTATGAAATTTATGCGTCATGCGAAAATAAAGTCCTATGTTAAATCGTGCTGGGAGTAAATAGAAACAAACGTAGAATCCTTTCAAACTCACCGAAAATAGGCTATCTTCGATCTTCGGTAGCTGTGTCGCACCAGGAAAGCGTGCCCCGTCCGCAGTCGTCTGCTGCATTGCATGCACAGCATGGCGGCAAAACAGAAATGTATGAGGGCGCTAGTGATACACAATATGCTACCGGCCCGAGAAACATGCACACGTAATACACTGCAAACAACACTAAACATTTCAATAGGGGACTACACGCTAATTAACAAAATATTTTCACAGCGCCATCATCTCTTTCCAAAAATACTGTTGGCACAACGTTTGCAAAAGGGGACCGTCCGCGCTTCAGACGGCGTCCGCGGTTGTCGGGTGTGTAATCACATTTTCATCCGCAGTTGGCGGCGTTTGTCAACGCACATACACACACATAGGCTACATACACTTCCATTCCATTCCTATATTTAGGAAAACAACCACCTACCCGACCTTCCCTTATGCTGGACGGTAAACATTCCAGAGAAATTTTGTCGGACCAGGCTGGCCTACTGTTGAAGTGGCTACGGGCATGATATTGAAACTGGCAGCCTGTGTAACATAAATTAGGCATTAATCAATCATGGTTCCCCGGAAGCTGTTCTTATTCAGTCCAATGCCAATACATAGTTTTGTGATTAATTTTGGATGAGTGCAAGATCTGATTGGGAAGAGTGAGAGCAACGAGGGGGGGGGGGGGGCAACTAGGGCAAGGAAAAAATCTGGAGGGACAAATTCCCCCTCATGACCCTCCCCCCCCCCCCCCGGTAGCGCCGCCACTGCACTTCCAGTGGCCAGTGGCCTACCTGAAGTACAAGCAACCGCCTCATCAACTGGCTGCTTATATGCTTTTTGACTGCCACTTGTTTTATCACTATAACCCGTAACAAGCTTTGTTAAAACAGAAATCTGCCCTTGCATGGCCCTTAAAGCCTGTTTAGCATCAATTGAGTTATTTTCAAAATCTTTGGCAGTGCCTTCTCAGAAAGGAGATGCCGGCATAGGACTGAAATTCTTGAGTAACCACATTGGTGGGTTTTGAGGGGGATTTCTCGTCCCCCTGCAAAAATCTAAAACCCAGACAATTCCTTTCATCACTGCTACAGTCTAAAATGTGTGTACAGCCAAATACCATACCTACAGTCAAATGCCATACAAAAAAAGTGACAATGCCTCTCTCACTCTCAACGACAATGATACAATACGCTACAATACACGATTATGGAACGCCAAAAGGGGAATGAATTTTGTTGTCTCATCGTAGTTTGTCTCAACTTATTTCGTTATCTCATTTGATTTTGTCTCCTTTTTGGTTTGTTTCGTTCCATTTTGTCGTCTCACTCATTTTTTTCTCCTTGTAGTTTGTCTCATCTACGTTTGCTTTATTTAAGGTTGTCTCATTAAAGTTTGCCTCATATTAGGTCGTCTCGTTTTAGTTTGCTTCATTAAAGTTCGTCTCACTTCAGTTTGTCTCACTGTAGTTTGCCTTACTGCAGTTCGTCTCACTGAAGTTCGTCTCACTGTAGTTTGCCTCACTGCCGTTCGTCTCACTGAAATTCGTCTCACTGCAGTTTGTCTCACTGCAGTTTGCCCCACTGCAGTTCGTCTCACGGCAGTTTGTCTCATGGCAGTCCGTCTCAATGCAGTTCGTCTCATCGGAGTTTGTCACACTGTAGTCCGTCTCCCAACAGTTCGGTTCACGGCAGTTCGTCTCACTGCGGTCCACCTCAGTCTAGTTTGCCTCGTGTAAATTTGCCTGACCGAAGTTAGTCTCATTCCAGTTTGTCTCAGATCGGAGGCGCTATTCGTCAATTAAAATTTAAATCTAAGATAATTGATGACAAAATACACACATGGCGCGAAACTTGACATTTTCCGCATGAAGTGTAGTTATAGTACGTGCATACACTGGACTCGACTAGACTTGGACGTGACAGTATGTGCATACTCCGGCCTAGTGCTTTAACGTAAGATCTGGTGCAAAATGAGGAAGGAACGTCAACTAGCTCGGCTCGTCAGTCTCGGCTATACTAACAAAATTATAGCTGAGGTGATGGAAGCGTCACCCAGAACAGTGAAGAACCAAAAAAACAAAAAAATGTTCTTGATCAAGGCAAAATAGGATATGAGGATATAAACTTCCATGGCTTTTTCTTGGATATACTGTATGACAGAAGGCAAGTACAGTACCAAATAAAGTACATGCCTAAGACAACAATTCAACATAATTCTCCAGCAGATTAATCATATATGTCATAATATTTTAATGGCTACTTGATGACCATCACATAAGGGTTCATGTCAATGAAGGACACTATAGTGTATACTAATTCTGTGCTCAATTGCTATTATAACAAGTGCAGAGGGAAGTCTCATAGGAAAAAATTGAGATATTAATTAGAAAATAATTATTCTCCGTTTTCCCAAAATGCCACGTAAGTCATGTGCATGGTTTTTGTCCCATGTAAAGAAATGCAGTACTGTACAGCAATAATTTTCCTTCGCTAATGGTACTGTAAAATTAAGTGCATGTTTCTGTGCATAACAGAATTAAGAGAACTCAAGAATGTTTTGAGGTTTTTGAATGTCATGAGCAGATTCCTTCTGAAATTCACACAAATGTCCCATAAATCACAGTAGCATTTACCATTCATAACAAACTTTTGATGAAAGTTATCCCACACCTCCTCTGAAAATTCTTTTGAAGTGGGAATCCATTTGCAAAGCTTACTTTTGTCATAAAGAGAAAATATAATAATAAAATTAATGAATCATGCACTATTTAGCAGTTTAAAAGTTGCTATGTCTCATGTATCCTTTGTTACTTTACTTTTATTTTAAGCACAGCAGAGAATATCCATTACAATTACCAATGTGAAACTCAGTATTTAAATAATTAAGAGTCAAACTGTAGCCACAAGAAAAGAAATCCTGACACTGTGCAACATTCCACGTCATCTATCTTCAAACTGCGAAAAGTCATATCACAAAAACAGCGATAGCTAAACACAATTCCAACGGATTTTCATTCAGTTATTCACATTCTGAATGAAGCACAACTTTTAATAAGCTATAAAGTCACAAGTGTGTGACTGTGAGAAAGACAATAGCTTACGAACAGTTGAGAACTGACTGTGAGACGCTGTCCAATCAAAGTCGTCGTTGGTTACAAAGCCGTCCATTAAAAAAAAAAAAAATCGCTGTCCAAATTCAGCAGTTGACACTTAGATATCGCCCTATAGATCAACAGACGTCATGAATCTGAGGTTCAGACCAGGGGGCCAAAAAATGGTATTTCAGATGCAAAGATTAATGAATAAATTTAAGTGGGATGTCCTTTAGAGCTCACTAATAGTCAAAGTGGGTGTGACACGATATTATCCTGTATGGGGTCCCAGAAAGTAGCATTAGAGGGCACGATATTTCGGGATATTCAGCTGAAACAGTACATTCATAATTCTTTTTTATTTTTACTTGAAGTGTACATCTTAGGATTCAAAACAAAAAAGTGACCAATGGCCCATAACAACTTTATTCAACAGCAAAGGTCTGTCTGTAATTCGTTTTGTGTTTGAGAGAGTACATCTTACAGAGATCACAAAATACCAAGTTCATCAACTTTATACTGTACATGAGCGCAGACGGTAGCCTGAGTGGATTCATAGCTCATAACGACATTCCAGAAGCAACACTACATAGATATTTAGTTTAATATTGAAAGAGAACACATCAGGAACCACAAAAATATCAATCACAGCAACTTAATCGATTACATTGTTCCAAACAATAGCACTAAATGGACTGGGGCCCATAACGACTTTATTCCGCAAGAAAGGTCTGCGTAAAAATACCTTTGCATGTGGCATTTTGGTGATTCCTAAAACGTACTCTTTCCAAAGCAAAATGAATTATCAGTGTACCTTTTCGACTGAATGAATTCGTTGAGGGCCGATGGGCCCCTTTTCGGACTACTCTTTGGACCAATGTATCAGATGGAGTTTCTAAATTTGGTATTTTGTGATACTTAAGATGTACTATTTCAAAAACAAAACGAATTTTCAATGCCATGGGCCACTTTTGGGCTGCTGTCTGGGTCAATGTACATTATAAAGTTGTCCCGCTATTAAACTAGCACAAACTCATATGAGATTGTACGTACGTCAGTTCGAAGGTTTTTGTGCTTTCTGAAAGGATCAATCAGATTTTTAAAATCCGAGTAATTTCATTCACGTCCGTCTGAAGAGATCTAAGCTGCTGCGTAAACCGTCAAACTCTGGTATCCAACAATGGATAGCCTTATACCAGATATATCGGAATCACCCTCTCTACAAAGACATTTCACAAGCCAAGCAGATGTACTGATAATGATAATAAAATGCCGGTAATTTACCCGATTCGCAAAGGTTATTAAAACTGTAAACAATCTTACTCCCACCAGAGGAAAGTTACCACTATACGTAGTCAGAAACCGCTCATACCCTAATTGAAAAGGCGAAAGAGCAACTCAAGTACGACAAAAACCTTCTGATTGGATACTATCTAATAAAGGGGTAATTGAGTTGAAGTAGAGGGACTACGTTTCTCTGCAACGGAAAAGAAACCTAAACGATCTGATATTCTCACGCCATTGAAAGGCCTTTCGTAATGAAATTCCATGTACGTTTCTGATTAAACAGCAAAGGTTCGTTTCTAATATGGGAGCTTCAAACTTGGAAGTCACATACAGCTCGTTCTTTAAATATTCAAAGGCACAGTTTCGCTCGGCCTCCGTGACATAAATTAAATTGTCAGTATAGGAAACCTGCCCTTATTTAGATCGACATTCGGCACACACCTCGCCTCTTTCAAAGGAATTACTAAGGGCGAAGAACACATATAGACTCGCTTGTTCAATAAAGGGATTCCTCGACATAGCTCCCTCACAAACAAGCTCCTTTTTGTAGATTTTCTCAATAGAGGAAATGCGCCGTCCCTAATGCGGCTTTGGTAAACCGTAAATCTCTCTTCACTGAACATTTTATACGTTAAAGCACCACCTTCGTTCTTTTAAAGTAGTCTACATATAGTAGTCTATATTAAAAGTTGCATTTAAAAAAAAACAAAAAAACGAAACACTGGCACCTCAAATTTGCAATTATCCGAACTTCTCCTCCAACAACCTACCATCGCCTTCAGAAGACTAAAAATCTTATAGATTTCCTTCTTTAATCAAGGTTTTCCTGCTCTGGGGACACAGAGAAATATAGATTCAGACGATACTGTAGGTCTGCATAAATGCTCTTCTAGAAGTGATTAAGAATATTTAAACCCCTCCCGCAACCGACGACATGCTACCAATGACGCCCCGTCGTACTAAGCAAAAGAGCAGAGGCTGGTCTAGCTTGGTCGTAAGAATCAACAATAAATATATTCAAAACTTGTCAATTTTAAAGCCTATTTATCTTTCGCATAGCATCACAAACGAAATTGGCGGTTTTTGAATCAAAGTTCATTTCTATGTGGAGGATAGCTCTACTTGAAGAACGACTTCTAGATGGTCGAATGCGAGTCTGAGTGTGCCACAGCTGTGTTTGAACAGCAAAATGACATCGGCTGAACTTGGACCGAGATTTCTGAGTGCACAGCTACTGTATTTGAACGGCGATTTCAAAATGCTAGCAGTTTAATTTTGGACGGAAATTTCTGAGCGGACGGTTTCTGAAATAATAACGACTTCTAGATGAACAGCGCCTCACGTTGACGGCTTCCGTGTTCCATAACAATGTGCTGTCTGTGTACTGTTTCGATACAGCGCCGTAAGTTAGCTTGGTAACGTTTTCAATTTAGTTGAGAATTTCGTTGAGAAATTGAGAATCAGAAAGTATGAGTACATTGAGGGATCCTACACCATGTTGATCGTGGATTCGCCTACTCTTTTCGATCAGTGTTCAGAGGTTAACGAGCTGAGGCTGGAGAGAACAAACAATCCAATACATACCAAACACCTGCTCCCGGGACCGCCATTTAACGTCCCCATCCAACGGACGAGAGTGTATCCACCCAGTCTTTACAGGGGAACTCCAGGCAAGGAACAATGTGTTCCTACTATTTAAGCCATTTCAAACGATTTCCATCCATATTTTTGACGTTTTGAAATAAACTTCCCATAGGTAACTTGATATATTCAACCTTACCTCTCAACTGAGTTTCTAACACTATAAGTGTACACGGCCATCATTGCATCATAGGCTTAATGGTTGCGCACTTCGTATACATGCATAGTGTTCGAAACTCTGTTGGGCGGAAAGTTTGAACATATCGTGTTGCCCATGATAAGTTCATTCCAAAACGTCACGAATCTGAATGAAGATGATTTGAAATGGCTTAAATAAGTCAGAAGACATACTCCTTGTCTGGAATTCCCCTTTAACCACCTTCCGAAAGGCTTAGAGGGGTGGACGACCTGCCCAGGTCAGGAGCTCATCACCTGTACCAGCGACCTGAAGAGCACGAGACCTAAATCGGACAACAAGAACCCCAATTGAAATCACAAACCCCATCAGCACCACTGTAAACAGCTTTACTGAACAAGTAAATTTGAGTCCCCAGAAAATTTTCAAGCGGTTACATCGGGAGTTGATTGCAAGACGGACACTCGACCCACCATGCTAACCTCTCCGTCCTATTTATTGTTTTTTTTTTTTAAAGACACCCAGGACGTCTGCTCATTTAATTATTTTTTAGCTGTTACTAACTGTAAAACATACACAAGGTGAAAAGCATACCCGAGCATTATACAAAACACATTTACTTCAGTTGGTAAGTATGCCATACATAATGTATAGAAGTGAGGTACGTAGGTAGGATCTTCGGGGGGGGGGGGGGGTGGCGTATGTAAAAGTTTCCCCAAAACTTTTCCAAGTCACATAGGTTTGTTTTGCTAGTGAATTGAAATGCCAATTTGAAAGTTTGATGACCAAAAAGCCCAGGCTCATCAAGGACACTGTAGTATGCTGCTCATGGATTAACACCCCCGAGATTCGCCTTCTCTTTTCCACAAGTGTTCAGAAACGAGCAGGAAATTTTAGTTCAATACAAGTTAAACAGGTAACGAGGCAAGGGTGAGTGACCAAACAATCGCCATAACAAACCCAAACCTGCTCCCGGGATCACAATATTCACTGTCCCCACCCAAATGAAGAGAGTGTATCCCCCAGAGTAGCCACTTTCCCAAAGGCTGAGAGGGATGACGGACTTGCCCAACTCAGCAGCCTATCAACTGTCGAGCAACGTGAAGCGGACTAGATGTAAATCTCACATCAGGAACCTACAAATAACCCCCTCAGCAGGCTGGCCTGTTGTGCAGCTTTACTGAACAAGCCAAATTTCCAGGTGGTTCCCCTGGATTTGATCCGTTCACCCAAAGATTACAAGACGAGCACTCTAACCACCAGGCTAACCCTCTACCCATCAGTGATCTTGAAAGTGTGTGTGTCATCAATATAGGGGTGGAAGGTGTCTGAGCTACTATATACCAATGTGAAAGCTTGTCATATGATTGAACTGATGACTGATTGCTGTTCTGGGGAGCGGATGTTCCCCCTCCTCTTTAGAAAATGTCTGCCTTTTTTCGACGAGAGATATGCTAAAACCTCAGAGCTTCCGAGGGCTTCGACCATGAACCCCCAACAGACTATGCCTTTGGACCCCACAAGGGGTCGTTAGTTTTCATATTTGAAGTATACTATCCTGAGACTTAATTTGTTCACGCAGTAATATGTTACAAATTCATAGATTTGGTGGACACACATCGCCCAAAACTTAAAATGGGCCTTTATCAATCAATAAAAAGCTAGGGTATGTCCACACCCCCAATTTCAAGGATACATAATTCTTGTTGATACTTACATCATCTCAACCCATCTGTAATGTATTACCATTGTTCATACCGTGGAAGATTTTTATCTCATTATCAGAGAAACTGCAGACATACATGAGAGCCCTATTTCAAGGCTGGGTACATGCAGTTTGGAACACCCGAAAATGCCTTTCATGGCCATCTGGAGGGTTTGAAAGCTTAATATTTTCTTTTACGCTTCGCGCTAAACGATGGTGGCGTTCCCCTTAGATTGTCCTGACGGTATACCGTCACACACGCACTTAGTCCCCTCTGATATTATTGTAGGTTCATGGGTGTAGGTGTAAAAAAAAAAAATCAATTTTGCACCATGATTGGGCAACAAAGGAGTAAAAGTCACCCTTTTAGGTAAATTGGAGAGAGATGCCCAATCCACTTAGACCTTTCCATCTCAGACCTTTTTTTCTGCGGATTTCCTGATTTAAAATCCTAGACTTAGCACAGGGAGGGGCGAAAACCCCCTACTACACCACCCAGGACGTCAGTGGGGAAGATGTGTCAATTTTGCCCCCCCCCCCCTTCCACAAAAACCTAGCTCCATTGATAACGACAATTTAAAAAGAGCAAGACTAGTTTGTTGTCTTTGGCACCATCTGAGCGGAGAGCTCCTATCGGTTGGCGTCTACGTGGCGAACTAGAAAAATTTGTTGACAAAAATACATGCCAGATCGCAAAAAAATTGTGTTTCACCCACCGACTTAAAAAAAAAAATCACATTTCATTCGAGGGGGTTTTGAAGGAGAACACCCTGCTTATTTGGTTATTTAGGATTTTTATGTCAAAGATAAACTAAGGGTTACTTTAAACCAAAAATAGTAATTTTCTTTGGGGGGGGGGACATGTAGTCAATTTTTTTCTTCCAATACAAATGAATGATCAGAATATGTGGTCAACATCATTAGTGAACAAGAGTAGATAGAAAAATTAGATGTTGATTCAATTTTGGGAAGAACATTGTGTATTGCACTTTTGTATTTGAGCTAAAATGCGCCGTTTTGAACTTAAGGTCAACTCATTTAATTTCATTCCTCTGAACAAATGAAATATTACGACGAATGGAATATAGTGTACTATCATGTGTTGACTAACTACGGTGAAACAAGAGGACGTCGTCATAAACATGTACAAAGAAAAATAAAAAAAGTGGTTGAATTCATATCTTCTGGTAATTGTTGTTTTTTGTTTCTGATTTTAATTATTAAAAGTGAAACTCGTCTTTAATTAGTCGAAACTTGCAGTCCATTTTAACAACAATTTGAATACTTGTTGGGTGATTCCAGCGATTCAATAATGTCTGTCGGCAAGATTTGGAGAAAAACTGTGTTTGTTGTCGGGTATTATGTGTTTATGTATTTCATCAAATGGTGACGTACAGTATATTGCTAGTTTTGTTAATCGAACCGGGAGGTTGATCGTATTACCGACTGATAAATCCTTCTCCCCCCCCCCCCCCCCCACCTCTCGTGGCTACGCCAAATGTTAGGGTATATTTAGTTCACTCTCTTATAGAACTGGAGAACTAATAACAGAGTTTTCCACTACTCTATGTCCGTCACAATCTTTCAGGAACCTAACGAATCGACAAATTATGGCGGCGCTAGACATGATTGATCTCTAAGATAATTCATTTGAATTATCTTAGATTGATCTGACGTGACATTCATCGTCAGCCCGGTTTGTCAGGTAATGTGTTTTAACTTAATCCTAGCTGCCTTTGATAAACCTGACCATTAATGAACATTGGAGATATTGGAGAACATTGGAGATAACTGAATTGCCTTGTCTCAATCGGTGGGCTGGACTTACAGGATAAGCTCGTGTGTAGTGCGTCTTGTCTGTCATAACAGTCCCACCCCTACCCGCCTCCACACAAGTGCCCCTCCGTAAAGTAATATATCTTACCCTTTGGGCAGTATAATGGGGCTCATTATGTTGGTTGAATATTATATTTATATTTTGTGACATCTGTTGTACTTTTTATAACTCATATACTGATGATAAATGACAGAGAACTTTGTTCACGAGAGTCAAGGAAGTTCATATCTGCCACATGTGGCCATTTTGAACATCCGTAGTTTTATGATCCCATGAATTAATTTTACTGCTTCAAACGACAGACTAAACAAAGATTATGTTTATAGTCATGTACGGCATATATGGTAATTAAAGCATGTGCAAAACGACCAAAAGGAGGGCAGCCAATCCACACATGATATCATACATGTTTATCCCTTCTCGAGAGGAACCTACCTAACCACGGTGGTACATCTGGCTATCACGTCATGTTCTATCATGTAGAAAATGTCTTCTCGGGACATGATTTACCACATTATGGAAATTCTGTGATTACTAGGTGAGAAGGGGTCATCGAGTAACATTATCATATATCCGACTGAGGGTGCTAGAAAAATATTTTCTCTGTAAGGCCAAGTTTGGCATGCGGTCTTCCCATGCTCGGCGTTCATGAATGGCGGTATCCTTTTTAAGCTACTAAAACGTAATATATAAACCAACAAAGAAGACACTCACTATAAGGTGTCAATTTCATACTTACACAATGTTGCAAGATTTTCATTTTGTGACGTGTTGGAAAGAAATGCTTACTTATTACGATTTACCCAGCCTTTTTAAACTTAATAGCGTCTAGTTGAAGATATTCTTTTTGTGTGAGCTTCTCTGGATGACTCATTTGAAAATGAAACCGAAAGGCAAGTTAAGATTGATTATGTACAACCTATTGCTGGCGCCATTACCCAACTTATTCAGACATTTCTTTTCTGGATCATTGTTATTCAACTGAAAGCAGAAGGAGAGCATATGACTATTACTATATATTGCAAAGAATTCATGCCAAAAGAACGCATACGAAAAATGGTTTACCTTTTTTTGTTTTAAGCGGTTGATAGTTTTACTCACGTGCAGTTGGTTTTATTTTATGGCAGACAACGTAACTGTTTTTACTGTCAACCGATATGAAAACAAATTTAAAATATTCTTTTGGAATAAATTTGTCTAAGGAGGAGCTCTCCTGGCGGCATAATGGGGTTTTAGTTTACACAGACACTCAGAAACCCAGTCCCGAGAACCCTGACTATTTGAAGGAAGATTACTCTTTATCTGTAGCTAATGTGTCACTGTCAGATGAAGGGAATTACACCTGCTCGGCCAACACTTTTAACCCAGAAAGTGTGATATATCAGCTTAAGGTAAACGGTGAGTGCTTTGGTAAGGGCTGTCACTATTGGTCTTTTTATTTCACATTTAATTTAAAAAAAAAATGCTTAAAATTTGTTTCTCGGGTATCAGAAGTTATAATTCCTCCATCTATACGTACTGGGTGTATGAGAGAGATACCTTTAACTGATGTGACAATAAGTTATGCAATTAGGTAAAAACAAGGTAGGTAACCAACCCAACGTTTACATTGCTTTACCAGTATTCTGTCGATAATTGCCAAAATTATGCTTAGAGTTTTGTTATCGTATTAGCAGAATACCTTAATTGCAAAAATGGTAAGTAAACAGCTAAATTTTACTAAAGGTAAGACCGTATATTAATATAAATCCAGTATTATTAATCCTCTTATTATTTCCTTCATTAATCCTTCGTTATATTTGTGTTAGAAGTTCTGCTGTTCCAGTATTGCAAAATAATTGAATATTAACATAAGGAAGGTAACCAAATCAGCTTTAAGTTTCGTGTTTTGCCAGTTCTCTGTCGATCATGGTCATTTTATGTTATTATGCTTTAAGGAGTTTCATGGACTGAGTAAAGTATATAAATATGGAAAGAAACAAGTATCTTCTGGGATTGGTTTGACCGCGAGTGATTTGTGAGTATTATAACATACTTATAACCAATTACAGTTTACTTGACATCAAGCATTTTCATGTAAAAAAACAGTATTAAGAATTCCTTTCAGAAACAACAATGCTTGTGTTTGAAGTTCCGATGAAACTGTCCAACTTAAAGTTTGTTAGATTCCATTCTCTGTTTTATAATTAACCATTATACCTCAGGGAGAAAATAAAGCACACGCCACTTAGCACCTAACATAGTTTATTGAGGAGTTTTTTGGCGGACGATGCATTTTTTAATTAATTAGTGTATGCATTGTGGGCAAAATGAATGCCAGAACACTGGAGGGCACAGATCATTCACAAGTGACCATACCACAAACAGTTTTTGATATGGTGGTCTTCAGGTAGATTTTTTTATATGAAGGATGTTGCATGTTCTGAGTGAACTGCATGTTTATTTTGTGATGTGTTGGAAAGAAAATACGTCTTAAGTATAATTTATCCGGCCATTTTAAAATTGATAGCAACTAGACGTTTCATTGTTTGTTTTTTGTTGTTGCAGTTGTTTTGCAAGCGTTTCTGGATGGTACATTTGAGAGTGAAACCGGAAAGCAAAATAAGATGAATTATATGTTTACCTATTGACGGCGCTATTACTCAAAGGACTCAGACATTTCTTTTCTGAATTGTTATTCAACTCATGATCAAAGCAGAAGCAGAATGCATTGTCATGAGTACATATTGCACAGAATCCATGGCAAGAGGACGCATATTAACAATGGATTATCCTTTTTGTTTTCAACGGCTGGTAGTTTTACTCACATGGAGTTGGTTTTATTCTATGGCAGACAACATAACTGTTATTACTGTCAACCGATATGAAAACATAAATTTAAAATGTCCTATCGGAACAAGTTTATCAAACGTGGAGCTCGCGTGGTGGTATAATGGATTTTTTGTATATACAGGCAATCAGCAATTCACTTTACAAAACCTTGTTTATCTAGAAAAAGATTACTCTCTATCCATACCAAATGTGTCCTTGTCAGTTGAAGGAAACTACTCTTGCTCCACCAGCACTTATAAGTCAGAGAATGTGATTTATCAGCTTATGGTTAACGGTGAGTTAAGGAGTCGCCTTATGGTTCACTTTATTGTACGTTTAGCATTAACTAAAAGGGTAATGGATCAAAATTAGTTAATTTCTTTCAGAAGTATCGAAAAAGATACAATCCCTCTATTTTATAGTCGTAAGAGTATAATAGAGGTACGTTCAAGTGATGTGATAAATCTGTCGTCCCGAAAAATATGGAAAGTAACCAAATTGACTAAGGTTGTTTTACTAGTCCTCTGTCGATCATGATCATTTTATTTAATTATGCTTTTAGGAGTTCCATGACAACTGCGAAGTATCCAAATGTCAAAAATAAACAAATTTGTTCTTGGTTTGGTTTTAGTCCAAAGATAACCTTGGATAACTTGTGACTTTTTTAACATACGTATAAGCATCTGTAATTTACTAAACGTAAGGCATTTTAATAAAAACACGGTAATAGGAATCCATTTCAGAAACAACAATGCCTGTGATTGAAGTTCTGGTGTTCCGACATTGAAAGTTTACATGCCTATCCTATTCCTACAGCATGTTTTTATTGCTCCTATGTTCAATCAAACTATACCTTCTACTAAATTAAGAGGAAGAGATGGAATCTTCATAGGAGGAGAAAATTGTGTAATCTACCAATGGGAAGACTGTTCTTAAATGATTACCACTTAATTGATTCAAAAGTCTTAGTTTGTCCATACGGTAGTTTCTAAGAAAGCATCAATTTGTTTAAGGTATTTCATCAAAATTTTTATGATAAACATGCTCAATTTAAAATCATCCATATTCATCACCATTGCAGTAAGTATGTGAATGCACACGGTTGTGGTTCGATATCCATATATCAGTCTAATCTATTTCAATTTAAGTAAAATTGCTCTACATTCTTCCTCCTTGATATACTCTGAGGCAAAAATGTGTCCACTTCAAATTATGCTGAAACACTCTTTGCGCATCTTAAAAGTGCAAAGTGATAAAAATGTATAACGTTATTTATCGGTCTCCAAGGCAAGATGGTGATGAAATTAACCATGATTGAAGCAGAATTTTAAATACTATCTAATTTTTGATTGCATTGTATTTTAGTAAAGGGGATTTCAACGTCAATTTACGTTCTCGAAAAAAATTTCAAAAACACAATATCATGTACTCACTCATTCTTATTTCCCTAATTAACAAACTCAATCTGCAACCCTAATTGATAATATCTATAAATGTTGCAACTAAACTTACTGTTATTTTAACTGATATTTCAGATCGTTACCTTATTAATGTTATTTTTTAAAGTAGTAATCCCTCAAAGAAGTATTTTAATAGCAACAATAGTATCTATAAGCGTTACATCAGTAATTCAAAAATGCTAAGTATGAGACAAGATTTAAATGCGACTAACTCGCATAATGACCTGTTCGACACTCCATGCAATTTGAAGACGCTTAAAAATTCTAAAATAAAAATAAAATTCTAACAAATGTAGTAACGCTACTAGATAACGGCGTTAGCTAGCCTAGCCGGCGAGATTGAATAGTGACGCCATTGTGTTAAGTGCGGCAAAACGGAAGTATATTTAATTGGAGATGGGAATATCTCTGTTGGCCTCCAAGAACAGAAAAAGAATCTTAAGTTTGCGTTATTTGCATTTTAAGGACAAATTAATCAGTGTGATTCGCAATGATAAGAAATGGTATTCCAGTGGGTGTGTTAAAACATTAAAATCACATTGAAAAGATGGTAAAGAATCGATGTGATACCGAACAAACGGCCTAATGGAGGTCTACAAGTGGAAAGAATTTAGGATGATGCGAAAAATACTAGTCAATTTAAGTGATTTTAAATCAGTTGGTGGTAACTTTTCAATCAAGATATTGTTAACTAGACAAGAAAGTTAATTTGCACGACAAAAACTTTCGTGTCTTTGATATGTTTATTTCACACCCAGTGACGAAGTTGTTACTGCTATTCTTCAACTACAAAATGGGAAATCATCTGGTTGGTTTCTGCTAGCAGGCTGGCTACTCACTACCTATGATACATTAATTTTATCAGGTCTCACATGCAGTATTCTATTATAGGGTAATGCGTTAGAAAAAAATATACGGATAGTGTTTATCCTTCAAAGGCAGGCTGTACGTATAATGTCAAAGGTTTCATTGCCGTTTTCTTCTTACTTTTAAAAGATCACATAATTGTCAGTGAAGGTCAACTCTCATATGATTTTCATTTCTTTCCCAATCTCAATAGTCGTCATCCCACTTCTCCGATACGTGCAGGGGATAATTCTGATCTCTAACCTCTCACAGTGACTACGTTTGCGCATTCACACGTGAGACGCATTGGGGTGGTCTTTACGGAGTTCTATAGTTACTAGCGTAAAAATGTCACTAATACTAATCTCTACAAAAAAGTTTTAAGGAAATACTTCCTGTCAGTTAAAGGCAATGGTTACTCATCATTAAAGCTATCTAACAGGATGGTCTAGCCACAAATATAACTTTGATATGTTGAAGGGTATGTTAATTTGACCATTATAGTGGAACTTCCTTTCAATTCCCATGTGTAGTTCCCGAGATATGAGTAGTTGCCGTGGAGTTGCCACATTTGCTACCGACAATTAACTTGAAGCCAGCAGGAGTGATGTCATCTCCTCACATTGATAAAGCATTTTATTTTTTTCTTTAAACTTTACACCAAATTTAATATTACAATATTTAGCGCTATCATAATGAGAATGTATGATTGGTATGAGCATATAAGGACTTTCACATAAACTCTACTTAAGCTGACCACTTATTGATTTCAAGGTCAATATGATAAATTCAAGCATAAAGAAGACAAAAGACTATTCAGCCATGTGAGGAGATAGAGTCACCCCTTCTTGCTTCAAGTTCACAGCTTATAGCAAACTGGACAACTTCAATTGGTAATATCTGGAGAACCACACAGGGGAACTGAATGAAAGTTTGCTCAGAATGGTTTGATTAACTCACTCTTCAACATATCCAAGCTAAATTTGTGGCTGGACCATCCTCTTAACTTTACAGTAATTTGTAATTGATATTAGTTAATAATTTTTTATGCTTGTAACACTTTATCATTTTTTGCAAGATTAGAGTTCCTGATAGACAACGACGGAATTTTCGAGGAGGTTTCTGTCAAAGCATCAGCATTAAACTGAATGGCAGACCAAGGGTTAGAATGACACTATGTCACAAGGTGATATTTGGGCTCTCTGATTTGCTGCTACGTTTATAACTAACCAACAGCGAGACTCTGACATTTCATAGGAGGGGTGATATACACTTGGAAACCCTGACAGGAATCATCCCTTCCATTTGTCACGGAAGCACTTGTCCAACAGCAATAAATTCAACATAACCATTATGTCTATTTTGGTGAGCATGTTTTACCTCTATCTAATTACCAAAGTGAGGAATAATACGTCAAATGTTAATGTTGCATAAATACGTTGAAATTCGGGACATTCTCAAATTCACGTGTTTGTAGACCTATTGTAACTTTATCAAATAATGTGGCCAAAATGAAGAGCGACTTTTTTGGTAAAAATATTGGCATGATAAATTTTAAATCCCAGTAATCATATTGCCAACTTAACACTTACAATGTCAAGTTTCACATTAAGGATGTTGTCACTGTCTAATATGGAATACCATACAGCGTACAATTTAGTTTCAAAACAGCAAAGTTATCTTATTTTATAACATGTTTATTTTACTCACTCAATATAATACTTGGTTAACGTAATGATTATTATTGAGTAAGAATGCCAAAAGTGAGTTGATAAAAGTATAACTATTAATCAATGTTTTAATGTTTGTTCTTACAATACGTTGTTCAATTTTCTTTAAAAGATCATGCAATAAACTATTGCGCATAGCGGATCGTTGACTTGAAAACAAAAATGAAATGAAAAATGAATACTGGAATATGATTGCCGAAATATGAACATGACAAGTTGTTGTTGTGAAAGTACTTAGGGAGTGGGCGATAATGAGCCGTACAAATAACTAATAAAAAACACAGTTAATTTCACTTTCTTTCGGCTAATGAATCATGACCAGTGAAAAGGATCGTCCATCGAAAGTACTACATTGATAGCAGATAACGTAACTAATGTTTTATTATGTCATATTGATTACATCTAGTGTACTTGCGTGTTTGTTTGCTGTTTATCTTATTAACCAGTGTAAAATGTACGGTTCTTTATTTTGTTACAAGGTAGATAAGATTATCACAATATGCCAGAATTATTAGTGCTTAACGTAGAAGAAGGTACTAAATTATTGATTAAAACAAAATAACAAAGACAAAATGATGATATATACAAGAGCTGAAGAAAGGCAATACCTTAGTGTAAATAATTTTGTTTTCATGGTAACAAACAACTTAAAACCACCCATCGAAGGCTCGCTGAATAATTAACCCTGTCTTCATCTTCTCGTGAACATAACGACTTAAATAAGTTTTCTATGGTCAAGGTTACAGCGACGAACGATATCAAGCACTACTATATTATATAATTTACTATACTGTGTTACTATGGCTGTAATGTTCTATGTTGTCTATCAGTCATTTCGAGAAGACAAAAATTCTCACTTAAGTGAGTGAATCTTTCTGATTTGTAATAGTTGTTAACATTGAAGACGTTTATTTTGTCAAACTCACGATATATCACTTTTTTTTTTTTAAATAGAACACAGGTATCGGAAATGAAGTGAAATGTTAATTGATAATTACGTTTTTAGTACTAATTTAGTTGAATATCATTGGCAACACTAGGGCAAAATAGAAAACATTTTCTCGTTATGTGAATGATGATTAACGTTATTTTCTATATTTTTTTCCAAAAGAGTGCAACGTCATCAAAACACTGATACAGATGCAGACATTGAAATCGAAATTCTTTGGTAAGTATAGGCTGACAGTATCATGCACATTAATTGGTCCATCTTCTAGTGTAGTGATGGATATCAAATGCATTATGACATTAAATTTATTAAAGAAAGTTAATTGCAAGCCTCTTGCAAGACTCGTGGGTGAAGACTCCATGTGTGGTAGTGAGCCCCACGGTCAGGGCTCAACATTTGCATTCGATTAAGCAATAGTAGAACGACAGAGAGAGCTGATGGTATAGTCACTGAGGTCCACGCTTGCGACGTAAAAACCTTTAAAAGAGCCCGGGGGATGACACCCATAGTTTGCTCCTAATTTTGTCCCTAAGAATGCTGATCAGCCAACGACACTTGACTACATAGTACTGATCTCGAAAAACTCTTCACATTGTACCATATAATCTATAGAAAAACTATTACTTTGCAAAATGTAATGAGTTATGGCCCATATTGCCCACTTGTAGTTGCAAATGTTGAACGCTGTAAAGGGGGTCCACTAAACGGAACGCTAATTAGACAAAAGATAACACATTGCAAACAAAGAAACATTTTGCATGATTTCATAAAATGGTTCAGTATGGGACTAATAATCCTGAAAAACCTGAAAGACCGCCTATAGTTGTAGTGATGTCACACAATTTTAAGATAATACTATCCAATCTGTAGCAGAAGAAGCATTTTGCATGATTCATAAAATTAACAATATGTCCCATTTGGACCTTGGACCCCAAATCTTGAACACCCCAAAAGGCAACACTGCAGTAATGCGACATAACCACAATTTACTATTATGCAATCTTTAGAAGGACACCCTTTTGGCATGCTTGCAAAAAGTAGGCCATATAGAACACTTCCTGGCCCATATGTGACCTGTGATGCCCATATTTTCTACAATTACTGATGGCTCATAAGTCATGGAGCATTGCCTCCAAGTCTTCAGATACTGGATCTAAGATTGCTTGTAACTGATAGTAATTTTGAACAAATAGGGAAAACCTCTTTACAATAACTTACACTATTAACATGGTGTAACCAAAACTGTTTAGTTAACCTATAGTAAAATAATTCGAACTACATCAGTATTCCTGCAGTCAAGCAGGTTCAAGTTGACGACAATGACTACAAGCAGTATGGACAATACAAGCAGTCCGCAGCATGGACGGTTGCTAAAATCTGCCAAGTGACAAAACTGACAGCACTTACAGGACACCACTGAGTAATTGGCTGTTCACTGTCCCTACAGGATAATATAAAGCAATTTCTAGAGGTAGTGGAACTCACAATGGCCTTAATATTACTGTTCAGAGCTAAAATAAGCCCCTACTCCCTGTCTCTGGCTCGAGCCCGTCCAAAACAAGTCAAATGCATCTTACCACCGTATTGCATCCCCATACCAAGTATAAAATTTGTCCAAGGTTCCTAACTTGAGGCGTCGTGTTTTTAACTTTATTTCTCTCGCTCTCCCCTGAAACAACGTCTGCAGATGCACACACATACATCCCCTGGTATGTGTTAGGCTAACACAGTGCGGGCACAGCACACACACACACGCACGCACGCACACCCACACACACACACACACACAGGCTACGTACACTTCCATTCCATTCCTATATTTAGGAAAACAACGACATTCCTATATTTAGGAAAACAACCACCTACCCGCCCTTACCTTATGCTGGACGGTAAACATTCCAGAGAAAATTGGTCTGGCCAGGCTGACCTACTGTTGAAGTGCCTACGGGCGTGAAATGAAAACTGGCAGCCTGTGTAACATAAATTAAGCATTTATCAGTCATGGTTCCCCGGAAGCTGTTCTTATTCAGTCCAATGCCAATACATAGTTTTGTAATTAAATTAATTTTGCATGAGTACAAGATCTGATTGGGAAGGGTGAGAGCAACTGGGGGGGGGGGGGAAGGAAACAATCGGGGGGATGCCCCTCATGCCCCCCTCCCGTATCGCCGCCACTGAAGACATAGTCCGTTCATGCACTACCTTGAGTGTACATTTAAAAATAAACAAACGTTAAGATCAAACATAATCTTATCTTATTGGTTTTTCAGTTCACACGCAATCACTTTCATCAACTTTGGACCTGTGTATTAACTGTAGTATAATGCACTCTCGGGGGTTGATTAACCTTTAATTCTCAAGACGTCAGCTCTTCCAGACGAGAGAGAGGTTGCTGTCTCGAACATTAGGCAACGGCTACTCTCTAGACGCCAGTGCTTGTGAACTAGAGATGAGTTGCCGTCTTGTACGTTAGACAACGGGTATTCTCAAGACGTCAGGGCTTCCGAACGAGAGAGTGTTTGCTATCTCGCATGGCAGAACATGGGTAATCTCTGGAGGTCATCGCTTGTGGAAGAGAGAGTTGTTGCTGTCTCGGACGTCAGACAATTTGAATTCTCAAGACGTTAGCACTTCCGGACAAGGGAGGGGGTCGCTGTCTCGGACGTTAAACAACGGACAAAAGAAGTTTGTTTATCGAAAGGAAAATACAACGGACTTGTCGTAGGACATTGGTTTAGTGTTGGTGGTACAGTGTATCGATGGGACAAGACGGAGACGCCAGATCTGTGGAGGAGAAGTAATTGTGAAGGAAATGCGTTGCTGTCCCAGATGTCGGACGTCAGTACTTGTAGATAAAAGGGGGTTTGCTGTCTCGGACGTCAGACAACGGGTACTCCCTTGACGCGAGCGCTTGTAGACGAGAGAGGGGTTTCTATCTCGGACGTCAGACAATGGGTAATCTCAAGACGACAGCGTTTCCGGATATGAGATGGATTTCTGTCTCGGACGTTGGACAATGGCTATTCTCTAGACGCTTACCAGCGCCTGTGGACGAGAGAGTTGTTGCCGTCTTGGACGTCTTACTACGGCTACTCTCTAGACATCAGCGCTTGTGGACGAGAGAGTGTTTGCTGTTTCGGACGTCAGATAACGGGAATTCTCAAGACGTCAACTCTTCCGGACAAGAGAGGGATTGCCGTCTCGGACGTTGGTTAAAGGGTACTTTCTAAACGCCAGCACTTGTGGACGAGAGTGAGCCGCTGTCCCGGACGTTGGACAACGGGCAAAGGCAGTTTACTGATCGAAAGGGAGATACAACGAACTCTCGCAGGACATTTGTTTAGTTTTGGCAGTACAGTGTATCGATGGGACAAGACGGAGACGCCAGAGCTGTGGAGGAGAAGTAATTGTGAAGGAAATGGGTTGCTGTCCCAGATGTCGGACGTCAGCACTTGTAGATAAAAGGGGGTTTCCTGTCTCGGACGTCAGACAACGGGTACTCTCTAGAGGCCAGCGCTTGTGTACTAGAGATGAGTTGCCGTCTCGAAAGTTAGACAACGGGTATCCTGAATACGACAGTGGTTCCGGACAAGACAGTGATGGCTGTCTCGGATGTTGAACAAAGGGTATTCTCTTGACGCCAACGCTTGCGGACGAGAGGGGGTTGCTGTCTCGGACGTCTGACAACGGGCATTCTCAAGACGTCAGCGCTTCTGGACAAGAAAGGCATTGCTGTCTTGGATGTTGGACAATGGCTACTCTCTAGACGCCAGCGCTTGTGGACGAGAGAGGGCTTTCTGTCTCGGACGTCAGACAAGGGGCATTCTCTAGACGTCATCGATCGCGGACAAGAGAGGGATTGCTGTATCAAATGTTGGACAAAGGCTACTCTCTAGACGCCAACTCTTATGGACGAGATGGGGTTGCTCTTTCGGACGCTGGACAACGCTTATTCTCTAGCATCAGCGCTTGCGAAAATAATTTGACCAGACAAGAATGTAACCAGGAAAAACTATGTCCACTATAGTTCTCGATGACTGCAAAAAGAAGATTAATTTCCGGATCACTAGGTGAGCAAAGTGTCGAGAAGAGGTAGGTATATGCAATACATGCTGAAAAAAAACTCTGGTTTCTGTTCAATCACAAATTAACATGACTCACCTCCTTTAAATAAAAAAAAAGGTTGCATCTTCAACTTGCATCTACAATTTAAAATGCCCCGCGTCTGACACGAGCACCTTACATCTTGATATCCCTTTGTGCAATAGCTGGAATGTTACCATTATACGTGGCAAGTATAAAACGGTTGAAAGATATTGAGTTAAAGAAATTATGTTAGAAAGTCAGCTCATGCTTAAAAGATCTCTTTTCAAAATTAAATTAAATTATACCTTTTTCTTTAAGTTTTCATTCTTCGACTGACCTTGTACACAATTGCGATCACTGCGATCTTCCTAACTAGGTGTAATGCCTTTACATTATAAATAGTACAGATATTAAAATTTCACATTGCCATTTAAATAAATATTCGAGATCTTGGTCGTAAATGATGTTCGTAATTGAAAAATGCTGTAAAACGTAACCGTTAAAGTGAACCTTATGCCAAAGTCTACTTGTCAATTTTCATGCATTAAATACAGACTGAGACTTGATTTAATTCAATGTATAATCACACACAAAATATTCTAGAAATATCAGCCTTTTCAGCCTACCAGCCTTGTCAATATTTTAATATTCTAATTCTTGTTTCAAACAGGTGGTTCAAATCCACATGTCATATCTGCGAGAAAAAGAGTAACTTTTTTTTCAGAGAACCACCATATTTAGCACTAAATTCATGAAGCTGGTAATGACAACGGTTAAGATGATATGACTTAAAGGTATTCATATGGTGTTATTCTTCAATAAGAAAATAAAGACATGACGTTTATACCTTATGCGGCTTTCTTGTTTTACTGCAAGAGTAATGAAGAACAGAGAAGCAAGGTCGATACAAATTGTGGCATTAAATGATTTTCTAATATATCAAATCATCCTATTTTAGTGGCATTCAATTTATTGCGCGTGTTAATAACCTGGATCATTTTATTGTTGTACTTTTTTTTAAATACGTGTGATAATGTTCTTCATTACATGGTGTTTCTAAAAGATATTTGGTTTTCTTACAATTATTAGGCTGTTCATGGTTTACATAAAATGCACTTCTTGTTTGTCATGCTTGATTTCCCAGTTAGAGTTTTAACAAACACTTCCTGAAATGCCCTTACAAATATCGAAAAGCAATCCGTGTGACGTAACTTAACGACGTTGTGAAAGTGTTCTTGTATTTACATAATGTATCCAATTTAACACTGTCCGAAGTAGTTACATCTTGGTCACGTGTTCTATAATAAGAACGAAAGTAAAAGTTATCTCTCTCACATGAAGTTGTTTGTATTGTAAGCGTTAGTCCTTTTTTCTTGTTTGGTTTGATAGACTCAATTTCCACTGTGCTTGGCTCTAAGCTTTGATGTCTTGGTGTGGTTGAATCCTTTTGTGACCTTTTATCAATCTCAACTACTGTTAACATGTCAGAGAAAGCTGTAAAATTCACTGATATAAAAAGTCGGTACGTTCTCCACGCAAGCACGGAATAAAAGAACGTAGTGATGCTTACAAGTAAGGACACCCGATTGATGCTCTCAGTTCCGCCTAGAAATAGTTAAAATTTTCCCCTTTACTATTCACTCGTAGTAGCAAAGCAAAAGATTGTTGATATTTCTAGTCAATCAAAAATATGAAATCCCAGTAAACATTGCACATCCCCGTTTTAATTTAAAAAAAAAAACTCATTTGGATGTATAATATTACTGCAGAGCATAATATCAAACATGAAACAATTATTACACCAGCTAACATTCTAATGGTAGAGAGAAAATTAGATAATGAAACACTCACGGGAGCAACTGCGTTGCATTCGGCAAAACCGCTAAAGGAGAAAACACAGATTGAGTTTTCAATTGTTTCAAGTGACCGCACCAGGTATTCAATGCGGTTGTAAATCCATGTGGAAAAAGGTGAGGGCGTTTAACAGAAATGTAAGTAATTAACAGCTGGCAAATAGTTGTATTTACCAGATAGGAAGCAGACTGAGTTTTCAGTAGTTTCAATTAACCCCCCAGGTATTCAATACCGTGACGAATTTGAAGGCATCGAATAAATACGACATTACAATTCTAATAATGACTAAGGAATACAACCGAATGATATTTTGATCTGGGTCTCTTATCATCTTCTTTTAACTCTACGTTATTTGTCAGTTGGTAAATATTGTCTTTGCCAATGACATTCATCTGTCTTTTCCCTTTCCGTCTCTTAAACTAAACTATGCGATATCACATTATTGTATGTTTCTGCATTTATTTGGTTACAATAACGTACGGTATATTACGTTCACATGCGGAATAAAGGCAACACACATGCCTGTAACCGACAGTTTCCAATTGTCAAGATATATAAACGCTGACCACCTATCAAACTTTGTTTATATCTGTGTTTATATCTATTTCCCTATTTATATCTCTATCTATGTAAGGTTGCAATTATATGTTACATTTAAAGCGATTACCTTCACACAACTGAAAACGATTGCGAAAGAGAAAGTAGTGATGGCGGAACCTATAGTCAGCAAGAAGTAATTAAAGGACGTTTCCATATTTGGACGACCTTCAGCTGAAAAAAAAATGAAACCGTCATTTCAGCACAAAGAAAAATTGTGTAAACAAAGATGCGCTGCTGATCATTGACAGTATAATTTAGAACAAAATGATGGTGGCAACGTTAGGTAGTGCACGAATGGTCAATTTAATGTATGTTGTTTCCTTCTGATTTAGTAAATGATCCATTCAAAAGCTGATCCAACCACAAATATAGCTTTAACATTTTGAAGGGTACGTAAATCTCTGACCATTTTAGTGAAACTTGTATTAAATTCCCATCTGTGACTGACAATATCTCGAGAACCACACATGCAAACCGAATGGCTGTTTCACCGGAATGGTTTGATTAACTTACTCCTAAACATATCAAAGCTCAATTTGTGGCTGGACCATCTTTTTAAGATACCAATAGTAACATTCAAGTTGCTTGTTAAGTCACAATATCGTACATTCTAAAGTTTTCACTTCATTTCACATCAAATGTGTACAAAGCGACGTTCTCACGAAAAGCTGGTTTCCATGAATTATTCCTGATAAAATTGTAAAGCACAGCAACGATGTATATTTCTATTAGTTACCATAATAAAGAACTAGTCCCATCATGGTGATCATGCTTAAGTCAACTTTCAGCAGTATGCGAATCATTGCCTCTTTACAGTACCAGACTTTTAACGATTAATGTCATGATGTGAGATCCAGGTGAGAAGAAAACAGTTAGTATGGCGTCTGTGCAACAGTAATTTTTGGCGGGCAACAGAGACCGATACTCACTCGTTTATAAATAGAGCACCTCAGGTATTCACCCCTTACCTCAGGTAGGTAAGGGGTGAATATTTTGTCTCATTTCCAACAACCCATGAAATGTTACTGGCCGGTGCAGATTCCCTGACCTCACATTTGACCTCGAAGGGTGCTGATGCCTCAATGAGTAGATGATCTCCATCAGAAACATTCGAACCGTTGATTGTCATGAAAAATGACGTAGGTGGTTCTGTTCCATAAGGGTAGGTAAGGAAAGGAGAATAACGTAAATATTCAACATGCCTAGAAATTGCCAAGTACAATGCATCTGCCCTTATCCATTTTCCACTTTCTTCTACCTTAACCTTCTTCACGGTCGCATGTTAATGTGGCTCTTGTTTATTTTACTATCTTCTACAGCTTATTCTACTGTTTTATTTCTTGCATGTCACAGTTTAGGTTTCCAACTGTGACTTGCTGGCAGTGTAGCACACAAGGCTCGAAATCTACCCGCACTAATTTGTAATAAATATTGACAGTTGCTTATCATACATATATTTACTTTGAGGAAGGGTGGCGCATTTCCTCGTTTGTGGTGTACATATTCTTTTTATTAAATGCATATTGCGTTCAGTTTCTCTTCTGGGCAGTAATGAGGCGATACGCAAAGATTCGATGCACTCTTCCCGTAAAGTTCTGTGTTTTTAGTTAGCTAAGTAGAGCATCGACCTTCTTCATCGATTTTGCTTACATTGGCCTACTTCAATTTAGACCAGCTTCACCAGGTTAAGTGCTTCCTGTTATTACAAATCTTGTACCTGCAGAGCATATGATATTATGTTCTTTTTTTTCTACTTCTAAAGGAGGAATTCGAAATGACGTTGGTCACTGTTAACTGTACATATCTCCCGTTCTTTGAAAACAAGAACACACTGCTCTCTCACATGAATTTGAAAGTTACTGACACCAAATGATGTCTATCTTAAGCAAGGGTACGGGAGGAAACAATCAACGTAAATATGAACAATAGCCTATAACTGTTAAGCAACATACCATAGAGAGAAAACGGTAAATGCAAATATCCGTGAATGTGTGAATCAGCAGTACGTCGAACACAAGTCAAAGTTCCTCGACGATGAACTGGATGAAATTGTAGAATGGAATGAGCATTAAATATTCTCGGATCTTCTCCATCTTTCGCGCTGTGGAATTCAACAGAAGACTCGTCGACAGTTACGTTATCGACCAACCACTCGAGTTTGTTCTCTGGACGAACGCCAATGACGTGACAGGAGATGGTCAATGTTTCGTTTCGCTTGATGGGTAGATAACTACCAGTGGTGAGATTGATCCCTCCGACATGAATGTAAAATGAACGAGGATGAACTGTAACACCAAAACACCAATGTACCAGTGATCAATATATCATACTTTGTACAATTCCATGTACACAGTTAGAGTTCTTAAGAACTTTACCAATACGAAAACTCCTTGACTTTTCGTCAGTTATGATAACAAATCCTTGACATTACGTCAGTTATGATAACATTACACCTGCCCGTACTAACCTGGATGGATTTTCCAAAGATTCCTGTAAAATATTTAAAATGAATCGAATCGAGATTGTGTCACCGTTTTTTTATGCATTCTTCTAACCATAGGGAATTAAGCCAAACAAATGATACAAATTAAAGTGGCCTATTAAACATACCTATCACTCAAGTTCATCACAATGTGTTAGTGGCACTAGATATTTCATGTTTGTTGTAAATTTAAGTTAATATCAATTGATCAGATCTTGCTCTAAGTTAGGATAATCATTTCAGTGTATGTAGGAAGATGATTTAACAAACCCTGATAGATTACCGCATACACACTCACCGTTTACTGTTAATCGGTGGCGTTGTCGTGTGCCATTTACAGTGCAAGTGTAATTTCCTTCATCGAACAGGGAAACTCTGGTTATAGATAAAGAGTAATTATTTTGCAGCAAATCAATTCTCCCAGTTCCCATATCGCTGATACGCTGTACTCCTGTGTAAAGCAAGTTCTCTTCGAAATGCCATCTTTTTCTTGTAAGCGACACATTTATTCCCACTGAACATTCAATAAGTACATTGTCCGTCGAATTCACATTGATTAGGTTGAGTTCACCTTCGAGACAATGATATCCACTCGAGATAAAGAAAACCACCCACAGAAATAAACAATCTTCTACCATCTTTCATTTAAGCCCAACTCCTCACAGTCAAAAGGTCAGCATAAACTTCTTGTTGTGGTGTCCTTGATAGGTTTGTTTCTAATTAAAAGTGCATATTGAAAAGGAAACTTGGATTAGGAAGGGCTCCACTTTTCACTGTTAGTGCTAGTTACCTAGATGAGGGCGAACTCCTTGCGGAAGCAACAAAGTGCAACCAGTGGGAAAACGATACGCTGAACAAGGTGTGTCTAGGTATACTTACAACATATTATATTGCAGGTTTATCATTTATTTAAAGCCGCCTCGTTCGTCACTAGTTTCGCGCCTCCTGCCTTTGGTTATCCATGATTCTGTCTTTGCGTATCTACTTGGGTCTCTTAGTGAAACAACGTTGATCTCATGCCATACATCTGGCATTGACCTAACGGTTTCCTGGATTTTGTGATCTCCATCATCACTAACACTTTCTTGTTACACGAGTGAGATATTCGATACAATGTTCATTTGGGTGCGACCTTCATCATCGTAAGCGACAAATGATTTGATCGCAAAGAAAAACAACACTATATATGTATAAAATAAATATTGTAAAGCTTTGTAAAGGGCTTTACATTTGTATTCTGCTTACATCATCATTCAACACTGAAGCTGTTATAACACATTCCTTAACAAAACGATGTAGACTACAGCACTGGGTAACAACAGGGAGGTGCTATTTGGCTACGAGGCGAAGATGACATTTTATAATTAGCTAATTGGATAGGTTTGTGTTTGTCTCACCAGAGGACGCGAGATCCCTTTCTTTAAAGGCAACATTATCAACCTTTTCATGTCGTGACTTCAGCTGTTCTTTAACTTCAAATCGTTTTCAGGTAATTTTATTTTTTAGGTCAAAACATGGGGGTAAGGAACACATCACATCCGTTGGGGCGCCACTGCATTTATTTTACCGTCAGACTTAAGAACTAAATGCGTTTCAATTATATTACCCAGTATGGGACGAGGAAAACGGTCACCTAGTATAACAGTTGTTTTTAGCTTTCTTTTGCTCCAATAATTCAGATTATGACCTCATGCAACCTTTTTTTTTATTGCAGTATGGTACATGATGAGATGTTCGATTTTCTGACTTCACTGGTTGTTGAACTGTTTAAACTATTAACCTGACAATCGCTTGAAACTGCTATTCTAAACTTTACTAGTGATCATTATTAATCCGATGGGTAAATTGTAATCATATAATCATGCCAGCGTTACCCCTGGATTTAAATTCCGTGAAGTAAAACAAAAGGATCATGAACAGGACAGATGAAGATGCTAGTAGAATTTGTAGTTGTAAAATCATGTGTATAAGGATGAGGGCGTACAACAGAAATCTAAGTAATGAACACCTGACAAATAAATAAATATATATATATATACATATATATACATATATATACATATATATACATATATATACATATATATATATATATATATATATATATATATATATATATATATATATATATATATATATATATATATATATATATATATATATATATATATATATATATATATATATATATATTGGGGATCATTGCCGGCGAGACACCGTTGATCGGCGTGAGTCGCGAAAGGATATCTTTGGCCTTACAGATCCCTTGTAGATGGCTATCGGCACTTTCAGGGATGTTCTAAGCTACATGTTCCCAGCTTTCAAATATTTATCTTATAGCTTAAAAAGAAAATCAGTCTATGGAAGCAAAATGGTTGTACATGGGCTATCAGACGGATTAAGCAAGTACAAAAATGAAAATGAACTGTGCATCCGCTTTCATTTATTCTTGGAGCACCGAGAAAATATTGGGACACTTACCCCTCAAGTACCCCCCCCCCCCACACACACACACACCTTCTTCTTGAAATTGTATATATGTGCTGGTGAGCTATATCTATTTTATGCTACGTCATTCTTGCAAATGTAATACATGGGTAGGTCTATGCAAAGAAGGCTTAACTTTCACAGAAGATAAGAGAAGACACCTTTATTAAATCTACGAGGGGAATTGAAATCTATGGTAAAACAGTAAGACGTTAAAGTACAGAAGAGTGCTAAAAACGACAAAATTACACATGAAACGAGATTCAAAAAAAAAAAAAGAAGAGAAAGTAAAAGTTGACGGAACATCGACAGCAAAACTCAAAGGAAGCACAAATGCAAAATATAAAGTAAACTACCCAACCATCTAAAAGAAGAGGAATTGTGAAATGACTGCGCCTAGAAAAGGGCAAGGCCAGCGGTTAGTACACAATATGCCATCAGTGGGCTCAGAATTATTCCCACTGAAATTTTCAATTGTCATCCAAACAGGAAGAAAAACCAGAAAGCCAAAAGGCTTTGTGATTCCTTGCTACATGGTTATATTATAACAAACATAAAATATCCACATGACAAGTATAAGATCAACTGCAGTTATTTTTCTTGATACACCACAAGCCTTTACCCCAAAATGACCTTTATTTTGGTGACCTGAAATGACCGTGACATTTGACATCCACCAAAAGCAATAGGGATCATCTACCCAGTATGGCCAACCAACACATCAAGTATGACATCAGTCAACAGTACCCTTCTGGGGTTAATGTGTTAGCAAGGTTTGACCTCGGGTGACCTCAAACGACCTTTGACCTCCACCACAAACAAAAGAAGTCTTTTACTTAGTATATACAATCTACACATCAAGTAAGACATCAGTCAAGGTTAGACTCCTAGAGATATTGTGTTTACACATTTTTACAGTTCGACCTGTGGTGACCTCAAATGACCCTTGACCTCAACCAAAACAATAGAGATCTTTTGCTCATTATTACCAACCCACACACCAAGTATTACATCAGTCATGGTTACTCTTCTGGAGATATCGTGTTTTCAAGTTTTTACAGTGTGACCTCTGGTGACCTCAAATGACCTTTGCGCTCACCAAAGATGATAGCAATCATCTACTCAATATGACCAACCCACACATCAAGTATGACATCAGTCACAGTTACCCTCTCGGAGATAATGTTTGTGAGGTTTTCACAGTTTGACCTTTGGTGACGTCACATGACCTTTGACTTCCACCAAAATCAAAATGGGTATTCTACTGACAATATTCAATCCACACACTAAGTATGACATCAGTCACAGTTACCCTTCTGGAGATACTGTGTTTAAACGGTTTTCACAATTTGACCTCTGATGACCTCAAATGATCTTTGACCTCCACCAAAAACAAAAGGAATCATCTACATTATATGAACGACCCACACATCAGTCACAGTTACTCATTCGGAGATATTGTGTTTACAAGGTGTTTACAGTTTGACCTCTGGTGACCTCAAATGACCTTTGATCTCCACAAAAAGCAGTACGGATCATCTGCACAAAATGAACAACCCACACACTAAGTATGACCTCAGTCACAGTTACTGTTCTGGAGATATTGTGTTTACAAGGTTTTTACAGTTTGACCCCGGTGACCTCAAATGACCTTTGACCTCCATCACAAACAATAGGTATCATCTGTTCAATATGAACAATCCATACACTTGGTTTGACATAAGTCACACTTACCCTTCTGGAGATATTGTGTTTACAAAATTTTCACACATTTTCACCTCTGGTGACCTCAAATGACCTTTGACCTCGACCAAAAACAATAGGCATCATCTACTCAATATGACCAACCCACACACCAAGTATGACATCAGTCACAGTTACCTTTCTTGAGATAGAGTGTTTACAAGGTTTTCACATTTTGCCCTCTGGTGACCTCAAATGACCTTTCACCTCCACCAAAAACAATAGGGCTCATCCACTCAATATGGGCAACCTACATGCCAAAAAATAAAATTACTCAGAGTTACCCTTCTTGAGACAGAGCGTTTACTAGCAGCGTCACACACACACACACGCACGCACACACACTTACACACCCACACACGACATCGGGACTGCATAGATTCCAGTGCCTACGGCAAGGAATCAATAACTGATATAGCATATACAAGTGGAGAGTGAGATTATGACTGACTATTGTTAAGGGAGAAAGAGGTCAACCATCCAAATCAATTTTCAAACTTTACTTTTTCATTTATAACATCATAATTTTCCAAAAAATACCCCGAGTAATGCCTAAACATACAGCGACCTTGATAATCATATAACAAGAATGATGATCAACTGCTAGGCCAAACCTACTACAGAAAAAAAAAATCTAGGGTCTACATCAGGAGACCTACTGGGTTATGTCATTAAGTTTTATTGTACTCTTGTCTGTCTTGCTGGAAAATGGACCATTTTTTCTTACGCGTACGTACGGCACTTGAAAAAGGTAGGTGAGAATAGTTTTTGTTTTCCATGGACTCAATGGTTATGCAGGTCTATATTAATATGATAGCCACTTAGTAATCACATTTTAATGCAAATTATCTTGTCTTTTGTTTATTAGAGGTTTCGTCTTAAATATCTGATTGGAAAATTTGTCTGTTCATGTCACTTTTAATGTGACAGGTTTGCGATTATAATCATGGCGGAAGGTCATTAATAGTCATATATATGTACATCACGTGCTTATTGATACTGCGCAAACAAATCTGACCTTAAGTCATATGGCGGATCAAAACAATGAAGTATATGGCGAATTCCTGAGGGGCTTAGGACTTTCAAAATCGCCACAAAATCGCAACAACGAAGGGACGACAACAATGCAGAAAATCAATGAAAATTGAATTGTGAAACACTGTGAAATAAATTGCTGGAAAAGTATTAAGGCGCGTTCACACTACAACGATATCGGATCAGATTACGATCCGATTTTTTTTTTATTTTTAGTAAATATCTTCTCCCTCTCTGATCGGAAAGAACCAAAACTTTGTCAACTTGTGTAAAGATATAATTTGTACCAGAGGACTACGAAAATGAACTGTTATCTAATTATTTCGTGACGTCACACCGACAGAAGGCTTTTATCGGACACTCGTGGTCCGATAAAAGCTGTCTGTAGGTGTGACGTCACGAAATAATTAGTATAAATTAACTTTTCTTAGTCATACGATACAAATCATTTATTTACACAAGTTGACAAATTTTTGGTTCTTTCCGATCAGAGATGGAGAAGATATTCACCAAAAATGAAAAAAATCGCATCGTAATCCGATCCGATATCGTTGTAGTGTGAACGGCCTTTAGGCTATCCTTACCAAGCAGTTTTCACATCTTCAATCGACAAGGCGAGTATCATCAGTTCTGGGTTGTAGACGGAAGACTTTTTTTTTGTGCCTTAACTAATTGATTGGAATTTCGTGCATCCTTGAAGACACTCTGAAAGTAAAGCTAGTCTAATTATAGCATCTTTCACAGTATATTTATAGTAAGGTGAACTTCCCAATTCAGAAGACACCAAAAATCGCTCTTCACAAAGAACGTATTCTTACTGAAATAGATGCACGGGTTTCATTTACATTACTCAACACAATAACAGCAACAAATGACCCAAATGTACAGCTGTACAAATATTCCTTTTGCAATGCTGTTTCAGATCATGATCTTATGATCGAAATCCCTCTTTCATTTCAAAAATATTCTCACTTTCCTGCCATAAGTTGAAGCTTTTAAAGAAGTTTATTGGTGAGACTGAATGGTTTAGCAATGATTAAATCTATCTTGCTTGTATGCCATGTAGGTGCATGTGAGATGCAATGTCCGTTTAAATCATTACCCCACCTTTGAACCACTTCCCAAGCTATCCACCAACTGATGAAATTTGATGACGCAAATAAAAAGAGTTGACAGAGAAATCTTGACAGGAATTGCACAAGAAATGTATTGTCTACTGCACATGGTTATCTGGTTACAAAAGTTTACTGTACTTCAAATTTCCATAGAAAAAGTGAATTCAGGTGCTTATTTAGCTCAAGTTAATCATGTATAGAAGCTTTTAAAAGGCATTTCGTTATTAAAATATATATGCGTTGTGGGCATACTCTTAATGACCTGATACAACAAACCAAAGTTAACGTAAATTTCAGCTGCTTATTCATATACACTTGATGCAATTTGATTGACATCATAAAAAAAAAATCTTCTAAAACTACATGCAATAATCAAGCCTTGTAAATAAGATAAATGTGAATGTTATATTAATCCACAGATCTGAAACTAGGTTGCTTATCCATTGAACTTTCAACTACACTCATAGTACTGTGGAAACACAACACTGACATCTCATCAATAACAATAATAGTCATATGGGAAATGACTTCTTGACCATGGAAAATCTTGGCATTAATGTAAAGAGGACACAAAAAGTGATAATGAAAATATTATGTACAGTCAAACCCAAACTAACTTAAGTTGAAAATTCTTTATGAAGCAACCTCCATGAAATACTTCTTAAAAGAAGTAAGAAAAAGAAAGAAAAATTGAAGAGCTTAGGTGGCAACGGTATTTCAATCCAATGTCTTTGGAACTATTTGGCACTATACTTTGGCAATATACTGAAGAATTTGTTTCTGTCTCACTGTCATTGGTCATCACCATCATTGACATTACCAACAAATATGAAATGATGACAATAAAAATAACATAGTAGCCAACATAATGCAATACAAGCTATGCTTGTGGCCGCAGATAACATATCATAGCATTTATACGGCAAGCACAACACTATTTACATAAGACGTTAGTGGCAGATACAAACCAATGTTCACTCACAGGTGGTGTCTTGCAAAGTGACTGGTAGTAAGTTCCAGTATATAAACCTTGTCGATTGCTGGCATGGCTATGCTGGCCAAGCTAATGCAAGGTTGAAAACATGATGAAAGCATTTCAAATGCCTAGTGGCATTGCTGAGCTGCAGTGTCCTTGTCCAATCAGTGCCAATTATAGTCCAGTCAAGCTGTAGCTTGACCTGGAAAAATTCCAACATAAATACTTTAAATGGTAATACGGTATTGGCTTCAGGACATCCCCCTTTATAACATGGCATTATTATTATCCTAAAATATTCAGCAGACCCTCTTCCATGCTCAATCACTCATATTTTTCCTATAGACATGACACCTAATACCCATTGTCATGCACACACCTGCCAGGAACTACTTAACGAGATTGCTGTTTAATTGATCGTGTGGATCACCACGGCAGGAGGTGAAAAGACTTACCTAAGGCGATGAGGGCTTGCAACAAGTTGAACCTCACTAAAACCATGAAGAGGTAAGGTTGGGTAGACTCACATCTTAGTATAAGAAATATGGCATGACATACCAAATCTCCATAAATATCACCATGGGGAAAGTTGACAAAATTGCATAATGATGCTAATCAGTGTCTGCCATAAGTCACAGCACCCAATTCATCACATGGAATCATGCACGATTTTAAGTCTCAAGATTTGTAACAGTAACCTTTTCTAATTTCTCTGACATAAACCTACCCTTGTGATATGATATCACTTACGATACGTAAGTCAAGACAGCAATGTGAAACTCTAAAAAACAAAACAGGAGTGAAGGTCAGTGAATGATGATAACCTTTCATGAGTAATACGTAACATGGACTTTCCTACAGTTACCGCACAGCATAAATTGAAAGTTACTAATACAACTTTCAACTAAAGAAGGTAAGATTTCCTATATTACCAGGATTTCATATATTAGCAGGACTTTTAATGTTCACTACATTAAAAGTTTCTTCCAACGGAGATCAACAAAACCCTAGCAATTTCCCAGAAATAAATAGGTGGACAACCATTGTTTTCCCCAAGAGGAATAACGCTTAAATTCTGACCATTATTAACTAGTTTTATTTTCTTTCAAAATGATCCTCTAATTGAACAGACAGTAGGGATACCACCAAAGTTTCATCTATTGGGAAAAACAAAGACCCCATCGGAGTCACTCTTAAAAAGGGTGTCTAGGTGGCTTGACCAGTTCCCAGGGTTATACCAAGTAATACCAAGTAATACCAAGCTCATCACACATATGATAACACTAATTAGAACTATTTTTAAATTCATATTTTTAATGACCACTCTAACTAACCAGGTTGTGTGGCTACAACCAACGTTTCATCTCTTGGGACAGCAAAGACTATAGCTCTACCCTCAAAAGCATGGTCTGCACAACTGACAATGAGTTCTACATAATGTTCACATTAAACAAGTGCTTACATGATGATATTAATTGCTGCTAAAATCTCAGGTGCTACCTTTTTACCTCCCACATTAAAAATCATAATGTTACCATATTTTTCCCCTTTCAAATCACAACAGTTGTAACGGATACAACTAAATTGTATGAATTGGCAGGCATTATACTAAAAGGCAATTTGGTGCAAAGATATCCCTATTTTTCAGTTTACTGCTTACAGCGGGAGCTACTTAGCCTATTCCATCTTACAGTACATAATACACACAGCCACCATCATTACTATTTTATGCACATCACCATCATAGCATGCATATGTACCACTTTTGATATGTTAGAACATTTTGGTACAATACTGCTAACAGTTTTCAGTGTGTTGCTTGCAGTATGGCAGAAGTTCATTAGAATAATTATGCAATTGTGGCAACTTTCCCCCATAGGACTCCTGTTTATCAATGTCATGTAACACCCCTGTGAAAGGTTGCTTCTACAGTATCATCGTTGCACTCACTGACTTTCAAAACATGTGTACAGACCTCATTTTTGATACAATAGCACAATTTGATGCCAAGTTATTAACTAGAGCACCAATTGGTGCAGAAGCTCATACCTCAACATCCTGAAGGTACCATTCATGTATCACTATGTCAAATTATAGGTATCACTGAGTATCATTATACCAAATCATCAACACTGTACAAGAAAATCTGTAGGACTGCACAATTTTCAGAATTTCATAAACTAGAGCCCCAACATTGCAGAAGTTTGATCTTATAGACTCCCTGAAGTTCATGAAACAATTCAAAGCGCCCCTGTAAGTCCAAATACTGGTCAACATACCTGAAGGCAATAAAGTGTTCCAGTTAGCATTGCAACTGACACTGTCCAATTACCACTTATCATTCATGCACGATAGGGATATTTGAGATGTGTATGACAGTTTAAAGGGGTACTTACACAGTAGAAAAAGAGGTATTTTGCAGAATTCCATAAAATGAGCCATTGGGCCCACATGGGGGTCTTGGACTACCAATTCCTGAACACCCTGAAGGGACCAATAACTGAGCATCATTGTGACAAACCATCAACATTGTACAACATAATCTGTAGGAGAAGCATTTTGCAAAATTTCATAAAATGGACCATAGGGTCCACACGGGACCTTAGACTGAAACATTTTTGTACACCCCAGATGAAGCACCACCCAGGGATTATTGTGTACAAGTTAAATATAAATCCATGGATGCATGTGTGAGAAGCAACATTTCAAACAGAATGTCACATAATAGGCCACTGGGTCACATGGGGCCTTGGACCAAAAATTCCTGAACACCCCGAAGGGACCAATAACTGAGCATCATTGTGACAAACCATCAACATTGTACAATATAATCTGTAGGAGAAGATACATTTTGTAGAATTTCATAAAATGGGCCAAAGGGCCCACATGGGACCTTGGACTAAAAATTCCTGAACACCCTAAATGGTCCAGCACCCGACACACATTGTGCCTAAGTTTCAGGCAAATCCATGAAAGCATGCCAGAATAAAAGCATTTTGAACAAATTGTGGACAGACAGATAGACAGACAGACAGATAGAGTGACGCTGCACGATCACAAAAGCTCACACCAGCATGCTGGTATGAGCTAAAAAACCTGACCTTTCGTTTTGCAAGGTTTCCCTTTTTTGTAAGATTTCTCGTAAGGTGAGGGTATAGTCTGAGATATTAGGAAAGATTAGAGTCAAAAGTCTCAAGACTCATAATCATGCACAATATCATGTGACTGGCTGCAGTTAGCATAATTATGCCATTTTGTCAACTTTCCCCTGTCAGGATTTTTGCAGATTTTGGATACAATGTGGAATTCAGGCAGGCTCAAATGTGAGTGATTTAATTTCTGCTGCAATTTTTCCAGGGTCAACTGATATTAACTTTATAGTGACAGAACTATTAATCTTAATGATACTTAATGCTGAGAATGAAAGAACTTGGTACTATTCAAGATGAACTGCCTTTAGTAAAGCCTTAGAGACACAAAAATGTCTGGGGACATCACAAGTACATCAGAGATTCTCTTCACAGACAAATTCAATTCAGGAAGAGAAAAGATGACAATGAAAATTTCTACAAAAACAGTTTGAAATACCCATAAGAAGCTACACTTGTCAAGTGCTGACTTAATACTATGCTGTGCAATTTCCATTACTTCACTATTTCCCGTAACTGTGTTAACCAATGTGGTTAGCAGTCAAGCAAACATGACAACAACACTTTGGAAGAGTGCCACTACTTTCCAACATTGAAGTTGGCACAATGAAAATGAAATGCAAAGCGCAGGTAGCAATATTTAGTTGAAGTTAAATGATTCTCACTGTATGGCAATGATAAATTTGCGTCGTAATATTAAATGATTACTTTTTTCAAATGCACAAAAAATTTATGAGGCAAAAATAAAAGAACGGCAAAAAACCCATGTATCTACAGTATCATCATACAATCGCAACAGCTACAATGCTTTTGATAGCAAACGTGGCTTTATGATTGTGAAAGGTTATGTTCAACAATAAGTTGTAAACACTGTACATTCACTTTTAAACCATGTATCCTAAATACCCTATTCACCTTTAATATTTACCAAGAAGGAAAATCAATTTCTCATCATTATACAAATTTCCCCTTACTTTTTTCTTATGCTCAACACATTTCATATTATGAAAACAGTATTCTGTAAGCTCTCTATGCTTAATTCAATGTATAACGACAGACATGCACATATGCAAACAGATCGCCAATTGATATCGGATGGTACATAACTCTTTGAAAATTAAAATTGTAAATGTTACCAAGTAAAGGGAGGTTCTGGGAAATACAAATTCAATCACAACACTTATTTATCATACGTAAAGATTATTTTATTTTCATATTACCATATCTTTGTCAACAGCTGACAAAGTTACTGTTTGTAGCGTTTCCGTGATATTTTATGTTCATGTGATGTTTTTATGGCAAATTATTGACAAGGCTTCACAACATGATGAGTAATTAGCCTACGAAAACAGTTAACTACATAGGAAAACATGCGTGATTGACTGATGGGTCAGTCTGTTAAGTGGTAAACGCTTTGCACACACAGAAAGTGAACTCCCTTACAAGATCACCAAATCATCTTCTAATCACAAGAATTTCAGCTTTATGCAAAGTGGCATAGTCTATGAGGAATCCTGAGCATCTAGATTGCTAAGTCAACTAATAATTACCAAGCAGTTCACAAAGATCAATACTTTGATCATAGGTTCCTTGACATCAACACTCTTAATGGAGATGGTGCAAAACTTTAAATGACTGCCATTAGTACCTTTCTTAAAAGGAATTCTCCACCAACAAGAAAACTTAACACAATATATGAGATTATTTAACCTTCTATCAGCTTAACATAACAATTTTACCAGAGGCAGCTTCCTTAGGGTGTGAAATAACAGTTTGAAAGATGGGCTTCAGCACGAGCCTGAAAATGTGTGACGCAGAACTGACAAATAAGGTTTCCCATTTTTTGCACTCTTTATGTTTCTGGCAAGGCCTTGCTACTCTTTAGTTGAGAAATTATGAAAACCCCAAGAATGTCTACATTCAGTAATGGTTTCATACTTTTCAGGTATGAAACCATTGGAGCTGCTATTGTGATGGACATAAAACTTAATTACTGCTAATACTCTACGACACACCAAGCCAAGGGAAGGCAAGCTACGATTAACTACAGTTATTGTTCTTGAAACACCACATTGACCCAAAATTGACCTTTATTTTGGTGACCTCAAATGACATTTGACGTCCACCACAAGCAATAGGGATCAGCTACCTAGTATGGCCAACCCACACATCAAGTATGACATCAGTCAACATTACCATTCTGGAGATAATCTTTTAGCAAGGTTTGGCCTCAGGTGACCTGAGACACCCTTTGACCTCCACCAAAAACAAAAGGAGTCTTCTACTTACTTTATACAATCCACACATAAAGTAGGACATCAGCCAAGGTGAGACTCCTGGAGATATTGTGTTTATGCATTTTTACAGTTTGACCTCTGGTGACCCCAAATGATCCTTGACCTTGACCAAAATCAATAGAGATCTTCTGCTCATTATTACCAACCCACACCAAGTATTTCATCAGTCACGGTTACCCTTCTGGAGATACTGTGTTTACAAGGTTTTCTACAGTTTGACCTCTGGTGACCTCGAATGATTTTTGACCTCCACCAAAAATGATAGTGATCATCTACTCAATATGACCAAACAACACGTTAAGTATGACATTAGTCACACTTACCCTTCTGGAGATATTGTGTTTACAAGGTTTTTGCATTTCGGCCACTGGTGACCTAAAATGACCTTTGACCTCCATCAAAAACAATAGGGAACATCTACTTACTATGAAAAGCCCACACACCAAGTATGACATCAGTCAGGGTTACCCTCCTTGAGATATCGAGTTTAGAAGAAGTGTCACATACACACGCATACCCGTTTAGGGCGCCGATCGGGGACATGAACTTTTCCTCACGTAAACGGGGATATCCCCACTTTGCAGATGATGTCCCCCTTAAGTGGTATTTAGTCTTGCATGTATCTCAGATTCACGCCAGACACGGGATTGTGTGCATAATTTTTTACAGGCATACACCCCTATGCACAGGTATAGATCCATAAAATAGGTAATTGGGGAAAAAGTTAGATTCACCTATTAAGTTAAGGGTGCATATCTGACACCCCAGTTTGCATTATGTTAAAATATCCAGAAAGGGGGATACACCCGTTTTTCAGCGAAACCCCAGTGGCAAGCTTGAAGTTCCTGTGTGTGTCCCCGTTTGGCGCCCTAAACAAGCCCATACACACACACACACCCGTTTAGGGGACATGAACTTTTCCTCACGTAAACAGGGATATACCCACTTTGCATATGATGTCCCCAGTTAGCTGTATTTAGTCTTGCATGTATCCCCGATTCACGCCAGAAAAGGGATTGTGTGTATAATTTTGTACACACATACACCCCTATACACAGGTATAGATCCATAAAATAGGAAATTGGGGAAAAAGGTAGATTAACCCATAAAGTTAAGGGCGCATGTCTGATACCCCAATTTTCGTTACGTTAAAATATCCAGAAACGGAGATATCCCCCTTTTTCGGCGTAACCCCAGTTGGAAGCTCAAAAAGTTTCTGTGTGTGTAACAGTTTGGCACCATTAAGAAAACCACACACACACACACACTACATCACCATCGCATAGATTTCTTAATTTTGCCTTAGGTAAGGAATCAAAAATCAACAGCAATGTTCAATCTCAATTTGTTGGTACTATGGCACAACCAATTGATTTCTAGCACTAGGTGCGTACCTTGAATAGTTACTAAAATAACTCATTTTCAGAATTCTTTATGATATGTTCTCAAAATGAGAATGATGACTTGACTACAATAATGTTTGCATTTTTTAAGAGACATGAGAATGGATGGTGAATTCCTTTAATAAGATATGTGATTGCATGCAAATGAGATACAGAGAGAGAAGACTAACTTTTTGATTACTAGGTAAGAAGTTTCTGAAAGTTTGCTTAAATGGCCAGATATGGATTCTGTTTTATCCTTTGACATACAACGAGAACGTTATATTGTCATACACATCACCGACCAATGAATGGCCAAATAATTGTATCTCTGATGACTGACAATGCTGTGAAAGTGCAGAAAATCTCTGAGTCTGACTGTATCTGTAGCAAATGACAAATTCCATAATGTGTTTAATTTCTAATCCTGTATAAGCCTTGCAAAAATGATGATCACAATGTAACACAGATTACTATGTGACATTGATAGTTTTCAAACCTTACTTCAAACTGTTGTCCTCCCATCTCAATAACAGCTCCTGTTTAGAACTACACAAGTGGTAGGTCATCCGTCGTGACATTGGTTCCATGTCAGAACTACTGGAATAACCGGCTGATCCTGAACAAAGAAAAATGACACTATCAACTAATTTTCAACTAGCTACAATTTGCATACATTATAAAAAAACTTCATTTGTAACCACTATCCATGCTATGTATTTCACTAGTTCAAGTAATGTCTTCCTTAGAAAGATATGTATCTGTGACATACATCTTCCATAACTTTTTGCACATTCCTCATCCAAATGCGGAAGCCTCACATGCCTTCGTAGGACTCCTTATGTGCCTACAGAACAGCATGGTGACTTTATCAAGCAGAACCTCCTGTATTTTTAAATTTCACTGCAAAATTTTTATAACTGATATAGTTGTCTTAAACATCATTTTTCACTAACAATCTCACTTACTTTTGTTTATAAAGTAATTTGATGAAATATTGGCAATTTTTCTAGGCCTGTCTAAAATGATGTTTTGGAGCTGGCTTTTGGCATTGGCTGTACAATCTAATGCTCCAGCACCCAATCCCTACATGAAGCGAGGCCTAAGTGTTTGCTACAAGGAACAGCACAGTGAGATGCAAGATCCTATCTTCTAAAATTATTGAGGTTTTTTTTTTTGGATACAGAGAAATGTAACACCGAAGAGACATGAAAACATTTTTTTTAAATATAAATGTTAGCAATTTGTGATTACAAACTAATTTTGTCAAACACTGGCATACAGCACCCAATCCCTACATGAAGTGAGGCCTAAGTGTTTGCTACAAGGAACAGAATGGTGAGATGCAAGATCCCATCTTCTAAAATTATTGCAACACTGAGGGTTTTTTTTTTTTTTTACACAAAGAAATGTAACACCGAAAAGAAATGTAAACATTTTTTAAATATAAATGTTAGCAATTTGTGATTACAAAGTAATTTTGTCAAATACTGGCATTAATTGTAGACCTGTTTTAAAGTCTTAATCTAATGCTAAAGCATCCCTAGTCCTTGGACTACTAGGCACTTGCTGACTTGTGAGATACAATTGAAGAAAGTACAGACATTATCATTGGATTCATGCTTGTTCTAAAAATGGTGTTTTGTCAACTCTGATGAAAGGCCAAGGACTAGGCTAATATTGCTTGTCTGACCTAATTAATTCAAAATTTGCACCGAAATCATCTAGGGCCCATAACACAAAACTTTGGAATACATGAATACCAGAAATACCAGGTGTTTGGGGAAATTTGTTAGGCTGTTAAGCTGATATGTTTATACCAAATTTAGAATTAGAAGAAACTGTAAACAGTGGTGTAAAATGCATACCACAATTGCCTAGCTTCCTGTGTGGTCATTGATGGATTTTTAACTCACTTCATGGTGCAATGACTGCAAGCTTTGACTAGAATTATGTTTCAACTCATTACCTTACAATTTGTATTCAAGTCACAGGACCGTCAAACTACTCATAGGGTGATTTTGGTCCCTGTAATGATGGGGCTGAATTTTTGTGTGGAGAACCCGACCTATGTATGGGAATTTCCGGGTTGTGGATTTTTCACTACTCACACAGAGATTGACTGCCTCAGGTAGAAATTACACGCTTGGGCTGGCCTAGTAACTTTGGTCAATTACCTTTGCAATCTTAGCTGGGATATTGGTTACTCCATCAACACACAAGTAGGTCTGTTTCTAGGATGTTTATAGACTACATCCTATTTTGTGTTCTGCATGCTTTTTCATTAATCTTGGTAAACTTTCCTTACTTTCTATGCAGAAATAAGACAACAAACTGATAAGAGAAGCAGAACAAGGAATTTGTTAAAACAAAGAAAAGAATACATGGCCCAGCTTAAGTGAGTGTTGACTAGGCACACAATTACAGTTAGCTTAGAGCTTAGAAGATAATGTTTCACACCCTTTTGCCCCTGTAGGGAGAAGGCTAGCAATGATGGTTATTGCCTAATTGTCCATGAACTGGAAAGATGTTTTCACAGTGAAGGTAGGTTGGATTTAAAAAAAAATCTTGCCCCATGACTACTGGGGACAGAATCACGCTATGTAAAATTTTGTTGCTCACCTAAATATTATGTTCATATAAGTAACATAAAAAGTCTTACCTCCTAAAGAATCGAGATCAATTCCATGCTGTAATGACAAACAATAAAAACTTAGATATTATCTTTTCTGCATTTGAGCACAGATTGGTATAAGATGATGACTGATAGGCATCATACACTCAACATGCACACCAGCATACAAAGAGATACTGCATGTCTAAGCTTACTGTGTAAGATACCTACTGTATGCGTAATTTACTTCTCTTGACCTACATGTGCATGAGGTTTTCAAAATTTGATCCTAGTTGACTTAAAAGGTCTCCAACAAATACTATGCTTGAGCACTAAATACTGCATGGCCCACAATTACATCTAAATAAAAAAAAATTAGATCACTGCCAGTTTCCCTTCTTGAGATATTATGTCTGCCTGTAGCCCAGGATGTGCGGAGGATTTTTGGAAAGCCGGTGGCTTCCATGATTGCGGACTCTTGTTGTCATGGTCTCAGGCCAGCTGAATAGGCATAATATTTCCACCTTGATTTAGTTGGTTTGGAGGGGAATTTAGTTACTTAGAATTCTAGAAAAGTTGGTACAATATTTTACTGCACCAGATCCCCCTTTCCTATATTAAGCTCTCATTTGAGAGGTTGATCCTCAGTGGCCTGTAATGAACTAAAAGCTGACTTAACGTCATTGCATTTTTTTGAAAAAATCAAGTCCTGACTTCAATTTCATATTTCATCTCTTTGCTGTGCTGAATGATGTCCTCCAGGAAGTGTGGCAGACATTAACTCAACCAACTTCATACAAGTTTACAAAAGAAGAAAGCAAGGGACTTTAATTTGTAACCTATGCGTAATTTACTGCTCTTGACCTGCAGTACAGTATGATAATTAGAAGTTTTCAGGCTTCTAAAATCCTGGGACTTTCCCAGATTTTGTGCTTGTGATCCCTTCAGGTACTTCCAAGTTCTTTCTCATATAATTAGTTCTGGTATTGCAAAATCCTCGGGGCAATTAGAACATTTTCACCTTGAAAAATGACAATGATCAAGTTGACACACACATTTGACAGCCCTTTATACTATTTTGAAAGGTTGAGCCGGTAATTTAGCAGAACCATACCTTTTTTTTTCACACTTACATAATAGACCTAACACTATCCTTAATGTTTGTATGAGCCTAGCCTAGTCTTGTGTTTCTGTGAGAGCAGTTTGATCTTATGGAGAAGTCAGTATGAGATACCAGGTACTGTATGAGATATTCATGCAGGCTTCCGTATTTGAGATATCATCTTTACAATATTTTGACAATTTGACCCCTGTTAGCTCCAAATGGACCATTCACTTCCACCAAAAATGATAGATTGTACTGAATGTGGAATGCCTTCTTACCACATATGATATTTGTCCAAGCTTTACTTCTTCAGTTACCATGTTTACAACCTGACTGCATACTTGGGTTCCTTTGCTGATGCAAGGAACCAAAAATGACCTTTACCAATAACAATAGCGTTTTTCTGCTCAATGTGGAACACCTACAGTACATACTAGTATTAGTTCTGTCAAAGCTTCCTTTCTTGAGATGTGTTGTTGTATGGAGATGGTCATTCTATGCCACTGTGCTCAAAAGTGCCATACAAAGTTCAGTCTTCCTGTGTTTACCACGAGTTTATTAACCTTTTCTTTACTCCCCTCAGACAGACAGATTAGACAAGGCAATACATTAAAAATAGGAAACTTAGACACTGTTCTTAGAAAGATTTCATAATCTTTAGCTGATTGGTAGATCACTGGTAGCGACCATTTGCATAGAATTTCATAGACGATCATTTGCTCTATGATTGATCAACATTGTCACATAGACCTCGTGACCATCTATCCCTGGAAGCCACGAGGCCAAGCGTCAGCCACCGGTCCCAGACTGCCAAATTTCTTGTCGAACGGACAACATCTCTCTTTTATGTAGTTGTGTAGGTCCTGTGTCATCTTATATTTCTGTTTCTTGTTGTCTTTCATCAACCTCATGTAAATTATCTTTATCACTTTTCATCATCCTCATCTTGATTTTGCCTTATTAGTGTGCCAGTCGAATCAACTATCAAATAAATGGAACTCTGATTGCTAAATCAAACTGTCACTCTATCTCTGGATTCTTCTGTCGTGACACCTCTCTCTTGCTCCACTGTAAGTCGTACCTGAAACTTCCGTGTTGTCAGCAACGTAGAACATATGTCACTAGGGCCGTCATATCAAACCCCCAAAACCACCACTAACATGACAGTGTTTACAAGGTTTTCACAATTTGACCACTGTTGACCCTAAATGACGTTTGAACTCTACCGAAAACAATAGGGTTCTTTTATTACTGTGGTACACTTGCATACTAAATATGAGATCTGTGCAAGCTTCCTTCCTTTGAGATATCATGTTTACAAGATAGGCATCACAAACATACATACATACACACACCCAAACATACTCTGCCGCATGATTATAAAGGCTGTGATTTCATTGCCCATGGCAGTCAGAACATTGTCAATTCGAAAGAAGCCAAATATAAGGCCTATCTAGTTGACACACAATATATCAAGCAACTACAACGTGCAAAACACTCTAACACTGTTTTTTAAAGAATGAACCCTGTACTTTTGCAGTACCATGCTTTTTTGATTCAGGCTTATAGGTACTAGACCTTACATTATGTCCTGACATGTCTGTATAATGGAGGTGTGTGAGCCTGACCCTAGTCTCATGTTTCTGCAGAAGCAGCTTGATTTTATGGAGACGTCTACAAGATATTGTATGATATAAGATCTACCCAAGCTTCCATACTTGAGATACTGCATTTACAAGGTTTCACAGTTTGACTCCTGTTAACCCCAAATGACCTTCATCCTCCAACAACAACGATAGGGTTCTTGTACTCAACGTGGTTCACCTACACACTAAATATGAGATCTATCCAAGCTTTCTTATTTGAAAATATTTAACAAGTTTTCATAATTTGATGTCTGTTGGTCAGAAACGACCTTTCACTTCCACCAACAACAACAGGGTTCTTGCAATTTGGAACACCTACATATAATAAAGACAAGTTCTCTAAGCTTCTCTTCATGAGTTATTGTGTTTAGAAGGTAGGTGTCACAGAGATACATTAAACAAACATGCAAACGCAGGCACATTCCCACAGAGAGAGAGAGAGAGAGAGAGAGAGAGAGAGAGAGAGAGGATTGTAGTCAGCAACGTACCGTAACTAGCCAATAGATGCACGTATCACAGTTTCGTACTGCACATAGCATATTACAGTGCACTTAGGTCACAATATTTTGCATTGATAGTGGGTCTAATCTTGAGGTCACTGTACTGCAGCACACATATGGTGCCAAGTAGGATTGTTCATTTTGAGTAAGTGCTGCGGGGGAGGGATTTTATTTGCTGGGCAGTCCCGCCCTGTCCAGTATGTACACATTCCTAGACAGGGTTTTCATAATTTAATGACCATGTGAGACAGCTCCCTTTCATCCAGAATTCTGCCATTTCAATTTTAATTATCCCAGGTACTGATCAAGGCTATTGTTGCAATTGAGGGCAAATTCAGTACCACCCATGACATTCCTCGTCTGTGTTTACATAACAAAAAACAAGCAATTTTCAAATATTGCAATGCACAAAGGGACCTATTTTATTGAATTCTGGACCAAACTGAAAAATTTGAACACAAACTTGGGTACCATTTCCCTGCAGGTTTTCTTTTTTTCCCATGTTTTGGATATTTGGGGCCAATTTTCAAACCTTGTCTGTAAGTCTCATATTTAACACTCAAAGTTGTTCACAAAATTAAGCTGTGTAATTTGCACTATTCAAACATGGTTTTTTCATCCTCATTTTTACTACAACATTCAAGTATATATGTCATACCTAGATGCACTTAAAATCGGGCAAATTTCAATGAAATTGTTTTATTTTGTCGATTCGTACAAATGTTCAGCAGTGACAAATTAAAAAATTGTGACGTCATTTCTGCTTGAAATTTTGTGAGGTCAAGGGGTCATATTTCCTACTGGAAACTTATTATCATTATATTCAAGAAAATCAAGTTGGGATAGGTTACAAATAAAAGTCTCTGGCTTTCTTATTTTGCAAGCTGTACTGTGAACTTGGTTGAGTGAATGTTTGGCATACTTTATGGAGAAGATCATTCAGCACAGCGGAGAGCTAATATATGAAATTGATATATGAAAATGAAGTCAGCAATTGACACATGCAGATCCACAGATCACTGGCAGGATTTTTTTTTTCAAAACAATGCAGTGGCGTTAAGTTCATTATTGGCAACTGAGGATCAATTGCTCAATCGATCTTGAGCTAAATATAGAAGAGGGTTATCTGGTTCAGTAAATAGTTAACAAACTGTTCTAGAATTTTTTTTCCCCTCGATTTAGTAGTCCTCAGAGTGGGACGTTCATGGGTTTACAATTTACTCTCCACTTCTAGCATTATAGATTGAGTATGTAATGATGTACATCATATTGCAGTGTGTTGAAAACGTCGACAAGTGTCACACTGTACAAAAAGAAGGGGTAAAATTTCCTCCTGATGTCCACAGTTTACTGGTATTTTATCTTGCATGTACTGCATCCCTGATTCATGCTGGCAACAGGCTTGTGTATGCTTTTTGCACACAAACACACACCCCTATATACAGGTATAGATCCACAAAATAAGTAACTAGGGAAAAAGTTGATTGACCTATATTGTTGAGGGAGCATATCTGACATTCCAATCTGCATGACCTTGAAATATCCAGAAATGGGGAATTTGCCAGTTTTCTGCGTATCCCTTATTACACAGGCTAAATGTTGAAGTGTCCATGTTTAACGCCCTATACAAACCCATACATGCACACACAAGATGCACACAGATGCATATCCACACAACTGAATGTTTCTCTCATAATCAAATCCGATCAGAAAACATTCAGTTCCCTTCAATATACAGTAAACTTTCTTTAAAAATATCATCATATGTCTCAGGTTCCTTACCAGAAGGTTGCTGATATGAAGAAACATTGCTTCGAAATCTGGAAAATGAGATAATGGGCAAATGTGAAACTTAAGTCCAAGACTCTGAAACAACTCTTGTTTACTCGATATTCCTTGAATTAGGTAAACAGCATCATAAGTGATGATAGGAGAACAAAGCAGCAAACACACCAAAAACAAACAACAATCCCCATTAAAGTACATATGACAAGAAAAACACATTTTGGAGTATTGACAAAATTTATCATTAAAAATGTTGAAAATAGTCACAATTTTCATGAAAATCCATCCATTATGGACCATTTTACAAAGAAATTTCTTTTTTACAATTGCATCATGAATAATCATGAGCCAAATATTCAAATTGGTGAGGTCCAGCGAGACACTCGCCTGATATGCCTTATATTCTCCTTTGTTTACTTAACCTTTATTCCAAGGGCAACTGAGGATTTTACATGCCCTGAGGGTTTTATTTGGAAGCATGTATTGCCTTCTTTAGAAACGTTTATATCACTTACAAATGTAAAACCCAGTGATTAAGTAATTAAGGGATAAAATGTAAAGGCCTAACAAAAGAAATATTAACACTGTGCAAGGCAATACATCATCTGTTTTGCAATTTCGTCAAACTTGGAAAAGCTATACATCTCAAAAACGGTTATAGACAGAAACACAATTACAACGGATTATCACTTTGGATTTCACTCTGTAACTTCTGAATGAAGCTACCCCTTTTCTAGATGCATGTCACTTTGACTTTAACATTCACAAAGGTACACAAATGGGTTTTAGTCTTGACATTTTGACCCTGATACAGATGCTTTTATGTGTGCAAAGAACTGTCCAACCATATGCAAGACTTAAAACTCCTGCGAGTGCTTCAAAAAATGCAAACATTTGTGAACAGATATTTGCTGCATTGGTTACATGCCATCCAACAAGAGAGAGTACATTATGAAGTAAAAGGGAGCATATTGCAAAACTTTGTACAATAGCCCATATGGCCCATTTCTGACCATGAACTCTCACTGCATTACATAAAATCTGTAGAGAGAGAAACATATTTCATGCTTTTATAAAATGGTCCATTTCAGACATTTGACCCCAAACATGACAAACATGCACCAACATGGAACCACTTCCATAGCACTAATATGACCAACCATTAACAGTATTACATACAATCTGTGAGACAAGAAGCATTTTGCATGATTTCACAACAGCCTATGGGCACTATGGCTCCTTGTACTTGAAATATACATACTGTAAAACGATATGCCTGAGTTCATAAATATCAAAAAAGGCCATTTCAACTAATGCACCGAATTGAAGATGTAGATTTCTGCAATATACAGCAATATCCCATTCATTTTACGAAACACAAACAGCTGTGAATCTCTCATCTAAAGAAGGGGCTCTGCAAATTGCAATAAGGCTTATCACACCTATGCCCCTTTAAAGTCCACCAAACTGATAGCATGTCCTGGAGGAAACTCCTGGGGTCTGTTTCAACTTGTACGAACATCAACTGACTTATTTTCTTATATTGTTACCTGCCCACCTCACTAATTGAAAAGACACTTACATGAATGCACACATTAGCACTCAGGCACGAGGAGGTAAACTGATCAGGCCAAAACTTGTCTGGTGTGACCACCTACCATACTGCAAACAGCACTGCTGCTTTTTCACTTGATCAAGAAACTGCTGACTTAACCAGTGCTTCCATGATACACTGGAGGGGGACTGATGGAACATATGAGCATCCATAGCATAACAAGGTGTTCAGACTTTTGCCCCCAGTTCAACCAAATGACCGTTGACCTCCCCCCAAAAACAACAGGGCACACCTTCTCAATATGGCAAACCTACATACCAAGTTTGACTTTCATCTGACATTCCCCTATTGAGTTAGAGCGTACCCAAGCAAAACCGACTTTTACCCCCAGTTCAACCAGATGACCTTTGACCTCCACCAAAAACAATAGGGCACAACTTCTCAATATAGCAAAGCTACTTACCAAGTTTGACTTTCATCTGACTTACCCCTATTGAGTTAGAGCGTACCTAAGCAAGTGTCACAGATGCACACACACACGGACGCCAACCTGACTGCATAGGTTCCTTTGCTGACGCAAGGAAACAAAAATAAAAGTGGGCAAGTATAATTGTATAAGAGGTAATTCTCACCTCTTTCTCTCCTTTGAGTTTGTTCCTCCTGTAAATAATTGAAACAGGCTGCTTATCTTTAGATGCCATGATAAAGAAAAAAGTATTCAAAAGTCCAGCCTTTTAGGGGCTCACTGTATCATTTATACTCCAAAGGGTATGATTGAGGATTAAATTCACATAAGACAAATGTATGTGCATATGCAATGTACATAATTAGTCAAAACATCATCTGCAACCCACAGATTTTCACTAGACCTCTTCATATGTTCTGAATGTGCTATGCAACAAAGATGAAGTATAGGGCCCCGATTTTGTGCATTGCACGATGGAAAATTCTGTTTCTACTTTTTCAAATTCCATTTTTTCATTTTCAACTTCCCCTTTTCAATGAATTTCCATTTCAGACATACCAATTGCAAGCTCATCTTTGTGATCTTTCCTGACTCTTGTATTAAAGATGCCCCATGTGTATAAAGAATTATGCTTCTGGCAATAATGAAGCTTTGGTACAAACTGTGCAGCATTAGAATGAAGATCTTTTAGTCTTATGTAAGTTTGATTATAGGAATTTGGTATTGCTTCCAAACTTGAATGCTTCACAAAATGTTGCACATTTGATATGAACCAAACTACATTACATGTATTATTTCAGTCAAAATAAAAGAGGTGTGTGAAATACACAATACCTTGAGGAGTCTTCTGTAAATTGAAAATAATCATATCCTAAAGTGATTAGATATATCCAGTAATAGAACAACCACTTCAATGATTACCTAGCCCACATATTCCATTGCAAGCTATGAAAATACTGGCAATGATTCATAAATTACAGAGTCCATATTCTTTGAAGGACTAGGCTTAAGATATTGCAATCCAAGATTTGAATACACAGAAAGAGGGCCTCATTGAGTGTTATTATACGGAGCTTAAAGTGGCACTGGTTTTACCTCACCTGGTGTTTCCCTGAGGACTATAACACTAGGCACACTGCAGTCATTGCTAGCTGTGCTCATGGAGAATGCTTGTTTGATTTGAACAAATCAGTGTTTTGACCACTGAGATACAATAATTTCTTCAATACATATCAATTATGAAGTTTATTCAGGGAACTTAAAATACTGTAGCTATATAGTACGTACATTTTGAAAATTCAACTTTTTCAGCAAAATATTATATTGGGGACACTTTCTCCAAAATGAATGAATATAATTCCCATAGAAGAGTTCAATTTCCGTTTTTTTTTTTTTCCCAGCAACCCTAAATTTAAGAGCTTAATGTGATTAACTCCCAACTGATTTAACAAGCTGTAAATACCACTAAACTTTCAACATTGGCATGCCAGCTTCGACTCACTGGCCGTATACTCTATCCCCGTTGCTGGTGGGTACAGTAGAAGCCCTCATTCACATACTGTAAGGCCCACCAATCACAAGCCAATGTTGCCAAGGGGCATGCACCAATGGACAACAAAAAGCCAATGTTGGCACATCATGTATAAGAACGAAATGGTCTTCCACGGTTTGTGGCTTTAATGTAGCACACTGCTGGCTGGGGTGCCGATGGCTTGCTGGCTTTGTATTCTTAGTAAGTCTTACTCATCAGAGTCAAGTTCCACACTTTATAGTTGTCAAGTGCTATATCAACTATCCAATGTCAGTTGGCAAATGATAGTGTCACTAATTGTAGAGTAGGATTTCCCACATTTTCACTGTGTATTTCCAGTACTACAAAGTTATATTCAAGTTTGTCAACGAGGCGCAGAAAGGTGCAAAATTATACGTTCAAACAAATTCCCTTCAGGACACCCCCATATGACTCAATAAGAAGTCATATCAAGTGCAAACAAATTGACAAATGTTTGTTGTGCACAAGAAAATAGTCTAAGTATCTTATACATATTATGCAGACAGGACCTCTCAACCAGAAGGCCAAAAGGCTTTGTGATTCCTTGCTACATGGCTATATTATAACAAGCATGATTTATCCACATGACAAGTATGAGATCAACTGCAGTTACTGGTCTTGAAACACTACAGTAATAAGCCGTCAACCCAAATAACCTTTATTTTGGTGGCCTCAAATGACATTTGACGTCCACTAAAAGCAATAGAGATCACCCACCCAGTATGGGGAACCCACACATCAAGTATGACATCAGTCAACATTACCTTCTGGAAATAATGTGTTAGCAAAGTTTCACCTTGAGTGACCTCAAACGACCTTTGACCTCCACAAAAAACAATAGGAGTCATCTACTGAATATGACCAACCCAGACACCAAGTAAGACATCAGTCACACTTAATACCCTTCTGGAGATATTGTGTTTACAATGTGTTTACAGTTTGACCTAGGGTGACCTCAAATGACCTTTATACTCCATCAAAAGCAAGAGGGATCATCTACTCAAAATAAACAACCCAAACACTAAGTATGACATCAGTCACAGTAACTGTTCTTAAGATATTGTGTTTACAAGGTTTTCACATTTTGACCTCTGGTGGCCTCAAATAACCTTTGACCTCCACCACAAACAATAAGAATTATCTACTCAATATGAACAACCCACATACCAAGTATGACATTAGTCACACTTACCCTTCTGGAGATGTGTTTACAAGGTTTTCACATTTTGACTTCTGGTGACCTCAAATGACCTCTGACCTCCACCAAAAACAATGGTGATCATAGATCTACTAAATATGACCAATCCACACACCAAGTATGACATCAGTCACAGTTACTGTTCTTGAGATATTGTGTTTACAAGGTTTTCATATTTTGACCTCTGGTGACCTCAAATGACTTTTGACCTCCACAAAAAACTATACGGATGATCTACTCAATATGAGCAACCCACACACCAAGTATGATATCAGTCACAGTTACCCTTCTGTTACCCTCCTGAAGATATTGTGTTTACAAGGTTTCTACAGTTTGACCTCTAATGACCTTAAATGACCTTTGACCTCCACAAAAAGCAATAGGTATTATCTACTCAATATGACCAACCCACACACCAGGTATGACATCAGACACAGTTACCATTCTTGAGATATCATGTTCACAAGGTTTTCACATTTTGACCTCTGGTGACCTCAAATGACCTCTGACCTCCACCAAAAACAATAGGGATCATTTACTCAATATGATCAACCCACACATCAAGTATGACATCAGTCACAGTTACCGTTCTTGAAATATCGTGTTTAGAAGGTTTTCACATTGTGACCTCTGGTGACCTCAAATGACCTTTGACCTGAACAAAAACAATAGGGATCACCTACTCAATATGACCAACCCACACACCAAGTTTGAGATCAGTCATGTTTACCCTTCTTGAGATATAGTGTTTACAAGAAGTGTTACATACACACACACACACACGACCATCACATAGATTCCTTCTGCCTTCGGCAAGGAATCAAAAATGTGTTGATCCCTTTAATTGCACTGTAATAATAACTGCACTGTAATAATGAAGAAACGAAAATTATTTCAGTCAGAACTGCTCAGAAAAGTTCTAAGCCTCCTATCCTTTTAGTGTTGGTACATAAGGTGTGCATCTGATTTGGAACAGAATATCATGAATTCAGACTACGCAGAATTTCAGCTCCTGAGGTCACCTAATTAAGCCAGGACTGAATCTGGAATGTAATGAAGACATTTTCTCCCTAATCTGGTCAGTTTAGGATTATGAATTAGTCAGAAGTTAATTGGGATAGAGTATGAATTCAGTCAGAAATGAGTATGAAAGTCAGTTCCTGCTTCAATTCAGATTTATTCTACTTTCATACCTACAGTATTTCATACTTATCGTACACAAGGTTTTACATTCTTACAACACTAGAAAAGTGGTTACGAAAATCGTAACTACACTGTTTATGAGTTCGTGTAGAGGGGAAGTTATTTACGTTCTTTTGTGACCGTCGGTTGGTAGTAGAGGGGGAATTTCTATGTTTGTTTTTTAAAAAATAGGGCCACATAAATAAATTTAAGAAGATGGAAGCCGTGTCTAGATTCTCCAAATATATTTGTGACAAACTGTTCAGGAGCCAAAATGTAAAAACGTTGAATACTGTACATGATGCCAATCTTGGGTTGTAAGGCTACTGCAGGCTACTAGAAGTATGTAGACCTACTATGCTACAGGTCGTGTTTGGTTGCAATTACTTCAGGGTTAATGATTACATTCAACCCAAACTTGAATCTGATGTTTTAGTGAGAAACCCAAGGAATGTCATGCTCAGATCCTTAGTGCTGCTGGCTTTGAGCTCTTTCCTGTACTTTCACTAGATCTGATCATGTATTCATGTCTGGAGTCATGGTCAGCGGTCACGTGTCCAGGTGCATTTCAACTGCAAACTGTCCTCTGACTTTCATTTATCATCATAAACTTTGAATATTTTGAAATGTCTATTTTACCATACAGTTCTACATACCTTGCTGGATTCAACGAGCCAAACAAAACTATGGGAAGCAATAGCCTACTGTCAGCCTGACTTGCTGCATTCTTTATCATACTAGATAACAGTTAAAGATAGGGTTGGGCGGTATCCCGGTATCCAAGTCATTACCGCTATTCACAGTACCGGTATTAGCAGTACCGGAAGAAAATCTGAATACGCGAGTACCTGTATTTTTTAATACTTCGCAGTACCGGGAAAATTTTTTGGTCCAACAAATAAACAAAAATTTGTTTTTTCGAATGTAGCGTTAATAGTTACGTATCAACATCAAAATGGACCAAAACAAATCCCAAATCCATTTTAAAACTCTTCATTTCAACATCTCACTAAAACAAACCTCAGTGCTTCTGAAAGTAAATGTATTCATCGCAGTAACAATTGAAGTTAACCTAGTACACAGTGGCGGTCTGTCTTATGTTTAACAAAGCAGCTATCTTCCCTAACGTTGGTAAAATCATGCAAACCATGCAGACTAGGCCTACACATATTGCCCATTTTGTTAACACTAACCTGCTGTAAACGACGAGTAAAGCACCCGCGTGTTATACTAAACAAAAGCGAACTGAAGAAGAACAGCTCAGCTATGTAGAAGTGGAAAGAGAAAAAGTTACGTTTAGGCATAATTCCAGCGGTAATTTTTTTTTTTTTTTTGGTGTGCCTCCTTGACGCCTGTCTTTGTATATTTTTTGGTCCCTTACAACCATCTACGTACGAAGTGGCTCATGCAGTTACTCCAGCAGATTTGTGATGCCAATGTCACGGGTTCGCTCCCCACTTGGTAGTGCGTTTACCCTTTCTTTTCTTTTTTTTTCTCTCTTCTTGTCGAACGTATTGGTTTGAAAACCTTGACTCAAGTTCCTAAGTCGCCGCAAACACCATCTATCTTTTGCTGGTTGTAACTGAGTCTGCATCAATAAATAGCAATGATGGAGCAACAAAAAGAAAAAAGAAACAACAGAGATGAGCTGTTTTTCTGCAGCCGCCCTTCGTCTTATTCAAGACATATTTTATGATCTTGAGATAGATCGTGACTTTGAGTTGCCTTTGGGGATACATATCATGATACTTACTATCGTGTGTAGGCTATAGATGCTCAAACATGCTACGTGGGACTAACTTTACAGAAATCAGGTTACTTGGAAATTAAAAAAAAAAAGTTTGAAATGTTTGAAAATTGTTTTTTACGGTATTTGAGCACAACGTCGGTGACATTAATATTGATGAACTGCTGCTGATCGGTCTATATTAAACCATGTTCATTATCATAATAATTCCGATGATCCATTTAGGACAATCCCAGCCAAAAATTTTGCATCAGAAATGTGTTCTAAGGTAATTTCATGGAACTAGTACACATCATCATAACTCTGTCGGATTAACTCCGATTAACGCAGAAATTGCACAGATAGAAAGAACATACCCAAAATACTTTTTGAAATTTCCTCAAGTAAAGGAAAAAGTCTGTATCTCCTTCCGTTCTTGAGTTATGAGCAAGTTTGTGTTTTAAAATATTAATTTAAAGTGCTTCCTAAGTCTTTGGCATAACTTTTTTAGGTTATCCTGCTGCTACAGCTACCCAATGTAATCCAGTTTCATTCATTACTCAATCGATGGGCTTATAATGACTATAATCAAGGTTACCAGTTTGTTTGTGGAGTAACCCGCCAATTTTTTACCTGATACCAAATTAGCTGAAATGAAAAAAAAAAAAAAAAAACTCCAAGCAAAAACTAGCCCCTACTTGAGGAAACTTGACCCTGTCTTTTTGTACAGTGTAACACTTGTCGAAGTTTTCAACACACTGCAATATGATATATATCATTACATAATCTATGTTGCTACAAGTGGAGAGTAAATTGTAAACCAGTGACCGTCCCACTCGGGAAACTACTAAATCGGGGAAAAAATTCTTGATACTTCGCGATAAAGCGAGTGTTTTATACTTATTTTAATTATACCTGCAAAGCGCCAAAATGCGTGCACTTTCTAATTTTTACTGGCCCACAAAGGTAAAAAATAAACCAAATTTGCCTCTTTTGGCGTTTAAAATGCCATATGGCAACCCTGATTACAGAAATACGCAGGCAGGCCCACTCGGTGGAAAAGAAGATTTCCGGCACTAATTAAGCTATGAATTGCGACAAACTGGGACATTTTTACTTCACTGAAGTGACGCCATTAATAATGAAAATTTCATTCACATGACTGCATAAGCTGGATTGGGAATTCCCACGATTCTTGAATATACTGTAAGCAACATTCCGATCCTGTCTTGCATCTAATTATGAACGTAAGTCCTGCCTGCCACTAGCATTTTAAACTCCTGATTGGCTGTCGAAAATCGCGGGAAGTAAAGTCTACGAATCGATCTGCAAACTTGTACACAATATATTTCAACTCAAGGCTGTCAGTCATTTGAAACTGAGGTCTTTAAGGCGGGGCATAGACAGCTTACTCAGCTTGGATCGGAACCGAGGAGGTGATCAACAGGTGAAAATTTCCCGTTGAAATAGTACAGTGACTCGCTCACTTCGAACCACAGTACTAAACGATGCACATACAGTTGTCTGCTTGTATCATGAAAGTTACGTTGTTTGTGTATATCACGGGTGGTCCTAGCGTTAAGTATACACTATTAACTACATAGGTGTAGTTAATAGTGTATACTTAACTCTAGGACCGCCCGTAGTGTATATAAGTGGCAATGAAAGCGAATTTGTTTGTATTTCTGGAGAGTAAACAAAACAAGACAAGGTTTCAACGATTTTGTGTGACGAAATAATTCGTAAGTAATGTACAGTAATCAGATCACCTGACTTAAGAATTTTTAGGCCGCAAATGGCGACTGGGTATGTTGACAAATGATTGCATCGGCAAAAAGGTGGTCGCCAATTTAGTTGCTGCATTCAGTGCTGCTCTCAAACCCTGCTAAAGCTATACAAACTAAAGTTTTTACCTCGTCGTTTGTTTTTTTTCAATGAATTTACAGGAAGACATGAATGCAACTTACTGCATTACCACCACAATATATAGAGCTCAAAACCTGTTGTTTTTGTCACGTTCAACAAGACACAGAACCTTTTGTTTTTAGCACGTTGAACACATGGTCAATCCCGGTACTTGCGTAAATACCGGTACTGATGCGCTGCGAATACCGGTACTGATTCTCCTGGTACCACCCAACCCTTTAATAAAGACTGTCAAATGCATAGAGCCTTGGAAGAGTAACATACTTTTTGATTGAAGTTGTGAGTGGAATATAATGGTTAGTAGAACAGTAATTGCTTTCAATGTTTGAAGAAGAAGTACATAAGAGAATCTATTTTCCGTAAATTGCTCTTCGTGTACTGTACTCAATCTACTGAACTCAGTGCTACTAGTTTCTGCAAGTGTTATATTTAATATTTTGACAAGCGGAGACTGAATAGGTCCTATATATTTTATACAAGAAGCACTTCTTTCACCTCTGTATAGGCTTTGTAGTTTGAATATCATGATACATTGCAGCCTTCACCTTGGCGGGTAGAGTGGGATATTGTGACATTTCCACTGAAAGTAAATTCAAAAGATGTAATTATGGCTACAGTTCCAGTCTGTCGTTTCCCAAATTATACTCTCCTTTTCAAATGATTAATAGCAATCTTGCTCCAACAGTTATATATGTTATCTGTATATTAAAACATCTGTATATGTGAACAAAAAAGGAAGAAAAAAGTTATAGCAAAAATAAGACATAATGCAAATAAGTCAAATGTCCAACCAAGTCTAGTCTCTTTTCAGTGTGGCAGGTAGCCTGCTCTTAGGTCCTAATTCACTAGGCTGCTCAGCCACTTGCTTCCAAGCTACGTTTAGGCCTTAGAATAATGGAGTAGGCTAGTGTTTATAATTTTTGTACACCCTTTATGTCCAGCTGACTGATCTGCAAAAATATTCTGGTTCATCTTTTCAGTCAACCACTGACCACATGTGAATTAATTCTAAATGACGAGCTCCTTAAATACAATCAGTCATGCCCCTAGTTCGTGCTCAGCCTGCCAGCTTCAGAGATAAAAAAAAACAAACCCTATAGAAACCCCTCCCCATCCAAGTTGTCTGTTTAGTAGAATAAAACATGGATGTGCCTTCCTATTTTATATCCAGTAGCCAATCTCCACTGAACACGAGAGAACTGTTATGAGTGGCAGGCTATACAAAACTGCAAATTCATATGAGGGCGACTTGTCTTCTTCCTAGAGATGCTGAGTTGCCTGATGTGTATAGGCACTTAGTACTGTACATGCCGAGTTGTGAGACTTCAAAAAGGCACTGAAAAGTATGAAGCTGTTTTGTCTTACATGGGCGAGTTGTCCATGCCTTTATGTGCGTGTTCTTTGGACGTTACTCTTTTTACACTGAAAAACAAACTTAAACCCCTTTCAACAATTTCTGTTGACAAGTTGGACAAAACTTTACTCGTCATTGTCAAGAACTGAAAAACACTTTTTAGGCCCAAATACACATTTAACAAGGACAAATAAATCGTCAGGAATTGGCCGCATCGATTTCTGCTGTACAGTTTGCACACACGTACTCGCGCCCAATTATGCCCAGAGTGCAAACTATGCTCCGTGGATACGAATCATCAGATGAACATTCACTGTAGGCCTATATATTACGTACGTGGCATACCGCCATTGCCGCGCCGTTGTTTACGGTACTACTGAAGTCGGTACACTACTACGGCTCAGACGATACAACTACGCGTTTGCATACTGACAGCTTATACAACAAGTATGCAGTAGCCTATCATACAAAACAACAGCCGTTTCTTTAAAAGGCACCGTTTTGTGCATCAAAAATATGTAAAGTTTTAATTCTCGAAACAAGGGTTTTAGTTATCACAGAGATATCATACTGGTGACCATGTACGTCGCAATTATTTGTCAAAATTCCAGACTTATTGAAGCTGTGTAACTGGAGATAAACTGAACGAAAGAACCTGTCACGTGATTGAAAGGTACAAGCAGGAACGCAATACTGTTTGTGATGACTCATAAACAGTAAAAAACCCAAAATGCACAAATGCACTTTGGTTTCAGTGATGTAATCAAGAGTTTATTTTTTCTTTCTTTTTCCGTGAAACCGATCGACAGATTTACATAGGCTGAGGATGTGTAACATGCTTTGTCAAAGTATTATTACAGAAATTTACAGTATCACCGACTGAGACATAACTCAACAAGATCTGATGATCTAAGATGATGATGCCTACACTAAGTGTTGTGTGACATCAAAAAGACAGTTTGGATTATTGGGTGTATGAATCATTGAAAATGATAAAAATAGCCACAAATGCCATCAGATATTGACAAAATTCCAGCAGATTCCTGTCTCACATCTGCATCATAAATAAACATTGGCTAAGTATGCAAGTTTGTGAGAGATATATGTGAACAAGCTACACATCACAAACACACACCAACCCATTTACCGCACCATCTGGAGACATGAGGTTTCACATTAACTGAGGATATTCAAGAGATCGACTCCTATGATATGTGTTACAGTATGTTATCTTTAGTTTACTTAACCCATAATTCATGGACAACTGAGAATTATACACACCCAGACGATTTTATTTTGGAAGCATATACTTCCTTCCTCAAAAATACCAACATCACTTACCAATGTGAAACCAAGTAGTTAAGTAATCAAGAAGGAATATATAAAGACTTAACAAAAGAAATACTACTACTGTGCAACACTTCATGTCATTTTTTTGGATTTTAATCAAACCTTGGAAAGTTATATCTCAAAAATGACAAATGAACAGAACTCCAATGGATTGTCATTCAGGGCTTCATCCTGCAACTTCTGAGTGCGCTCAGCTTTTTTTCTAGATGCACGTCACATGACCTTTAAGCATTTTGTCTTGGGTCTCTCCAGCCTTTTTGTTAGGGAAAATATGATTTTTGACCACTAATTTTCTAATTTCAAGAAAATGTGCACTTCAACCCCTATCATATAAAAATATGTAGCTTTCACAGTTTCCAACAATTTTAAAGAAATTCCTACCTTAAAAGTGAAGGGGACTAGACTCCTTTGTCTCTCCAGAACCCCCACCAGTGACTACACATCAAGCACATCTTATGATTGTCATTGAAACCACATAACTAATGACACCGAGCACAAACAACAAGTCCAAGCTTAAAGACCATACAACACGGGTAAAGAAACAACTACAGCTACATCACAGAATGATTTAATTCTTTTCAGAATTTATCTTACCAAAAGACTCCCAGACTCTTCTGTTCCTTCATCACATCTTCCTCTACTTTCTAAACCTATAACTGAAGAGGTAGAAGAATTCTTACAATACTACAGTACAATACTACAGAAACTGTTGACAACACTTCAAAGGTGTGTGCTGCATTAGTTAACAAATCATGTAAGTGCAACTATGTAACATCTCTCATGAATTTTACTCCAAAACCAAACATAAACTCATCAATATTTGCATCAGGAGACGAGATAACTCTGAATCACCATCATAGAAGAACTGTGAGTCTAAAAGGAGAATGTGATTACAACAGATTAATGATATGCAGACAACAAAGTACATAATGTTGTAATCTAATTGAAGTGACCACATGGTATTCACTATAATATGATAATAGAAAGAACACGTCATCAGAACTGATTATAATAAACACTTACCTTTTTCATTTTCTGATTCCTGCAAAGAGACGAAAGCAGAAATTAAAGATTACAAGAAGTTCAGGTGCATGGAGCTTAAGCTTACATAAATATGTATTTGTAAGGTGAACATCTTTAAGAAAGAATGTGCTACACAGAAAGTCCCAGAACAATTTATGTGTGGGAATACCTGGGGTTACGGAATTGTCAAACCTTGATACTGGAAACTAACTGCGCCTGACAAATAATATGAAATTTGAGAGAATGCTAACGTAAACCAACTTTGCAAATGGTCCAATTATGTCTAGTGATCTACTTGCAACATCAAGAGTCTCATATACTTTAACAGATACTGGAATGGACTCAAGTCATTCCACACAATTACATTACATCTATTACATCCATCCATTACGTGCTGTGCCTCACAGAATAAAAAGAAATAGGCCATGAGTGAGTATTCCTTTAATGAACTTGACGCAGTTTTGAGGAGAAGAGGTAGAGCATGCTTAGGCTTTGTAATATTACAGTAACTTAGCAAGCTGTCAATTGAGATGTAACAACCACTACATACAAAATGACATCTGCTCACCTAAGACAATGGCTGATATGCACTATGTTCTTGAAATGCTACCTGCATGCTAGGAGATAAACCCATGCTTCCTGGCCTGAGATTACATCTGTATATACGTTCACAAATTGATCCTTGTTGACATAAATGGTCACCACCAATAAACCAACCTGTACCATCTGCATAACAAATATGAGATCAGTGCTAGCTTCTCCCCTTGAGACAGCGTGTTGGCAAAATTTTCACAACTCTGCAACCAATGACCCCAAATGACCTTTGACCTTCAACAAAAACAATAGGGTTCTCTACTTCTGATGGATTCACAAGATTTTCATGATTCCCATACTGAGAAATCATATTAACAAATTCACAGTGCTTGTTTGACTGCTAATGACCTTTGACCTCCACCAAAAACAAAGGGTTCTTCTATTAGACATGGGACATCACAGTAATTAATACAAATGCAATAGTAATCAGGCTATGAAAAACAGTTCACTGATATTACACACTAAACAAGTTGATGTTTGTCCATGCTCCCTTCATAATGTAAATGTATACTGAAAGAATCATGCAGTGTTCATATTTGTTTTCTCTCCGAATACTCATCACAATACATTCTATAATGAGCAAATGTATGATGAATTTATCATTTAAAAGTTTCTGATCATCTTCTAGTATACACTATTACCATGACATATGTCAAAGCTCTCATGTCCATTCTTGCGCATTCTTGATATACATTTTTACAAGTTTGCCAAAGTTTGGACTCGACTGATAACATCAACTGACTTCAACCAAAAACAGTTGAAGTCTTGTACTCATCATGGTTGATGAACACATTGCACTAAGTAGGCAATTAGCCAAAACAATGTGTTCTAAAGAATTTCATGTGTTTACGCATTTTGACGTACTTACAGGAACACTTTCCTTTTCAGGATTCTTCACCAACTTCTTCTTGAACTTGACGACGATGATGATGACGATGATGATCAGAAACACAACTAGTTAGCATCAAGACAAAAAAGAAAAGTTACCACTTAGAGCTTTCATTCCAAGTGTAACAGAATGCGGCAGTGCTGTAGTCAGTGAACAAAAGGATCTGTAGGAATTATGGTAGGCCTATAATGAAGCAAGATGTGATTCATCAACACCAAAGAAACAATAGAGCAGATATTTACTATCAGCTACAGTAGGTCTTCATCATTGTCATTCAGTAGCTATACAATGTGTGTGGAGAGTAAGACCCCGTTAACCCCTGGTAACCCCAGGTGGTCTCTCTGAACAACCATCAATGGACATCATCTACTCAAGAGGAAAATTTAACATATGAAAATGCTTACAACATTGAGATTATGGTGTTCAGATTATTTTCAATTTTTTTAACTGTTGCACACCTGTGATGACACTTGACCTACACCACAAATAAGAGGATTCATCCACTTAATAAGACACATTATCAACATACCCACATATGAAAGATACTCAGGTTTCCCATATTAAGGTATTGTGCTCACAAGATTTTGAGGGTTTGACCCCTGTTGACCTAAGATGAAATTAGACCTCCAACATACACAATGGGATTCACTAATCACTAAAGACTACCTTCATGCGATGTAGGAGATTTATAATTGGTACTCTTTCAAGGATACATTGGCTAAAAAATTGTTGGCTTTGACCTCTGGTGATCTCAAATGACCATTGACCTGTACCGAAATCCATACAACTCTTCCACTGAATATGGCAAAGTCATGCAAGAAGTGTTAAAGGTATACATCATTTCTAACTTGAGATTTTATGTGCACACTGCTTTGTGTATTTGAGCTCTGTTGATCCCAGGTGCCTACTGTTACTTACATGACCCAAGACATACAGCACATTATGAAGGACATTCAAACAGAGTAATTTTGACAGAAAAGATCACACAACATATCTGATTTAAGATTTCAAGTAAAATAATAAGCAATTTGTTCAACTATATAATTGCTAAACTTACCATTCAGTAATAATATTAACATGATCAATGCATCACCTCCATCACAGACGGTCACAGTGCCTGTAAAAAGACAAGTGAAAAAGGTAAACATGAAAGCAACATGATAGGTGTGGTGCACTTCTAATTCAGGAGTTATTTTTACCACAGCTTTTATCGAAATAAGTGATCCAAATAAAGAACATAACAAGCAGTATTATTGTCAGAAAATACAAACAAAAAAGTCATGCATAAAAAACTAGTGCAGCAATGCCACTGTAGCTCACACAGTTGAACTGAGGGTTACAGCCCTATGTTCTGACACACTTTTGTTCCCACACCCAATGTTCTGACACTCAAATGTTACAACACATTCATTACATCAGGCACCATTCTGGGTCCCAGCTATGATGCTCGGCGTAGTAATGACGCATTGATCAGCCGCTGCTGTTGGAATTTAAGTGTACATGTCGAAATAAGGGTGTCGGAACAAAGGGGTGTCGAAACAAAGGGGTGTCGTAACAAAGGGGTGTCGAAACTTAGGGCAGTCACTGAACTAAGTAGAGGTAATCTTTGAGTCATTGCAAAAGGAAAGTACAGTACTTGGAAGGTGACAAAATGTTGCATGCAAAAAACATCTAGTTGACACACTATCAAGCCTATTATCCTATGCCAGTGTAGAATATTAAATTGGACATGTGATGTTGAAAAATGGTATAAGGTGTACCAGCTATGGTCTGTAGAGAAGGTTAAATCTACTTTAGGCTGTGTGATATGTAAGGATGCAATGGATAATGTTTAGATCCTGTCAGAGCTGGCTTTGGCTGGATCTAAATCGAAATGTGTGCTGGACTAGATTTTTGCAATGGTTGTAAAATTAGAATGTACATGTTTTTTTTTTTTTTGTTGCTGTTCTCTGTGCATGTTCAAACTTTACTATGGGCAGTATTTAAGATAATCCAAGTCAATGATGGAAGGTTCATAACAGAAGACTACTTCAGTGAACCCAAACTATGACTACCGTGCAGCACTCTGTAAGACCAAGTGGCATCTAGACAAGAGCTACAAATGCATTCAAGCACTGAACAGGAGGTACACACTGACAACAATCTAAGCTGGCAATTGTGTAGTTCAATGTAGCATAATGTCATCACTTACTTCTCTTCTGTTTATACAAGGTGTCCTGCCAAGTAATCCTGGCAATTACAGTTGAGTCCATTGGCTGATTGTTCATTCCTGATAAAGAGCATTTGATCACAGACTCAGTTGAACCTTCATCTACAGTGTACTGATAGCTGGTGGTGAGGTCATATCTGTCACCACTGGTGTGAGGATGATGGTGATCCTTTATTCTGGTGAGGGAAAGACCGCTGGCATCAGCAGAGATGTCTAAGCTGATGTCCATTCTATACTTCAGAGGTACAGCTCGGACAGAACAAGCCAGAGTTCCATTCCTTGGCATTGTCAGACTACAATCTTCTTGCTGACTGTAGCATCCATCAATGACTGGAATCTGTAGAACTGATTTGAAGGCAACAACAAGAGAAAGTCAAGAGGCTTAATGATTCTTTGTCACTAATAGTCTTGCATGCTTTTGTCTTCTCCAAATTGCAATACACCACAAGCAACCAGATGTAGCCATTGACAAAAGCCCTCCTACAATCCCCTTAAAAATAAAGTGCGACATACAGTACCTCAGTTTGAGTAACTATTCACTGCTATACTACACACCATGTTTTGTGGTAAAACTACTGTAACATTAGAAACTGGTGAGAGCAGTACTGTAAGGCAGGTTAACAAAAGTGTTTTAATATTTCTAGTGCATACATTTGAAATGAAAAGTTTTGGAGTTTTTATTTTGAAGTTCACATTACTCACACATTGTACAAGAAGTGTTTCCCCAACCTTAAATGCCATTACAGGTTTTGATTGCCAAGAACTTTGCAGCCAGCAACTTGTAAGCAATTGATGACAGTTAAAAGTGTGTCAATAGTGTTACAGTTCCTACATGTAGACCTGTCACAGATTTGATCTTTCTGTTACCTACTCCTTTATCTTTTGTTGTTACACCGAAAAAGAAAATCTCTCTCATAAAAGTCTCTCTCACCCAAAGCCACATGACATCAGGTTCTACCTACTGTAATGTGCTGACACCTGAGGGGTTAATAGGTACTGTAGGTATTTGTTTTTGTAATCTCCTCCACTGCCATAACAGTCAACTACTGAGCAAATAATCTGCCTTAACATGAAATAATTTCATATGACTCCAGCAAAAAAGAAAAAAAAAAAAAAAATTTGCACTTGCCTTTTTTTTTTTAATTTTTACTTTCTATCAAAACAGTGTGAATCAGTAATGAGTTTATTACAGAAGCATGACAAAGACCCTGATTTCTTTTGTGCATTGCATTGTATCAGAATTGTTGAGCTTATAAGATAACTATGCAAACATGTTTAAAATTCTCAGAGTATATCTCTTTGGTAAGACACTGCAAATACCTGTATTGCTGGTCTTTGCCACATCTCCACCAAAATTTAAACTTCATACAACATCTCCCTACGATGCTTCCTCAGAAGCTTCCTAAGATAATTACAAATATAGTTTACCTCCATATGCTGGGTAGCATATCTCAGATGACCTTTAAAGAGGCCACAACTCATACAGTAAACTAACATACTGTGAAAACTGGTTTTTCTAGATACTTAAAAATAAAATATAAATAAAGGGAGCTTCTATGTATAATACTTAAAACTTTGATTGTACAACAATGAATGACATCATGAAATCAATGAAAGACATATAAAAGACAGGTATGGATATCAATTTGTCCAATATGTAGAAAAAGCATTTCCCATGGCATTCTAAAATGGGATTCTGCTTTACTTGTGATATTTGAAGAAAGTCTACTTTAGTCAAGGAAAGTTTCTTAAAGGTTACAAAATGTAGTGTAGCACCTGTGACCTCTTTTTTTTACACTGAAGTGTGCAACTTGAAATTTGACACCAGTGAATAAAAGGGGTGTAATGCAGATTTAGCATAACAAGTTGTCAAAATAAAGGACTTATTGTGATATTTCTCTTCAACAAATTTCATAACATGGAGAAATAAAAAGGAAAGTACTGTAATATCCATGTTACGTCTATTCCAGAACACATGTGGTATCAATCATGTTTTGATACCCAGCATTAATAGACATTTGGAGAATATTCCAGACTTGTGTAAATTATAGGTTATGTTTGTCATCTGTGAAGAATTGATTTCTAATTTACAGATCTGAAGACATCTCCTGTACGTTAACAGTAAATGTGTACATGAGTCTACAGTATGTATGTTATCAACACAGCCTACTGTAGCCTTCTTCTAAGTTGCTCTCGTCTCAATTGCATCATCTCCATTGCCTATTTTGAACAGTGCTTACTCAAAGGTCCGAAGCCTAACCATTGATGTGGTGCTGTCTATCCTGAACTTTGCTGTCTGATGCCTTACCGTCGGTTCTGATATCAGTTTGTAACTTTATCCAAAAACAATTCCTACAGTATATGATCTTTGCCATGCAGTCTACAAAATCAAGGAGTGGAGACACCATATATGAGGTTAAAGGCACACACTGAGGGTTCTTTATAAAACTACTTGCAGTAATTCTGAACCATTTCACATCATTGACTTCATTCTTTGCAACACATGTATAAATCAAAACAGAAATGCAAGTATGGTAACATGCAAAGTAAAAAGTAGGAAACTAGATTTATACATGATTTAGACAAAGAAGTTGCGAAGGGAAGTGCTTTAAAAACCTGAGATCAATCAAAACTTTTTACAGAATTCACACTCGACACGAGGCATCACATAATTGAAAATACAAATTTACAAAGAAAATACATTACTGTACAAGTTTTAGTTATTGCTAAAGTATTCAGTTTCACCAAAAAACATCAGAAATACAGTATTTGTTCCTAGAAACATTTTTGCAACAAAAACACATTTGTTTGTACAAATCACATACATGGATATGCAAAAGTGGTAAAACAGTCTTTAAATTTCTGAAACACTGTGCAGTGCCTGGAACACTGATCGACTGTGGGAAAATGTAAAATGGGAAATTTTATTTTAGCACTTACTCTCATAAAAGAGCACGTCCACTTTTGTGACATCTGGGTACATGTCACCTGCTGGGCCTGACACTCCACACTGGAGAATGACATGATGCACAGATGGACCAATCATAATGAACCTTGAATTAAGTGTGGTGTTAAAAGTACCATCCCCATTATCAATTTTGGAGATTTCACTGTCCAGCATCACCTCATCTTTTGGTGAGAGGATGACCCACTCCAGAGAAGCACTCTGTAACACTCTATCCAGAGAACAAGTCACTTTATCTTCTCTGTTTAATTGTAAAACCAGATGCTGTTGGTTGGCCTCTCCGTTAACAATAGGGAAATCTGAAAGAATTAATTGCCACAATGACTTGTAATATTGACAATGACTTGCAAATATACAAATACATTTGAAAAGGAAGAATCTGTAAACATCACACAGCACTGTTCACTGCAGTGTATCATCACCTCAATAATTATAAACTACTTGTTAAGACATGTCAAGGTGAGAACTTTCGGATGCTAAAAAAAGGCGTTATATACGACATGAAGTTGGCCCATCAAATAAACACTAACTGTGCCATGACCAAAGTTGAAAGTACTTTTAGCCCTATATATTATTAGATCTATTAGAACACAAGGGATCTGTTGTAATACTTGAAGGTCAAGATCCTACACAGTACAAATATACATGAAATCTCTTCATTCTGTCATTTAAGCACCAAAATGAGTTACCTTTTGTTCTTTGCCAAAGTTATTACATAAGCTGATAATAACTTAACAATTTGCAAAACTGTAGATCTATACAGTACCTCTGATAGCCTCAGGCGCAGGTTATACTGAGGATAACTGCACCTCAAGACATACTGTGCAGTATGTTTGTAAGGCTATAACAAATCAGAGCTCTGCTATATTAGTGAGGGCGTACATCTGAAAATTCTCCAGTTGATTTCTGGACATTGATATTTTGCCCTTGACTTCTGAATCAAGCAGTGCGGTGACGCATTTTTGCGGTTAATATTACGATACTGTGCATCCACCCTCAAAAGATTTTTAAGGATTGACTTCCCTTTTCTTGTATAATGTGACAAGAATTGAATTTAGAGGCTAAATCAGTTATCAAATGAATCATGAACAATGACACTCAAAATAAAATCTCAAAATAAAATAAAAAATCAGGAACAGAATTAAACAATTTCCAAACCAATTTATCGAATTGTTGATATTTCTACAAAAAGCATATCAAATTAGGTACTTCATGTGAAACAAGACGTGTGCTTATCATTACAAATGATATGAGCATTATTTCTTGATATTTTCAATAGTTAGGTACACCTCTAGTCTTTGTTTGGGCTGTGAACACCTGGTAGAAGTACTAAGGTCAATTTATTATTTGCATTTTCCTATAGTTAAACCAGAAAGCCAAAAGGCTTTGTGATTCCTTGCCACATGGTTATATTATAACAAGCATGAATTATTCACATGACAAGTATGAGGTCAACTGCAGTTACTGGTCTTGAAACACCTTCAATAAGCCTTTAACCCAAATAACCTTTATTTTGGTGACCTCAAATGACATTTGACGTCCACTAAAAGCAATAGGGATCACCTACCCAGTATGGGGAACCTACACATCAAGTATGACATCAGTCAACATTACTCTTCTGGAGATAATGTGCTAGAAAATTTTCACCTCGGGGGACCTCAAACGACCTTTGACCTCCACAAAAACAATAGGAGTCATCTGCTCAATATGACTAACCCACACACCAAGTATGACATCAGTCACACTTACCCTTCTAGAGATACTGTGTTTACAATTTGTTTACAGTTTGACTCAGGGTGACCTCAAGTGACCTTTATCTCCACCAAAAACAATAGGGATCATCTACTCAATATGACCAACAAACACACCAAGTATGGCATCAGTCGCAGTTACCGTTCTTGAGAAACCATGTTTACAAGGTTTTCACATTTTGACCTCTAATGACCTCAAATGACCTTTGACCTCCACAAAAAGCAATAGGGATCATCTACTTAATATGACCAACCCACACAGTAAGTATGACATCAGTCACAGTTACTCTTCTGCAGATACTGTGTTTACAAGGTTTTTCCAGTTTGACCTCCATTGACCTCAAACGACCTTTGACCGCCACCAAAAACGATAGGGATCATCTACTCAATATGTCTAAACCACACACCGGTGTAATATCAGACACAGTTACCGTTCTTGAGATATCATGTTTACAAGGTTTTCACATTTTGACCTCTGGTGACCTCAAATGACCTTTGACCTCCACAAAAAGCAATACAGATCATCTACTTAATATGATCAACCCACACAGTAAGTATGACATCAGTCACAGTTACCCTTCTGGAGATATTGTGTTTACAAGACTTTTCCAGTTTGACCTCCGTCAACCTCAAATGACCTTTGACTGCCACCAAAAACAATAGGGATCACCTACTCAATATGACTAACCCACACACCAGGTATGACATCAGACACAGTTACCGTTCTTGAGATATCGTGTTTACAAGGTTTTCACATTTTGACCTCTGGTGACCTCAAATGACCTTTGACCTCCACTACAAACAATAGGGATCATCTACCCAATATGAACAACTCACACACCAGGTATGACATCAGACACAGTTACCGTTCTTGAGATATCGTGTTTACAAGGTTTTCACATTTTGACCTCTGGTGACCTAAAATGACCTTTGACCTCCACCAAAAACAATAGGGATCATCTACTCAATATGACCAACCCACACACCACGTATGACATCAGTCATGGTTACCCTTCTTGAGATATCGTGTTTACGAGGTTTTCACATTTTGACCTCTGGTGACCCCAAATGACCTTTGACCTCCACCAAAAACAATAGGGATCATCTACTCAATATGACCAACCCACACACCAAGTATGACATCAGTCATGGTTACCCTTTTTGAGATATCGTGTTTACAAGAAGTGTCACATACACATATACACACACACACACGCACACACACACACACACACGACATCACCATCGCATAGATTCCTTCTGCCTTCGGCAAGGAATCAAAAATCGGCCAAGTCAGGACACTATCCTCCAAGTCATTTCAACCAATTTCAAGGGGCACAATTTTCTAATGTAAAATAACCTATCTGGCTATTTGCAATTGGCAGACTACACACTGCACATGTCTCTAAAATCTTCAGAACTACTGTACTGTATATTGAATATGTACAGTGCGCAATTTAGTTGTGAAGAACATTTAATAACTTTCTTAACCAGAAAGCCAAAAGGCTTTGTGATTCCTCGCGACATATAACAAACATGAATTATCCACATGACAACTATGAGATCAACTAAAGTTATTGCTCTTGAAACACCACATCAACTAGAACTGCATTTGCCTACAAATATGCAGAATTGTATTTCATGGTAGGCTAAGTCCTTTTTGTTGTGAGTAAGCCAGTCTCTGTGGATCCAGTCCTCATGGGAGTTAGCATTTTTGGGGGAAAGCAGTGCCGTTTCCTCTCGACCCCTTTCCCAATCCATTCTTTTTTTTTTTATATCACGCTGGACAAAACAAAAATTCCATTGGATCTCTCTCACAATGTTGTGAAGTTGCCGACGCTTATCGTTACTTTATACCGTATGTCGTGCAAGCCTGTAATGCTCTGAGTTTTAAAGAGTACTCTAGCACTAACTGTTTATATGTCAAAACTGTCTTTCTGTTTAACCACTGAAATAGAACATGAGAGGAGTACATGATTCTGTAGAAGGACGTCATGTTGTAACCACTAAAAAGCAGTGAGGCAGCACACAATTCTGTGACATCATATTTTAACACAATGGCGCTATATTGCACACCAGTTTGGAAACAACATTGACACTCCATGTTTATCACCTCATTGGAAGAAGGCCGAACCACACTTCATCACGTTTTCTGGAAATTCATCCGCAAGGCTCTCTCATCACTTTAACTCCTTAAATCGTTCTTGTAGTCGTGGCATTTGCTTTTCCTTAGTAGATTTTGGTTTGAACACGGCCATATCTCGCACTTACTGCTATTACTAAAAGGTCGCGCATGCATATTCGTATGAACTAAGTTACATCACTCGCAGGTGGGGCGTTATGAGCCATACAAGGCTCAACAAAAGAAATTGCTGGTCAACCAGTAATGACAAGATTGTAGTGCGGCGCACTACAATAATAAGCCATTAACCCCAAATGACCTTTATTTTGGTGACTTCAAATGACGTTGACGACTTCCAGCAATAGGGATCACCTATCCAGTATGGCCTAAAATCTTCAGCTTTGCTTCTACCAATGTGAAACAAGTTTGGTTTTCATAGCAGAAGAACAGATTGAGAAGGATTATTGCCACTGAACATCTAACAACAATGAACTTCACATTTCTATGGATGTAGCTTTCAGTTGCACAAAGCCTTTTTGCTGAAGGACAATTTGCAATACATCAGTTGGTGCTAAGCTGGGCAGGCTATAATCCACTGCAGAAAGCAAATACTGATGCATTTGCTATCTGCAAATGCTTCTCATTTTTAAGCCTAGGCTTCATGTATTGCAATGCCAATGCCTTGCAGACGATATTCACTACATGGTTGCTGTACGGGTGTTCAGAATGTATCTCACAATAAGAGAACTTCAGTGGCACCCCAAACATTTCCAGCCCATCAAAACTATCCAGTGCACTTACGTTTGTTCAAAATCAGCAAGTAGATGGTAGTTACTGATGGGAACAAGTCTGCCATTTCTCCAGCTACCTTGCACTGTAAAGTAATCTTCGACACTGAACGGTCCCTGATGGTGTAACGAGAGCTCAATGAGGTGTTGTAAGTACCATCAGTGTTGTTTGTTACAGTTGATGGTACATTCTCCATAGAAATGACATCAGACTGGTAAACCCATTCCAGGTCAACTCCAGGCCTGACTCCATCCATTGTGCAGTTAATGGATCCACTATAAAACTCCACCTCTTGATAAATGTACTGCTGATTGGTGAGCCCATTGACCACAGGATGATCTGGACTAGGACAAACTGGAATATAAAGAAAATAGTTACAAGCATGAAGGAAAGATTTTAAGTATATACTGTAGAATGAAAACATGCACAAGCTCTGTGACATTGGATGAATACTGCACTCTTGACAATGTCCTTATGAATATGAATAAACCTAAGAAACACTTTCATAGATTGTAAGTTGTATGGAGGCTATGTACTTCCACTTAAAACGTGTCATAAATTCCCCAATACTTCTTGGTTCGGGAATTAGATAGCGACATACTCAACTCATATAACCTATGCTAGTAACACAAAAGGCAGCATTACGAGACAGGCCTAGCCAGGAACAATGCTAAACATACATGTGTAAAGAAACAGCAACTGTGAAAAACACGGAAAATGAAAGGATCCATATTCATCCAAAGAATGAATCCAAATGGTATGCGTAGAATATCACAAAAAATGAGTGCAGAAAACTTTGCTGAAAGACCTAAAGTCTGGCAATTACAGATGGATTGTGACCGGACACACACTCACATGCAATTGCCAGATGCTAGACCATAGTCATATATGGTAATGCATACGTTATTGTATTAGGTGAGGACACGCTACCTGAATGCAGTAATGTAACAAACTGCTATCTCCATAATTCTTTTCTTTAGATGTATATATGTATCAAATCTGTTACAAAACAAGAGCCCAAAGGCACTTTGGTTCCCTGTGTGAAGATGCTTTAAATTTAAAAGGAAATAGGTCGTTTAGAATATGAGCGATGGCATACAAAGAAAGCAACTTCAACCTTTGTTAAACCATTCACTCTCATCAATAAACTCCTTCAAAAATTATATTCCCTCAAAATCTTATGCATGAAATGAGTAACGGAAGATGCATTATTTGACTTTTGACAAGTGTGGGTGAACAAATTATTCTTAAGCAACAAACAACTGAATTTCTATCTTTGAGAAAACTTGTTTCTGGAAAAGAAGGCTAGGACACTACTTATTTTAATCACATATCCTTCTATGTCGATATACATTAGTTTTAAAAATATGGCTGTTTTCTACAAATGCCTTATTTCCCTTTAAACCCAGCTTCAGATATAAATTGCAAAGCAGTGAGAAAAATCAACTGATTTAGCAGCCTTCCTGTTATATATCGAAGTCTGCTGACATCATCGAGTTTTTTGTGGGGAATTCAATGATTAACTGAGATCAAGCAGGCCGTGATGATGTGGGTAGATATTCCCATTTATAAAAAGAAGTACAGTACAGTAGTTTTGAGCGTGTACCTTCTATGCAAAAGCAATGACAAGAAAACTTGCATACCTGTGCATATACACTAAGTCTGTACTGCTGCACTTATTTTCATATATGTCAATACTTGATTAATAGCATCATGGGAGGGTAGTATAATTGGAATTTTGGTTTGTCTTAACAAGGCTTATCCACACACCAAAGAAAGTTCACAAAGGTGAAAATGTCAAAAGGTCTGAGGTCATCATATGCATTTAACATAGATGAGCAACATTTCCATTTCACCAAACCCTTAAAATTTTTTGTTGGAGAGATGTTAATAAAACATTACTTTCCGACCTTTTGACCCTTTCATATTAATGAGATTAATGCTAATGTATTTTTACCAACTAGTAATCTATCTTATCCTGAAATTGTGTCACCATTTGAACAATGGGAACTAATTTACAGCAACTCAAAGAAATTCACTTTTTGGCCTCTGGTGATCCCAAATGAACTTTGACCGCCACCAAAAACAATAGGCACATGGGAAATAGGTCATTGAGAATATATCAACGTGGCATACGAAGAAGATACCTTTAATTTTTGTTGATTCACTCTCATCAATAAACATCCGCAAAAGCTTCATTTCCTCAAAACTTCATGCATGTGATGAGTGTCGGAAGATGCATTATTTGACTTATGAAAAGTTTGGGTAAACAATTTATTCTTGATCCAAAAATAATTGAATTTCTATTCGTGAAAAACTTATTTCTTGAAAAGAAGGGGTCCTTATTTTGAATAATCTATCCTTTCATGTCCATAAACATTGGTTTTAAAAATATGGTTGTTTTCTGTAAAACAAGAACCTGATATCCTTTTGAACCCCGCCTGAGATAAGGAGATCGGAAATTGCAGGGGAGTGGTAAAACTTGAAGGACATTTATCACCTTCCTATCATATATCAAAGTTTGCTGATACCAAGGAGGTTAGAACCTTCTTGCTGATACCATGCAGTGTGACTTTTTTTTTTGGGGGGGGGGGGTATGATCAATTGAGAAGATTAACTAGGCCCTGGTGGTGTGGACAAAAATACCCATTTACTGAAAGTACAGTACAGCAGTATTTTGTGTGTAGTCTCTACCCAGAAAGATACAACTTGCATAGCTGTTCATACACACTGAGTGTGTATTCAGCACAACCTGCTACACATACTTCCATGTGTTGCAACTAAAATATCAATAACTTCACATAGGGCCATTAATGGAGTTTAGTATAACTGGATTTTTGGTTTGTCTCATCAAGACCTGTTCACACATCACAGAAATGCCACAAAGGTCAAATGAGATTAAGTAGGGTCATCTGAGGTCATCATATGCATTTCAGATAGACAAACAAGATTTTCCATTACACCACGTACCCCCTTCAAATGTAGATAGATATCAACCAAACATCATTTTCCGACCTTTTGACCCTTTCATATTGATAATATTAATGTTACTGTATTTTCTCCGCCTACAAATCTTATCATGAAATTGTGTCGCAATTTTAAAAAAATGTACACCAATTACTTACAGCACCGCAAAGAGATTCACTTTTTTTGCCTCTGGCGATCCCAACAATGACCTGTAACCTCCACCAAAAACAATAGGGCACATCTACTCAATATCATACACTTACACACCAACTTTGAGAAACATCCACGGCTTGGTTATTGATCGTAACATTCCATGCATTTTTATCTGTCACACACGCACCCATACACATGCCACAGTGAGTGCAAAGGTTTCTTTGCTATCGCAAGGAACCAAACAAGACAAATATCTTTTAACACAAGAAAAATGGCGTCTCTTGGAATAATGTTTGCTTTATCAGGCATACAACTTTACAACCACAGACGAATTACAAGGGTTAAGTTAGAGAATTATTGTCTGTACACGACATTGCTTTGAAAAGCCCCAAAATACAGCATAATAAAGTCAACCATGCGTTCATTCCCTACTTACTGTGTATAGTGTATTAATGCATATATTTCTGCACATTCCACTGTGCAATATACACTACAACAGTGCATAACACTTGTCAGCCTAAACCTTTGTGTTTAGGTACTGAGGGAGTGATATAGCTCCATTGACTATACAAAGAACAAAAGCCAACCAAACAAAGAAAGAGGAACTTGAATCGGTAAAGACAAGACTGTACATCCTTGCCTATGAAGACGACATAACACATACTGTACAGTGCTATTAAAATTCAGTCTGGCCTGGATTTTGAAACTAAGATTTAACAGGGCATAATTACTGTTGGATGAAATTAAAGTACCAAATACACTGGTTGAACTGGCCAATGTGGGAAACTTGGAAGTTGAAAATACATTTTCAAGACTGCCTAGAACTGTGAGGCAGATACATATGATTGAGTTTGAATTCAACTCCATTGGGTTTAGACAGACTGGAAACAGAAGTTTCCATCAGCTTCTTGCAGTTGCAACAGAATACGAAAAACTTTTCAAGCATTTCTGAAATGTATGATGAAGTGTTGACCTACAAGATGCCTTACTGTTGATAATGTAATGTGCCCCATAACATACTCTATACTATAGCATGCTTAACTTACTGCAAATGAATTCATATTTGACCTTGTTGTACTCCTACACTTCATAAGCAGCACAGTATGTGCAATATATGTACACTACATTGCATAAAATTTCATTTTTTTTATTGTGATTTATAAATATCAAAACATGACATCAGAATCACATTAATAATGATATAACTGGGCTGTCATATCTGAGATGCAGTACAGTGCACAGCATTCGCTTCTCCCCCAAGTTAACATAAATGTCACAAGAGTAATGAGTTACAGTAAATTTCTGACGAAGGTGAAATTTGGGACTTAAATGGTGAAAAATGATTGCCAAACGAGTGCTTGTCAATGGGCATATTAAAAAGAACTAGTACAGTTTCCAAACAGATATACTTTTACCATATTATTCAACTGTAGGGAAAATACGTTTTCCCGATACAGCCGAGAAGTATTCTCTACGATACTGCACTACCTTAATACATGATCAGTGGTACCACCCACCTTGTTATCAATGTAAGGTAAAATTGTCACTATAATATTATGTGCAGTGAACAAATATGGCCCTGATATGTAGCACAGAATAGCAATGTACAGAGAAACAATGAGAGCAGTTTCTATGTTGATACAGGTATATGTCAGTCAACACAAACTATAGTTCTTATCTTGAAAGTACTCGATATAATATGATACTTACCATACACACTCACTGGAACATAGTAAAGCATTCGTAAACCCACATTTGGTGTATATGAAACAGTGAAATTAAATTCATGTTTTAGCTGGACATTGTTGATGATCAGTGAACCATCTGGGAGTATATCATACTCTCCACTGTCATATCCTCTTCCATGCTTTACCGACATATCCCAGTAGATGAATGGGGTGGTTTCTCCATAAGATCCATCTCCATTAATCCAGCCAAGAATCTGAAAGTCTTGAAAGTTGCAACGTACTGTGCCTTGCTTTCCAACTTCTAAATAGATGTTGGTGTCACAAGAGGAAGCTGGGAGTTCTAAAAGGCATACAAAATGTTATACTGTACATGTATGTATAGCCATTTCCCATACACTGTCTTCCTGCTACTGAACAATTCTTGAACCAATGAATTTTTCGAGTACTCTTGACACTCAATGGAAGTACAGATCTATACAAACTTGAAAATGAGATTGGATATACTATTTTTTGTAGTACTGTATCATAAAGCTGTGTATACAATACAGACCTACTACACTACTGAATGTAGGGTGTAACATGATCGGCTGTGTTGCATTCAATACTGCTTTACCTCCTTCCAAACTATACTGAAATTTCTTCAATAAAGTACAGTAGTAACAAGAGTGTCAAAGGACTAAGTTTTCCTAATATTCCAAAAGACAGCTTAAAAATATTGCATTCATGCTGATCTGACAGACTTTATTGCAATAGTCTGGACCAACCTTTCACAGAACTTCACATTTGGATTGCAAGATATAATTGACCTACAATGAAAACAAAGAAAAAAGACAGGGATATTCCAAAGTACGGATACATGCCGGAACATCTTAGCTGTCAAAATGTCAACTGTCAACTTGTCAACATGTCAACATGTCATGGATACTGTCAGCTCAGTACAAATGTAGTTAAAACAAATTCGCAGAGGTTTTACATTCTTGCAGGTACTTCCATTTTTTTTAAATGTGACCTCTGCTAAAACCTCAAACGACCATTAAACCATCATGAACTACACCAGAAATGATTTTATCCTCAGCTAAAGGAATAAGACTACCGCTCAGTTAGCGGAATGTAGGATAGTCCAAATCAGATAGGGCCCACTGTATGGAACAGTGAGCAATGAGAGAGCCTATATTAGAAAATCAACCTTTGAAATCTTCTTGACTCTTCCCTTAGGAAAGGGTAAGGAGTGGGAAAAGAAAGCACAAAATCATTCAGAGTGCATTGTAGTGGAGTGGCGAAGTAACAGAGTAATACAGAATAGTAGAGTTGTACAGTTGAATCATTAGAGTCAAGTGTTATCTTCATTGTATCCAACAAAGGGTATTACATTTCTGCAGTGGATGGCGTGCTGTACTTTAGAAGAGTAAGATGACATGATACAAGAACTTTGAACAATGGTTGAAAGCCTAAAATTACAAAATTAATACAGAATACAAGAAAACAAAAAGTTTTCACAGCAGTATCAACTACAGTCGTCAATTTCAGTTTCGGGCATCATAAAAGCTGGCATCAATCAATGTACACCATTCAGTCTTTGGTACTGACTGTACTGATATTTTGCAGAATACTGAGGAATGTTTGTAATTACCTGAATTTACTACTGTCAGACATGTGCTTAGGACAAATAAAATGACCTTGATATCCGTATTCATTCTTTCCATTCCGACTGCAATTCTTCAGTAATCTCCCTTCTTTAAAACAAGAAAGAAAAAGCATTTAGTCATGACCAGAGTACACAGGAGCTAAATTAGCCTTAAATGTTTTCTCCTTGATTACCAGTTAATATTATCACCTCAGGGAGAAAGTGAGGTATGCTGCATGAAAACCTCAGCATCCTTGAAACGTTAAAGTCATTTGAGTAGGTTTTCTTCTTAAGGGAGTATTTTTTAATTTCATCACTTCTGTATTGTGGGCAGAACAAATGACAGAACACTGGAAGGCACAGAAACTGACAAGTTTAGCATGTGACCATGATAGCCAACAGGTGAAACTATCAGAGTTGGGTCACCACTCAATTGAAAAAAAATACATCCAGTCAGTCTGAATGTTCTACCTTCACATCTCCCCTTACGATATGACCCTACCTATTGCCCTACTTAGTACATTCAAGGTTTGGATTTGTGAAAAGATCTACATGGCTTCATATATGTGACACAACGCTGACTTATGTATACACATCATGTCAGCTAATGTTTTTATGGCTTGTATACTGTGGTCATAGTCAGTGCTCATTGTGAATACTCCATTGATTTTAATACACACATAAACTGTAGTGTACCATAGGCTACTGACCGAGTACTGTTAATCTGGGTCCTTGTTGTAGCCTACTTAGACAAATTTTTGGCCAGGCCCCAAGCAAGAGAATCAGCCACTTCTCGTGGGGGTAAAGAAGCCCTCATCACCAGGACTACTGTACTGCTACCATGCAGCACAGTAGTTCCTTTTGATATCCTCTGGTGAGCTGCATGGTACTTTCTAAAAACATTCATGTACAGTACAATCTTGTTTCTCATCTGTTTTGTTGAAATTTACCTACAATGTATAGTATGATGATCATGACTTTGCTTCTTCTGAGGTGAAAACAAAAAGCATGAATTACACCAACTACTTACACTTATCCCTTCTCTAAAATCATGAACTCCTTTTCAATGTTGTGCTGAGTGGATGTATACTGTGAACGCTAACACAGAACCATACCAAACACTGAGAAGGGGAGAGGGGTGTGCTGACAAGTTACGTCCAATATTGTCTGGGTGAACAATTTAGGAGCAAATTTAAAAGGAAATAGCTCATTTTTGAACAAGGTGCATCCGAAAAGTATTTATTTGGGTCCAAACGTTAGGTCTGGGGATTTTAAAATAGTTAAGATATACACATTTCAGAGGTATATTTTATTAATGTTGGGACTTCATTTGTTTACAGACTACGCATTTCATGGATTTGTAGTGAACGTAGACGGAAATGGTTGAGTTTAGAAACCACTTTGTTCAACAGCTGTTGTGTTGTGTCGCGTTGCAGTATGAGTCTTCTGCCTCTTGCAGAATCGTAATTAGAAAACAATTTATTAGATAAATAGCACCGCAACCTACCAAATGCGTTCAGAGTCAAAGCTGTTGATTGATCGTTATATTACAATAATGGTAGATCACTAGTAACTAAGGCTGGTTTTTGACAATTTTTTTCTACTAATTTGACATTTGTCGCTCCATTTTTCACATAAATTAAGCTGGTAATATACACATATCTACTGTAACCATTATGTTTGTGATTGAACTGACTTTCCTCCCGTTTTGTTTCAATTTTGCTTTCAAAGCATTTGGTACAACGAGTCTGGATGTCAACCTTTGCTGTTGGTCACTGTTAAGTCAGCTTCAATGAGAAGGCCCAGGTTCTAGTATGACCAGATTGCCTTTCACTGTTTGATTTGTTTTCTCTTTGACTTGAATTGAACGTCTGTCACTTCACATTTTATCATTTCATAACTCTTCAAACAAAAATATATGATGTATTCAGTTGTTTAAGTTCCCCAAAATGATCAAATGACTAACATACAGTAGGGCACCTTAGTATGTATGAATGATCACGGTGTATGCTACATTTATATTAATGGTTATCACAATGTCACCATTATGAATATTAACAAGTACACATTAGTTACCTTCTCAATGATTAACACTTTATTTAGCACACTTCCCTAACCTCTCCATGGATTTGGTTGACTTAATCCCCTTTCTTGACCCTAATTGCACTGGAAGCATTGAAGTACTGTAGTATTGTAAAAAAAAAAAAACTTTAACATGAGCCAAAAATAGGCCAGCTACGCACTGCTAGTGTTCCCTTGTGAAGGATAAGGTCACCTCCATTTTGTGAGTTGACCGTGGGCAAATCGACGCATTTTACTAGTTCCCACAGGTGTTCTTAAATGTTGAAATTATCGGACAACCTTGGACAAACTTGTTGGGGCACTTTGCTATACTTTGACATTACAATTGTGAGTGTCATATCAGAGGGTAACGCAAAACTCCATGCCTCTTTCCGATGTGGCGCTGAATAAGGAAATGAACTGTGAACACTAATCCTATAGCCAACATTGAGAAGGGCAGCTAGGTATCCCAATGAGTTTTGTCCAAGATTGTCCATATTATCCTGCTTTTCATCTAAGTTCTAAAGCATATCGTAAGATACAGTTGTGATTTGAATTACAGTGCACAATCTGGTTAATTGCTATGCAGTTTTGAAATTGTGTAACAAATCAGTAAACACGCAAGTTGATTGCTATCAACTTATTTCCACCGCTGATACAATCCTCTCATTAATAGATGTTCTCTAGGTACGGATTACTGAAATTGGTTTTAAAATCTTCACTATGAGAAAATAAGAGTATAAAACCTGCTCACAGACGAAGATGTTCTATAGTGGGGATCGTCAACGTCGGCTAAACTACAGTAAACGAATCAGTACTGTAAAAGTAAGCTTGCGAAACACACGATCTCAAAAGAAGATCTGGATGCCTTAAACGTGGCATGGGATAGAAGTCCTACTTCCCGCAATATGGTGAACAGGCATCCTTGGGCATCAACTGGGCTTTAGTCAGGATCATTGGGCCTGATTGGGCTTGTGAAAGAGACTGGTAAGAGAGATGTTGTAAACACATTTAGGCCTATGCCTAGGCCAGCTTGAGATACAGCTGGGATAACAGAATCGGGTTAGGGTGTAAGGGTAGCCGCGGTAATTGGGACCAGATGAAAAATGATTCACAGTTCTGGTCCAAATTGGTAGCCCAAGTTGACTCGATTAATATGCTGTGTTGTCAGTGTGGGAGGCATACTTATCCCCCCCCCCCCACCCAAATGTCAAGCACTACAGTAGAAATCTGAACAGTGCCTAGCCTAGCTAGCATCTGACCTAGGCCACAGTACTGTGTCCGGTGACAGCTGAGCAGGCCAATTTCACCTTCAGTTTATTGAAATCCCATGTATACAGGAATGAAATTTAAAAAAAGAAAACTGAAGAGTATACGCCTTTTGTAAGTCACTGTAGAGTAACTGCAGAATACTTACAATCACAGTGATCTTGATGATCTTGTATGTTGCTGTGAATATTGCAATGATAATGTGTTCCTTAGTATGATCTGTAGATCACGTTATGACATCATGTTAATGTAACTTTGATCATGTTTCCTTGATGAGGATGACCGTGTCCCAAGCAAAGGCATGGTCAAGGTGCCACAGTGAGGAAATCTAGTTTATTTTAGTTGATAAAAGGTTCAGGTGGGGCAATTAAGTCCCCAGGGACCTAGAAAAAAAAACACAAACAGAAAAAAAATACAAAAACCCAACCCTGTCACAAAGCCTTGTGACCAAGTTTTCCAGTGCATTCTTACACCATTAACACTTCTTGCCATCACTACATCCTCAGGCAGCCCATTCCATTCTTTTACTATCCTCTGAGAAAAGAAGTAACGAGGAATCTTGATCCTACTTTGAACCTTATGGAATTTAAGACAATGTCCTCTTATAATTTTACTATTTGCAAAAATGATATAGCCGAAAACGATAAATTGAATGAACAATCTTGTAGGATTGTATCAAATCTCCAATGCGTTCAGCTTAAATGAGGTGAGATTTAAGAGACGTAACCTACTGTTATAGGAAACACCCTTGAAAGCACTAATCAGTCTAGTAGCAATGTGCTGGACTTTCTCAAGTAAATGCTTAACTTCAGAAAAATATGGATTCCAAGCTTGAATAACATACTCTAAATGAGGCCTAGCCAATTAAGTGTTTATATAGCGTAACAACAATGTCTTCCTTGAGGAAACTAAAATTTCTATTAATCATCCCTCTAATCTTATTCTCTCTTTTAGCTGCTTCACCACACTGCTTGTCTTGCTGTAAAGCAGAATCTATGAAGACACCTACGTCCCAAACAGAAACCTTTTGCAGTGAATGTCCATCAACGTGTTTGAAGACCTAGCATTAATATTACTGCCAATAGACATTACCTTGCATTTATCAATATTGAGCAGCATTTGCCACTCCTGAGACCAAGCGAAAACCTTGTCTAAATCCTTTTGAAAACTTTTTGAATCACCTTAAGTAATATACTGACAATGATACTACTAATTTAGAATCAGTGCCAGGAACTGACATCTGGTTCTCTTAGTCTACCAGTTCCCCAACTTTGTGCAACAGTAAAACTAAAGCCTAAGGAATATGCCACTTCTTACGTTGCAATTACTTACGTAAGTTTTGGACACTGATTCTAAACTCATAAAAGTAGAGATTTGCAAGATTTAGCTGATGCTTCTGAATTAAGTTGGGGTGACTGGTTATTCCCTGTGATTCTGAGACAACAGTTAAGAGTTACTCAGTTAGCCTAATGGAGGCCTGACTTAGGCGAACTCTCAGTGTGGGTTGGCTAACGTTAGGCTAACTAGGCGTAATGTAAGGCAGGCCTAATACAAAAGAAAAAGTAACTCACTCGTACTTTGAATTTCACATAACACCACAGTCACGCAAAAGAAGTGGGAATTTAAAGTACGTTCCTATACTTGAGATGCAATTGCAGTATAAAATCCAACTAGGCTAAATTGGAATTACTCACTATTAGGAACTCTATTTCTCTTTTAATTTATTTAGTCTGAACCAGATGGTTCACCATTTCAACAAATATGCAGTACGAATGTACAGCACAGACCCCTAACGGGTGAATAAATATGTATAAAAATTCCTAATAGTGGGAAGAATAAGAAGTTACTAATTAGAAACCCTGTTTCTATGATTTGTAACCCGTAACAGCCTGGGTGGGCCTGACCGTGAACGTCCTAGAATTGGGGATCTTCACGAAGCCACGTGTTTCAGATCAAAGCAGCAGCATGGCAGTACGCTAAGTGCATTGACACTGACAGGCTAGGCAGACGGCTGCTCACTAAAATGACTGTGTACTGTTTTGCAACATAGCGCCTTTGGCAAACGTTTTCAATATGATCAGCAGAGACCCAAAAATGTTAGAGGGGGCTATAGCGCTAATCAAATGGTTAAATCGTTAAAAATCTATGCAACGGAAGGGCCTCACTTTCCATCCCCGACCGCCAAACTACGTATACGGTGCCGATGGCCCACAAACTACACAGGTGTAAAGGAAAAGTATGTTTTTGAATCCTCAAAGAGTTACGGAGCTCAAAGAGTTACAGAACCTTGCAACAGGTAAATTACTGAGTATGTTCAATAGGTGTTTTACCTGGTACAGTATCTAACCCTTCTTGGAGTTCCAACTTTTCAAAAAGAAAGAAGAAAACAGACGTGCGTTTTGTCTCTTGATACTGCCATTTGGAATATTTGTTGGATATTTTGGTTGCTTAGGACAGATGATGTAGGTAACATGGAAGCCTACATATTTTAGATTGAGAAAAACAAATTGTAAGTTTTAATTGTACATCCTTCGAAGTCTATTAAAAAAACCATTGTTATCCGCTGGACCATTTGAAATCCTCAAAAGCTTGCAGAAACATCATTTTAAAACCTCTTGAAATCGTTCAAAACCAGCTACAAAACCACTTGAGACAGTTGTTGCCCAATCAGTAGTGCCTTATGAAACCTGTAAGCCTGCTGCTTAAGCCTGTAATTATACCTTGTGATACAACTTAGTTAATACCTGTTGGTTACTGCTATTACCTGTTGAAAACCTACATGTTAAAGTGATTGCGTGTGTACTGAAAAACAAAAAAGATAAGATGCTTGATCTTGACTTTTTCTTTATTTTTAAATGCACACGCGAGGTTGTACATGAACGGACTTTGTCTTGCAATGAAGGAAAATGACAGCAACTACTTCTAAATCAACGGGACTGGCATAAGACAGTAAAAAAAACAGAAATCATATTTGAAAATTAACGGTTCTTACTATAACCGCCTACATAATGAATATGCAACTGTACAGGTCTCACTAGTGTTTCAAAAACATATACTACTCATATCGTCGCTCCTTGATATGTATCGGGAATTGTAGTAATTCGGTGAAAGGAAACACTGTATTTACAAATAACCTACGCAATGAACACAATCTCATCCGGGGCGTCAGTTATCTTGAGTTGGTAACTGAATATTCAATACTAGTATACTTCCGATTGGCTTGCTCAAAGAAGCACACCGTTGATTTGAATGAAAATTTTCAACCACTACATTATCGTATTCTACACTTTTTGTCGTTATGTTAGAAGAATTTGAAATCATATGGCAAAATTAACCAACTGAAACAAACTATTTATTTTCCCAGATTGTCTGAATGGTGTCTTACCAAACTTTTGGAGATGAAATTTTAATATTTTTACTTTTTGCCTACTGACGTCATCACTTTAATATCTGTCCCAATTACCAGTTGTGCCACAACGCAGTGTAAACAAGATAAAACGTATAGACGTGATGACGGACTTGTGTTATGCCAATAATTTTAGCCTGGCTGTTGGTGTTTAGGCCTTCAACCACCAATGATCAAGCTGCGTAATTTGCGAGGTTTACCAAGTGAATATATCAACCAAGTAGGTGACACTCTACTTTAGATCAAGTAATGCAAACACAACAAAAATATTTCGTCTATTCAAAAGTTTAGATTTCACCGACCTCTCTCTTTGAAGATACAGATACTAAAACCTAAACACACCCTCGATCGAAAATTAATGATTTCTTACTCTGGTTCAGGTCCCTTACTCATCTAAGATTCCCAAGATTCTCATGAAGCCAAAATATCTTGAACGCCCATATATGAATAAAGGTTACGTTAAAGTAAGAGAGTACAGAGATATCTTCGTCTTTATTGAACCCGCAAGGATTCCCCAGGCTTTTCCTCCTGGACCCCCAGCAGGCTTTGTATTTGAACTCCACAATGAATCGAAAGCTCTTCTGTTTTAAGTATACATAATCTGAAAAATTTATTTTTCATCCAGATATGCTAAAGCCTCAAATCCTCCCGAGACTTTGCCCCCTGGACACCCATATGAGGTGTCCTACGTTTTCGTCGTGTCAGCTTAGGATTATCGACGATTTAATTAAAATCGTTTGGAATCTTTGTGTTTAATGATGCACTTTGATGAACAAATCTATAACTACTATAAGATGTAATTTCTCACCCAGGCATGCTAGTTTTCGGAGGCTTTGTCTCTGGATTCTACTAGGGGATTCCAAAGACGGTCCTCTAGATCCCACTCTGTAAACTGGCGCTCTACGCGAAACATGTTGCCACCCAGATAACAATGTTTCTTTCACCCTCTATTTGCCCCACTTCAAATCCAAATCCTGTGGTCACCACTGAAAATATCATTTAAAACGCACAATTTTGTGAAACCTATGATATTGCGAAAACTTCCAGTAAGTATTTAAGTATATGCACTTTTGACAAATATGTATGATTACAAACAAGAGAGAACTGAAGTAGATTATTGAAGAGGAAGCCCTGTCAATGTTTGCTATATCATCGCTATTTCTATAACCATGTCAACAAAAATAAACGCAATTGAAGGAAGGGACGACGATCGCGAAAGGAAGTGATCCACTGTTGGCGCCTTCGATATGAGATCACCTGGTCCTCTTACGTTGAAAGAACGGAGCAATACAGTGAATGCAGACTTAAAATCCCCAGGCGATCCAATTCAGTGCCAAAGCTAGGGCGCGGGGGCCCCATGTACGGCCTGGAGCAGGTAAGGTGGAGTTTAAAAAGTATATATTTAGGAGGAGCGTCACTATAGGTTGTTGTGGAGTGAACAAAATCATTTTTGGCCTTTCAACCCACAACGATAGCAAGAGACGCCACTTCCCGGGTTCTAAGATTTATGTACCAGGTTTTGAAAAAGGGGTCTCATGTCTGCAATTTCATAAGTAATAACATACATATCAATAGGTTGAAAAGAAACAAGAATACAGTGATTTACGCCTCCCCTTTAATTTATTCTTTGAACTCTTTGGGATGAGATGAGGACTAAAATGCAGTAAAGTGAATTTAGACTTAACATCTCTAACTTTAATATACCTCATTTCTCTTTTCGGCTGACTGGGTTCTGCTTACAGTTTGGCGAGTTTGGGGATGCAGTTTACATTAGTCCGGTAACCGCGAGAGTACTCATCAATATGACAGTAGTTTATGCATGTAAAACGCCACTGTTATTTCCACTCGTCAGTTATTGATAGTAATATATAGAAGCACTTTGATTTTTCTTCGACCAAAACTATGCCACTTGTCCTCCCATGATCGACAAAAATGACTGGAGCGTTGTTCTTTAACCTACGTTAACTAAATAATATTTATAAACAAACAAAACGAATTAACATTACTCAAGTAAATCAATGTACTTCTTTTTGGGATGTGGTGAAAAGAAATACACTTTTCAACGTTTATCATGCATTTTTCAATTTGTTACCTAGGTAACATCCCAACATTCGTCGCTTTTAATGGTCTCATATCGACGAACATGCAGTATCAGGAACATATGACTTTGCACCTAAGATTCATAAGGGCGTATGAGTTAGCCCAGGTAAGCCAACTGAATTGTGCGTGCAAAATTACATAAGCCCCCATATCGAGTCACCTTCATAGGGCACATGTTGGAATGGTATCTGGGATACTTCTTTTGTGACTTTTACTGGATGGCACATTTAACCAGAATGCACAAATGTATCATGGTTTCGATGATCCGATTATGAGCATTTCTTTCTAAACTTGACATTATAGCATATTAGCACAATATGTGTCAAAGGCTACCTATGTGTTATATGAAATATGAGAGCTGCATAAGTTTTCTTTCTCGATATGTCTAGAACGTTTTCACAATGTGACTCTTGCTGACATCAAATGACCTTTTTCACCTTCATTAAAGATTAAATGGTCCTTGCACTCAATGAGATACAACTACATACTGAATTCGACATTTGTCAAAGCTTCTCTTTTTTGAGATATGACGTTGACAAGAAGTTCATAATGTAAAATTGTCGATCTCAAATGACCTTTGACCTTCCCAAAACAATGGAACTCTTGTATACTCAATGAGACACACCTACATTCTTAATTCTCATATATAACATTTTTCCATGCTCCCCTTCTTGAGGTATAGTGTTTACAACGTTTTCACAGTTGGTCCGTTCTTTACCTCAAATGACTTTCATCAAAATCATCAAGCTAGTAGTACTCAATGTGGTACACCAACATATCACATATCACATTTGCCCAAGTTTCCTTTCTTGAGATATCATGTTTACAAGTTTTTCACAATTTGACCCCTGTTGTTCTCAAATGACCTTTGATCTCCACCAAAATCAGTAGCAATCTTGTACTTCACTTGGTGAACCGATATGCACAATGTGAGATTTTTCCAAGCTTCTTTTTGAGATATATCATGTTTACAAGTTTTTCACAAATTTGACCCCTGCCAACCTCAAATAATCTTTGAACCCCTCCAATACCAATCGAGTTTTTGTAATCAATGTGGTACATCTATGTGCTAAATGTGCGATCTGTCCAAGATTCTCTTTTTGAGATATCGTGTTTACAAGGTAGAACTCACAAACACACACGCACTAGCACACACCGACGCGCAATTACAACGGTGACGATTTCATGGAAACCAAAAATATAACAGGAAAGACAGTTAGGATTCATTACGTACGTGCAACTTATTCCTGACGCTATTACTCAATGTGTTTAGACATTTCTTTTCTGAACTGTTATTCAACTTAAAGCAGAAGCAGAATACACGGCCATGGATATATATTGCAAAGACGTTCATGTCAAGAGAAAGGAAACATAGTAACCATGGTTTACCTTTTTTGTTTTATGAGGTTGATTTATGTTTTACTCACGTGGAGTTGCCTTTATTCTACGGCAGACAACATAACCCTCATTACTGTCAACCGATATGAAAACATAAATTTAAAATGTTCTATCAGAGAAAATTTGTCAAAGGAGGGACTCACGTGGCGGCATAATGGGGTTTCAGTTTATACAGGAACTCAGCAAATGAACGAGGAGAATCCTGCCTTTTTAGAGGATGATTACTCTTTATCTGTAGCTAATGTGTCACTGTCAGATGAAGGGAATTACACCTGCTCGGCCAACACTTACAACTCAGAAAGTGTGATATATCAGCTTAAGGTAAACGGTAAGTGCTTTGTTAAGGAGTGGCACTATGGGTCTCTTTATTTCATATTTTTAATTACATAAAACGGATCTAGAGCGGTTATAAAAATGAGTTGATTTTTAAAAGATGCTGAAAGTTTTTTTTTTTTTTTTTCCAAGTGTCTAAGAAGACATAATTCCTCCATGTTAGTTGTATAATAGACGTACCTTAAACAGATGTGACAAGTCATGCAATGAGGTTAAACAAAGTAGCCAACAACGTTTAGGTTAAGTTAGCAGGTCTCTGTCGGTCAGGGTGTAAATTATGCTTTGGGGAATTTCATCGTATCAGCAGAATAGAACATGACTTGGGTTTGATTTACGTCCAAAAATGACCTTGAACTTGTTACAATTATATTGCAAGTATATACAAGTAAATTTTACTTAATGTTTTGTAAAGGCATTGTGATATAAATCCGTAAAGAACATGCATTAAAAACATTTCCAAAACACAATGCTTGTGTTGGAATTTCTGCTGTTCCAATATTGAAAAAGAAGAACATTGCCTATTTTATTCATACTTATTCCTATATTTTCGTTGATCACATATTCCATGAAATGCAATAAACATACTAAGAAAATTAACAGACACTGAATCTTCCTAGGAGGGGAAACTTTACCCTACCAATAGGAAGACAGTTCTCAAATTTTTAGCAAGTAAATTGTTCTAAATGTTAGTTTGTCCACGTGGTAGTTTCTGTGAAGAGTAGATTTGTTTTAGGAAGGATACTAACATAATAAACATACTCATTTCAATATCCCGCATGTTCGTCATTATTGTGAAGTACATGATTACACACAATCATATTGTAGTTGTGGAACCATACACTTGTCTATCCACTTTCCAATCAACCTAAAATTGATCCAAATTGGTCTTCCTTGATGTTCTCTGAGGCAGCAATGTGTCCGCTTCAAATCATGTTGAAACACTTTTGGTGCAAATGGAAAGTGCAAATGATAAAAAAAAAAAATACATAACGTTATTTATCAGCGAAACAAAATGTTGAACAAGTCGACTATGAGTTTCTTTCTAGTCAATAAATAAAAAATAGTTTCTAAACAAACTGCGAAGACTGTTAAAAATACGTTTTCATCATACTTATTTATTACACAATTGATAAAAGCACACGAGTGACAGATGCTGTTTACAATATCTTTACGAATATTAACTTTACAGCTAAATTCACTACTATTACAACTGATCGATTAGACCATTACCATATTGCTCTTACTACAAACCTTATCCCTTGAAGAAGAATTTCCAGCAAAACTGGTGTCCATACTCGTTAAGGAAGTAATTTTAATATAAAAAAGTATGAGATTAGATTTAAATTCAACTAATTGGCTTAATGTCCTGAGTGACAAGTGTGCACTAGTAAAAAGAAATGGGACGTCCCCAGGAGGTAGTGTCTATGCGTCAACTGTAAAGAAAAAGAATTATATAGATCAGTGAACGTGAACAATCTGCGGTAGATTAAAATTTGTTCGTGTGACAAATGTATTGAATTGTTCATACAAATTAAATCCAATAAACAAAAATCTAGCAGGTTATAGTCATTTCAGAACAGGTTAATCATGTGAATACAGTGAGTACTTTCAGATAAGTACGCATGACAGTGAAACGATGGTCTTATAACAATGCGAAACCGAACAGCGAGGATGATGTAAACGGCAAATGAATTGGCCAACCAGGAGGTAGAAATTGTATTGAAAAATATTGTATTGTAGAAATTGTAACATCTACTCATCTATATTGTATATTGTATTGTACGTATAAGTGAAATCAAACAGGGGAATATTTATAACGCTGTCGTCATCATTCAGAACAAATTAATCATTGTGATTCCCCTTGCTAAGAAAATACAGTGAATAATTTCAAACAAATAAGACTAACAGTGAAAGGATGGTCTGATGGCAACGCGATGCTGAATAGAGAGGCTGATAACGTAAACGGTAAAGAAATTGGCCAACCAGTAGGTAAAAATTCAAATGATGCACAAAATATTGCCAATACATTCAAGTAATTTTGCATTTAGTTAGTGCTAATTTTTCAAGCAAAATAGAGAGAAACAGAAAGTAATTTTTACCTCAAAAAATAAGTGTTTTAAATACCTATATATTACACACAGTCACAAAGTTGTAACATATATTTGCAAACGCCGTTCATAAGCATACTGCCGTCAAGGGTCAGCTCTGCCTGCCATATCTCAGATTTTTAAAGACTTGCGTGTAGTAGACTATCAGATTTCACAAGAAAAAGCAACACGTTTATATTCTAGACTCTATCGGATTCGTAAAACCATTCCACATTCATAGCCACAGTCAGCTTAAACTTTCGTTCATGATATGCTGGGTAATCTAGATACCATGATCGATACTATTGCCGTAATTATTTAATCTGAAGCCTTTGATGCAATAAACCATAATACGTAAGGATACGTCTATGTATACGAGGCGAGGCTTTCAGATGGTTAGGAACTTACCTCAGAAATCCACAACACTCATCCACATTAATGGAAATGACTCTTACTGCAACAATTTAAATATTGATGTTATCCTGCAATATTAAGAACCTTTCTTTTTATATTGTGCAGTTTATCCGAACTGCTGAACTTCATATGACTTGTGGACGGCACAGCTACCTATCACCATAACCTTTGTTAAGCACTTAATGTCATATTTTCTAAGTGACAAAACACGTTTCTGACTGGTTGGAATTAAATCTCTGGATATCAATAAAACATAATTTTGCTGATATTCAGTAACACATTAAAGTGCGGATTTCTTCACATGTACTGCTATGAGTGAAAATCCCATGAAGTTTTTAACGGCAATAACTGATAAAAAGCTTTAATGACCCAATAACATGTGCAATGTTACGGGTGTCATCTTTAAAATACTTCATTTACTAAATAGACAAAAATCAGACTTGTGTTACTTACTATCTACAATGCATTAATATCTGCCGAATGCCACCTACATGCGCGATAATGCATTAGCAAAATATACAGATAAACTATGATCTTTCTTCCAAAAGTCTGCTGTATATGCGTATAACATAAAAGGTATTACGTGAAACTCCTTCAAATTTTGTCGTTGTAAACTTCTTCCTTTAAAGGATCACATAATCGTCATTTATGTTTCGGAACAACAAAGGTTAACGCCTTTATCTGTTTCGTTCCTTTCCCAATCTCAATAGTCGGTATCTCAAGATAAATCTTCTCCAGTCTTTTTGAAAGGACTAAGTTTGCGCTTTCACATGTGAGAAGCCGCATGGTACTGTAGATACTAGCAAAAAAATGTCCCCAATAGTAATATGTACGTGAAATACCTCAAGAAATAAATTTCTGCAGCTTCATAACAATCATCTGTCAGTATGGAATAAACATGACATCCATTACAGCAATTTCCTATCAAAATGAGTTCATTGTTCAACATTCAATAGTTTAATTTCTTTTTATTTCTGATATTGTAGTTGTATATTTGCATTTAATTGCATCTCGGGTTTTATAGGAACAGTGTGAATATGAAAAGTGGATTCATCTGGTTCCTTCTTTATGTCTGCATGCGTATACTCTTCGTTTTCTATATAGTAATGTTCTATTAAAAAATAACGATCAGACTTTTCTATGTTGGGCAATTAAAGAAAAATCCAATCAAAACACGTACGCTTGTAGAGCTTCGACTCATTGGAAATGAAATAAAATATCGCAAAAAGTGCTATAGGTAACTGACTTGCAATTTTATCTGTTATACTTGTAACATATTATCAGTCGTTGCAAGACTAGAGCTTCTGATAAACAGCAACAAAACTGTCGAGAATGTTTCCATCGAAGACGGACGCCACATCAACACCACCTGTAAAGCAAAGGGATCGAGACCAAGAGTTAGACTGTCATTATCTGTAAACAACGTGACATTGTCTACATCTGATTTGCTGGAAACTTCATACGTAACAAACAACGAGACTCAAACCTTTGATAGTAGAGTTGAGGTGCTCTATGATGCCCGGACTGTGACAGGAATCATCAGTTGTACTTGCCATGGAAGCAGTTGTCCAGAGAACCAGCACATTCAACGTCACTTTTATGTTTCTGGTTGGTGAACATGACTTTCCTTTATAAAGCAAAGAAAGCATAGAAAAATTTGTTACATGTTGAATGTTGTAGTGAATAATCATTTTAGTCCGTGAAAACCAATTAAGCTTTTGGGACATCCTCCTGAGTTTGTAGAACAGTTGTACCTTTTTCTCGACTATTTAAGTTTACCTAATATGAACTCTCTTAAGTCGCGGTATACAAGTCAGTTATAACTTACTAATGAGATTATGTTTTACATGATGTAGACGTGACTAAGGTATGATAATGTTCTAAGGATACAAAATTCGAATTGATAAAATGTTTGGGACAGTTGTTGAAATATAAGCAGTGAATCAAGTTTTACACTGGTTTGTCCTTAAAGCATGATGGTAATTTTTCCTTACAAGATCATGCAATAAATCATTGCGTATTATACAAAGCAACTAAATAAGGTAGGGCATTAAATGATAAAGACAAAGTGAAAACGATAGACTGAAAAAAGAGCCCGAGAAGTCGTTCTTGGGAAAGTAATTGCAGAGCAATGATCCATAAAAAAAATAATAGACGAAACAGTTAATTTCACTTTCTTTCAGCTAATGATGACTTCTGGTCATCATCGTCCATCGAAAGTGCTACAATGATGGCAGGTAACGTAACGAGTGTTTTGTTTGCAGTGTTTGTGTGAACATGGAAATTAGTGAACATAAAAAAGGGCGTGGAATAAAGTCGTAGTAAGAGTTATTGTGTGGCAATGGCTCGTGTTAAGCTCTATTGCGTAAGCATTTAATTTCGTTTTGTTTCAGCTAATGAGGAAGTCTGGCTAGACACGTACCTCGGAGCTGTTATATTGATCACAGCTAGTGCACTGGGTGTTTTGTTTGCAGTGTTGATCGTATTAACATGTTTAAAAGGTATGAGTCTATACTTTTTTATTACAAGGTAAGAAGGATTATAACTATAAGCCAATAGTATAAGTGAAGATGCGTTGAAAAAAGAGATTCTAACCCATTGATGAAAGCAAAATGTCAAAATAAGAGTCCTTCGATACATGTATTTCGAAAATTTAGCAGAATACTGAACATAAGACCACCCGCCGACACTATTCGAATAATAAGCCCTCTCGGTTTAAACACGTGAACATAAGTTTTAAATATGGCTAGGATAATTCAGACGCCATGCGATGCTATTCTGTAATAAACCGCACTTTATTGTTAAATGTGATATCATGCACTACTGTACTATATGCTACACTGTACTTATATAGGCTATAATGTGCTATGTCTTCCATCAGCTTTTTTGAGTAGACGGAAATTCTCTCTGAAGTGAGTGCATCTTCTGATTTCTTGCAAATAATAACAATAACGCTTATTTTACGTTTCAATTGCACATGGTCAAAAGCATCATATTTCACGGTCTTAAAGTGTGCATAGGTATCCGTAATATCTAACATAGGTATCCGTAATACTTAAACATTAAATAGTAATTGAAGCACATTGTTTACTCATCAGTTGGATAATATGCATGGTAAATACCAAAACTAAACATCTTAATGTTACTTGGGTGATGAGTTCCTTGATTTTTCTTCCCAAAGATTGCAACGTCATCAGAATATTAACAGAGATGCAGACACTGAGGTCGTTATTCCTGGTAAGTATGGGCTAACATTATGTTCCCGAGTAATTTACCTAACCGTAACTACTCACTAAACACCTACAATACAGGAGAAGCGGCTTAAGGGGTGTTTACAAATAGACGTTTGGTGTTAAAAGACTAGAGTGCAACAGGGGACCTGGCATACTAAGAGTAAAAGAAAATGCATTCCTGCAATAAATAAACATAAATGACACCCAGCACGCTTGATGTCTGGTACTACTAGTTCAGTTCACAGTATATTGCCTGCTATATGGCCTAACTGGGCATGCAGTTGCACAATCAATGGTATGTTAAATTAAAATACATGGAAACGCATATCAATAGTAAACATAAACATTACATAGGCACAATGAACTTGAGATTTAGAGGTGTGAGAATAAATCAATTTAACATTTCCGGCTGGTCTGCATAGGACTCTTGTCGTGTCCCAACTAAGACAACATATGTGGATAGGCCGCCCTCTGTTACGGCTCCGTGGGGTACTGGCTGATGTTAAGGTCGTGACCTAGCCTCTCTGGGGGTTGCACTCACTCCAAGTCACAAGGTAGCTTAATGGCGTCAGTGGCGTGACCCCATTCGCAGTGCCCTATGGTACCGTCATCAGAGTCCACCAGAAGCCAACCTGGCCCACCACCCAAGGGCGAATCTGAATAATCAAAATGATTATCCAGTGAAACAAAATGTAGGAAAGTTCTTTCTCAGCAAGAGAAGGTCTCCTGCGAATGGAAATGACAATGGTTGGAAATAATAATGGTGCTGTCTCTGGATGCGTTGGCGGATGATATGATGTAAAAGTAGGGCAAGACTACGTTTTTAAAGTCTCAACACTTTAACTCAAACCTTTGACCTGAGGGAAGGTTAAAGACCATAAACAAAGAAGTGTTTCTGTGCCTTCCCAGCTAGGAGAAAATATTTACTTCCTCCTTAAAGGGAGCAATACAGTGGTTTCACCACAGATCATTCAATAGGGGGTGTCAGGAATTTTTTGAAGGGGGAAAAGAGGAAGCTTAGATATAACCACATTCTAGATAATTCCTTAAGAGATGACATAAGGAACAAAGAGACGAGATGGGGATGAGGATGAATCAGTGGCGTCAGAAGCAGACTTTTTCTCTACATTTGTCAAATGTGTATACTTGAAAGAGTAAACATTTGTTGTGCAACTTGGAGGTCCGTGTTCTACAGTCAGATAACTGATAAACAATTCTTGGAAGGGAGTGATTCACACGCTCGTATAGATACAATGGAAGAAAAAAAGTAGCAAGGGCTCAAATATCACTGTGCTACACAACTAACTGAACAATATGAAGTACAGAATCCCAATGTTGTTCATACTTTGTCGGCTTCCAATTACAACTTCAGTGTGAGTTTATACGCTCTAAATACCAAAGGGTAGAAACAGAAGTGTTCCAAAAATAGGTATGAATGTACACTCACAGGGAATGAGAATTACTCTTCAAAAAGAGTAATTGCTATTCCTATAGAGTAAATATTCTGATTTGGAAAATAACAGAAAGAAAAATTTTGTTGCATATTTTGTATTATATATTTTTTGTTGCATGTTGTATATTTCTTTAAGAGCAATGTCATTTTTTATTCCACAAGGGAAAAGATATAAAAGTTACCTATCTACTACATTCTTTCAGAACGTGAAAATCAAGATAACGTAAGGTAATTAAGTAGTCTTTTACTTGAAGAAATAAAGAAGTAATTATCAAGGGGCTATGTATATGAAAGTCAATTTCTTCTTGTTATCATAATAATGACCTTAACGCTGCATTGTTACAATCTAATTTGTCAATAAGATGTCACAACCACTCCTATACTAAGTTACTCTGTTATTTTCACTTTCATCTAGTTTGCAAAGAATGCTCGCATCTAGGAAAGGAAGCATTATGAGTAAACGGTGAAAGTAGTGACTGCCAACATTTTAGAATTAATATTAACTCTTGTTGTGAATGATTTATGATGTTGTATTTAGACTTGTTCTCTTTACAGTTTCATCGAGACTGGTTTTTGGAATATCACCCATCAGTATTATTCATCTAACATTTTAAGAAATGTAGAAGATGGTAAGTGCGAGTTCACAAGTTGCTCAGCAATGGTACCCTTGACGTATTACATATACATGACTTACATTGATATACAAATTTGGTATTTGTGTTAACTGAGTCGTTCCCATCATTACAATAGAGCATAACTGCTACGTTACCTTTAATTTCAAAACTGAATTAATTTCCCTACCAAATTCCAAGACCATGGACAGTATCACACTGTGAGATATTCGTATCCACATTTTGTCAGTCAGAGATCTGAGCTGTCATTTTTTTTTTTGAGTAGAGTAAAATTACACTCAATCTCTCTCATTCTCACATTGTCCATACTTTGGTCTTCCCCTTCAAAATTTAGCATAAAACCCCAAGATTATATATCAAGATCTGGTGCATATTGTGTTGAAATTCGTTGACTACAGTTCCCCAGTTTGGGCGACGCTAAGTGACACTCTCCTACTAAAGGATGCAAAAATTCATAGATATCGTGTAGGCCTATTAAGTCATAAAAAATATATAAATATGAGGTTTGAATGTGATTTTCTCAATAACGAGTTTCTGTGTTTTCATAGTCTGGGATATTATCTATATTTCTGTCTAGAATACAATTTCTCTCTGTTTTTTGGGGGGTGGAGTATATATGCCTCAGGGTGTTTTAAATACAAAAATGTAAGTGATTGATATGTATCTGTAGTGTATGAGTTTACTGGTCCAAATATGATGACGTCACCAGCTTGACTTCACTTAAATAGTGAGTGTTTTGGTTTCATATTATGATTATGATAACTGAATTTTAACTTAATCACAACAGATAGAATACATTCGTTATATCGTTGTGTCAGCGTTTCCTCGTTACACCATACTACGAAAACGAATTTAAGTTAAGAAATCCTAACGTTCGGGTTGTCTACCGTGAAAAGGGTCTTCAACTGCGTATCAGATGGGAAATTACAACGAAGTGTGGCCTCTCTTTTCGTTTACTTGGACTGTGTCTCATTCCACAACCCTTTTAATTATTCGCGTTAGAGAACGTACGAACCGTCACCTTTCTCTGGTATCTAGAGGGAATCGTCAAAAAGAGGAAATCTCTAGTCACTCAATCCCAGATGGTCCAGGCCACATATGAATCCGTCTGTATCTGTCCCAAGACAACAATGAAGAGTTAGTTAATGATAACGCCCGGATTGTAGAAGGTGAGAGCCACCATCACACCGACACACTCACCAGTGGTGGACCGGCTCTGGCATTGTTAGTGAGTCTGTTGGACGTGGTCATTTACGGACTGATCCTTAAAAATCCAGTGCACCTACACTGCCTTCGCTCTAACAAGCCGGCCTCGAACTGTCTCATGGTCAAGCTACCACTTTCTGGAGGTATTCAAAGCTTACTTCCTCTGGAAGGAGAGGACCTCCTACAGAAATCGAGGCACAGAGTTCATCCACCTCTCTTGCGAAGGACACGTTTTTTTTTTCTTCGGTCGGGCCAGGACCGCACAGCTACGGGAGTCTGTTCCAAAGGGGGAGCAAACCAATGAGCGCATCAAACTCATCGAAATGGAAGCCATCTGCAAGAGACTTCAGGCGTTCGCGATGAAGATACATGGTTTGGCTGCCACGTTATTTTTGGACTATCCTACGGCTATCGCCAATATCAAACATTAAGGCAAAATGAAATCGAAGCATCGTATAAAAATCGCCACGTAGGAATCTTTTTACTGGTGCAAGCAATACGATATTGTCCTTCGTGCATACCACGTTTAGAGGACTACAAAAGACCTTCTGTTGAAGACAATTTACATAAATAGTAGGCACAGGGGCGTAGCCAGGAATATGTCAAGGGGGGGGGGGTGCGAAATCGTGAAGACTATCTAAGCGGAGCGCCACCATCAGTTGGGGTGGAGCGTACAAGAAGATTTTGCGAGATGAGCATTCAAAGAAACGGTTGGCTCTACAAACCACTCAGATAGTAGAAAACGGCCCTTACTGGGTGTCTTACATGCATACATACATGCTTACAATCCTGCATTCCTCCCCTGCCTTGGTAGGCCGGCCGCATAAATTGAGGGAATCACTATTTAGCGATATCGTGGGGAAAAAAAAAACGAAAATGAGATCAAGCAGGGTCGCCCTATTCGCCCTCCTTTTCCTGGCTATACCTATGCTCCTAGGTATTTCTAGCGAAGACCTAAAAAAAAAAAATACCACAATATGGCCAACGGGGGGGGGGGGGAACGGTCGCCTCTTTCTCCCCCTCTTTGGTTACGCGCCTGAATAGACACTCTTTGGTAGTCGTGGCAGTTTGAACAGGGCTTAAAATGTACCGACTGCACCAGACTACAATTGAACATATTTAATCGGGCCCGGTGACGGCTTACGACACAACTGAACTCTAGTCGTGGAACCGGTCACACCGCCACGACCACAGCAGACGCGATGGGTGGTCGCCGTCGTGTCGAAGGTTGTCGTGGCAGTGTGTCCCGCGCTTTGCATTGTATCTAGTTCTATGATATCCACGGCCACAATGAAATAACCATGCATGCGCGTTTTTGAGCTTATTATCTCATCACCCCACATAGTATATGTATGTGGTGATGAGATATTGTGGTCAGTTTGGGCCTGTATACATTTTATAACATAAGTGGAAAGGTTTTATCTTCCTAGTGAACGGAAATTCTGCCTCAATGTGTCAAGATAAAAAATATTTCGTATCGGACCCTTCAAACGCAGGGCTGGAAAAATGGACCTCCCTCAAGTTGGGGTGGGTCGTTCGAACGCTCCGACCCCCCCCCCCCCCGTCTACGGGCCTGGGGAAGGAGAAAGACCTGCTGTTCCTGGAGGCGACAAATCCTGGCTGTTGGATAAACCTGTCGAATCCTGTTTTCGTGCCTTTGCCGATCTCTTATCAAAACTTCCTAACACAAACTATTCAGAGCAGTAAGACTTACAGGACGGACGTCCTGTTTTCAGCCGGAAAAGTCTGAACACCTGCACGTCTCCTCGATTGGTCTTTCCCACTAGGTCTTGGCCTAAACGAAGGACTCTAGCCAGAATTAGTTACTCCGATGTGGCTTTCTGTCTTCGACAGTATCTTCCTCCTGGCGTACTGACCTTGTTCTTACCGGACTCCTGATCTTACAGGGGGTCGTGAAACGTCACTCTCGGATATCCCTTCACCTCACTGCGAATAGATTTTCAGTTCTCACCTTCGATCGTTAGCCTTTTCGACATCCTCGCCATGTGACATAATATATTGTTTTTACTGCTAATCTAGTATACGTTTGATCAAATTATCAAGAGTTACATAAAATACATACTACTGTTTCCCTTGTCTCAATGCGCTACACATCCGTATAAATAACAGATCCCTGATTCCGCTGGACATTCAAATATTAGAAATATATATTTTTAATGTAACACAATCAAATTAGACTGAATTTAAGTCTTGATTTACAGACGTACGCATTATAAGTTAACTCTGTATTTAATGGACATTTAATACTTATTAACTTAGTCCTTTAACATCGCCTTTTTTATTTGTCAGACACAACTACCAATGATGAAGTCCTTAAAAAGTAAGCTGACTTTAAAAGTTAAGTTGACATTTTTCTTCACATTCTAAACAAGCCTTAACATCAACATTTGTGTATTTGTTGAAATGCAAAACATCTTGATTACATGATAGAATAAGACAACTATTTACAGGTAAAATATTTTGATTAGTTTCAGGTGAATATCAAACCAATACTCAGTAATTTGTGAAGTAATAAAGCCAACTTCTGTTCTAGGAAACAGGTTAATTTTCCATTCATATATTTATTCATTCATACATTTATCATTTTAAACAGTCGCAGCCTTCCTGAAATACCTAACTTCGACTGCAATAAAAATGATGAGTATGGTAATAATTAAGGCATTATTAACGTAACTGCTTATGTTCAATTTATTTATTTATTTACAAATTTTTACATTTTTGAGCGTGGTTAACGTATTACTGCAACCATTTTTGGTTCCTTGCTAACAAAGGAATCTACGCAGTCAAGTTGGGGTGTGTGTGTTTAAGTGAAGCCCTTTGAATGGAAGGTATGTGGTGCGATAACTCAATAACTGAAAGATCAGTTCTTCCCAAACTTGGTGTGTATGTGTATTATATTGAGTAGATTTGCCGTGTTGTTGTTGTTGCCTATATCTTGCATATTAATGAGGGGGCTAGGCTTTACGTGAAGTTCCTGATATGGCAATTATATTTGCAGTGCCTTGTCCAATTTGTTTCAAATATTGTGGGAAGGTGTTATTAGATATTAGGTACATGACTATGCCAATTATATTTTCAATGTCATTAGTATTTGTGTCATTTTTGGCTTCCATTTGTGTAAGAGTGTACAGAAAAATGGATGTTTGTCATGCTTGGGCCCCTATGTCCAAAATGGGCCATATGGAGCATTTCAAAAATTATAAAATATTTTTCTTTGTCTACAGATTTTACGTTACAAAAGTGAGGGTTCATGGTTTGTAATGGGCCATGTGGGATATTGTACAAGATAATGAACAAAAATCATTTTACCTCATAATTTATATTATACTGTATACTGTACATCTGTACAAGGAACCACAGTGTTCTTGGACTCTTGTTGTTATCATTCCACGAGTAATTTGCCTAAAGGTGCATGTTTGAACTTCTGTTCACTTGATGCAATCACATTTCAGTAATTGATGTTTCTGACTAAATTACTTGCGAATCACCTTTAAATAATGAAAAGCTTATCACATGTGTAAGATGTCTTGACTTAATTAACACCGTCGTTTTACTACAGAGTGCCCCAATCTTTTTTTTTTCTTTTTGCAGCCCATTACTATGATACAAGAGACGCTCACATTAGAAATAAAATGTTTCAACTTAACGACGTCTACATACTCACACCGCTTAAGTTTGGTGATTTGTACAAACGCTGGACGGGGACAATCACCATCGATAATGGATCCAGTAAATGTGTAGTAATAACTACGATATCAGGTGAGACAAATGGAGATTTATTCCGAGAGGAAAATATCAGAGCGATTTGCAAATTTGGTAGATACAGCCTTACGTGTCACACTCTCAGAAAAATTTCTTCCATTACCACTGTTTTAATAAGAATGATGAGCTTGTTAGCACTCTTTTTTGTAAGTCATTGTTTCTTCGTTTATAGAATAGAATCTAAAAAATATGGATAACTAGACTAATGAGTTCCTCAGAAGTGAATATTTTTGTCTCTTACCCCTTGCGAAAGTGCAAACATCTTGATCTATCAAATTTCCTTCCACAGATAATGTAAGTAAAAATCTTGCACAATTCCATTGGGCAGCTTTTGTGCAACGGCTATTAGAACTCCCAACGGAGGCAGGTAATCTCGTCACCACTGAGGGGATATACATGAACGGAGGTGTTGTACTGATTACTTTTCTTTAAAACGAATATTAGTACTTTCACTGCGTTATTCCTTTTGTCTTTTGAACTTGACAGAATTGTTCTGATTGATAATTCGAAATAAATCATCGTAGGGAAGTTCCTTACAACTATTAACTTCTATAGCTTATTTATATTATTATAACAGTAAAACACAAAGTATAGTTACCGTGCCATTTGCCCACAAAAACGTCTTAACGTAAATTCCGTAGATCAAGGAGGAAGATTTCCGGTATGGATGTACCCAATTGATAACACCACCAAATATCTCTCAAGTCAATTCAGCAGCTCGCATATAGATCTACGCCACAAGATTCCGTTTGGAAAGTAACCTTTTTTTCTAATAATTTCTCTTTGCTCCAATATTGATAGGTAAAATTTACATACTACAAGAGCACTTACCTTCTCAATCTCTGCAGTCGTTGATGGACGGAACCTCCAAAGGGATAAATGTATTTTCTCTGAGAAGGCACAAATGCATCGTTGATATTCTTAAGGGAATGGAACTCATACATTCATACGGGGTAATTAACAATGTTCATCTCTAAATGTGTTTGGTACTACATGCAATAACTATTGTGAGACCACAGCACTGCTTGATCGTGTCACTCTGTGAGAGAGATAGCAGAGATACTGTGCAGGGGTTTAGGCACGTTTCGTCTCAGAATCCAGAGTCAGACACGTAAACGTATATGATCTAAAAACTGACTGGTTTTCTCATTGGGGTAAAAAACTTGGGTAGAAAACCTCAGCATGCAACTAATAACATAAGGCAAAATACAGAACATTATTTATAGGTATACAGTCTATAACCCCATGTTATATTAGTCCCATTTAACTGTTTCTTTTTTTCCAGATTTAAATTACAAGAGTGAGTTAAGCATATAATATACCAAAAGAATATAAAGATGCTATTTGAAATTTAAATCACCACGTTTGCTACCATAACTTACAATACCACTGAAATATTGTGTAGATATCGATATACAGCTATCTGTTTCTTCTGTATATATCGCATCACGTTCTTTGAGTGGTAATCACTTTCAAATTTTACAGTTACTGCACCCAGGATTATCAAGAGGCAACGTTCTTGTGATGAGCACAGGGAAGTGTAAACTGTATGACTTCTGTTTATCACAAGATGCATCATTTGTCGTCCGCTTAATTAAGGTTGGTCAACATCAATTAAGCTATGGGCACAGTCAAGCAGAGACAAAATATGATCTTGATGACTATGAGGAGAATGGTCTAGTCGATGTAGCTTTAAATTGTGGTTGCATTGACACTGTGAACATTTACAAACTTAACGTTCAAGGAAGAATATATTGATGCATTTAGGTGATCCTGTATTATTGTAGTCTAATTTAACAATGATGTTTGAATATGTTACTACAAATACTTAACTTCAATAAGGATTTCTATACGGTATCAGTACTGAAAGGGTACCTTCAAACTTGCAGTGAGAGAAAGAGTAACAAACAAAATAAGCATTTCGTGTCCCTAAATTTTAAATCCTTCTTTCCCAGGACAAGTCAGAAGAACGGAAGCTTCCAGTAGAATCCCATGAGAGATATGAATATACCACAGAAAGTGACGTTTGGTCAGTTGCAGTTGTGGTATGGGAAATAATGACTAATGGTATGTGATGGATGTATAATCTCTAATAGCAAAATTTAGTCGTAAGACATATCAGGGTTCCTACTGATATTTTAACAACCTCTTTTTTGTTGTTGCTAGGGTTACCTTTACCTTTTCCACTTGCCGAATGTTCATCAAGTAACATGATCACTGAAACATACTCACCAGAATTATCACCAGGAATAATCGATTCAAGGTAAGGGTTTTAAATTAGTCTATGTTTAAATGTGTTGCCGTATATTATCTATGTATGTTAGCACTTCAAGATCTATGGTACTTGATAGTTTTAAAATAACCCGTTCTGTACCAGTCGATATATTTAGACTACAGAATAATTTCTCGTCGAATATGAGAATCAGACTGTAATTACTCAAGTAAAGTGAATCGCGGCCCAGTTTTCGGGGCTTCTTTCTTTCTTTTTTTTTTGCTAAACTTATTGAAATGTGAATGAGACTTGGTTTCTGCGTTTATCGCGTATTTTCTTTGTTACAGCTCAATAAATAGTTTTGTTGCCGTGCATACAACATAATGCCTCGAAAATGTCAACATGTATATTGAACTAATAACAGCATAATCGTATTAATTGGGCTCAAACTGCACCACAAAGTTACTCTTGACAATTGAGCTCATAGTTCATCTGCAGCGAGTAGCTGGTAGCGGGTATGTCCCACCCACTCCCAACCACCAGTAATTTTCAAAACGTGCCTGGTTATGAACATGACCTGTCGTGGTAATTGACAATGCTTGACTCTAACATTTACTTGTATTATTTGGACAATGTAAAATAAGTATTTGTGATTAATCCGCAGGCAAGTCAGTTTAGTTCAATCGGTAAACCAGTGCCAACATACCTTCAACTAAGGTTTTTTTTTTTTTTTTTTGAAACAGACTTTGCGTTGTACCTACTTCCTACTTGCCATTCCCCTTTGTACATGACACTTGTATTCAATTTAATAGTTCAGTTGGCTAAGTTAAAGTAGTGGCGGTTAAAAAAAAATTGCAAAAAGAACTAGTCACTTTCACACAATTTCTCGCTTGAGTGACAAGGAAGTGTTCCACATATATATTTGATTGTGAAAGTAAAAACCGCTGAAGAAACTTTAAACGTAGCTCTATGTGTCAGATTGTTTCTCTTTCGTTTTTCTCAACAATTTTGCAGAATTGCTATTATGAGGCAATGCCTGCTCACAGAAATGGGACGCAGACCGTCACTTAATGAATTACGGAAGTCTTTTGAGGAGGTAAATTTTCACTCTTGAAAGTTTGCACGAGCTAATTAGCACCGTCAATGATATCATAACATTCTCAAAGAAATAAGTTCAAATGTTTGAGATGTTTATAATTTCTGTAAGTGTTCATACAACTCATTTCGGTTTATTTAAAAATGTAATTCATTTAACATATATAACAGAGGTGCCAGCAACTTAAAAGATGCTTCTTTCTTCCTGGAAAATGCCACGAATTTGTTGCCATCATGTTTATATCGAAATATACCGTGCCTTGAATGTAAATTTACACACAGGAAACTTCTACTTGATGGCTGATTTTCACATGTACCTTTACTTGGGGTATGGTATTCTATTTACTCTAAAATAGCTTGGCTGTCACTCCGATTTGGATGAGTTTTTTCGTGCAGTCGATCGAACCATAGGTATAGTATATTAGGCCTATACTCTCATTGGCGGCTAACATGCACTGCATAGAAGCTCTTAGGATCGAGGAATCAAAAGGTAATAAAGACAAAGACATTGCAACAGTTACTTCCGTGGTAGAGTAATTATCTTATTTTTACCGAAATTGAGAATCCGTAGGAAACTGCTAAACAGCAAGTGAGCCTTTTAGTGATGCATGAAAACAATATCTCTTCTGTTGAAATTGATTAAGTGAAAGTAATACTATTTTTATAATTTTACAAATGTAGAAATATACGATTTTACTTTGGCTGACCTATTGTCAAAGTGTCGCGGAAAGCAACCAATTCAATTTTTGCACTGATTTGAGTGAAACTGCGACAAATTAGAGGAAGTACATTATCACATTGATTTGAACATTGCAAAATGTACGTACAGCTGGCATTTGCATAATTGTCATACCAATCCCAATATTTCAAACTGGAATGCATAAAAAACACCCTGCTATCCTAAATAACAACATTGTTCAACAAAAAACTACAATTAATATACTCTGCATCCCACGCAAAGACGATTATTACAAAGAGGCTATGTAACTCGAAGTACCTCACGATTGTTGGCACGTGGCGTTTCACAAAATGAAAATGTCACAGTCATGAAGTTTCCCTTTATAATTTACTCCATGGTATAGTTAGGTATTTTTCATGATGAAAAATGCAAAGTTCATATGAAGAAACAACAACAACAACAATAAGAAGGAAAAAATACATTACAGACAGAAATATTAGAGTTTCGGATTTTGATATCTTTGTAAGCGTGGATCCAAGACGGACCCTTTGCGCTCGGTCCACGCCCCCACTTTTTTCGATGACCAACGATTGTTTTTTGAGGGGTTCTTTTTGTCTGAGTTATCTGACAAAGTTGTCTTAATTTATGAGTTTTTGTTTCTTCAGTTTGAAATATTTTGTTAATTGTGATTGTAAAACACTCGTGTTTGTGGCAAAACTACTGACTTTCAGTGACTAATCCTAAACCCAGGCATCAGTTAACATTGCCAAAACTTTCTGAGACGTTAATCTGTATAAACAGATCGTTTGAAGAGAAGCACAGAAACAAATTGAGAATACATTAAATGTACCATCTTAAAACAGATGGATGAATATAATATCAGCTTGTTCAAAACTTCCTATTTCTTAATTCGAATTCTATCAATTCCTCCAATTGAAATATCTGTGTTTCATGAATATGTATTAGGAAGCAATGTACGTATGTAAATGGTGTCTATTTTAATACTGGCATTCTGCAAGATTCTGTCTAAGAACTTCTCCGAGTTCTGGAACTCTGGATTGTATATTGTACATTCGGAGGACATGATTATGAAAAATGTCCTGCCAATGTTCATTTTTAAAAGACAAAAAAGAAAGCAAAGTAGAAACCAACGCTTGTAGAAATAGATGGGGGTGTACACTATTCATATCTTTTACATGGCAGATATTCACATCTGTTCCATGGGAAATTTTGTTGTCCAAACATAAGCTGGACAAAAATATGTTCTCGTATCGAAAATGTCCTTCTAAAGTTCAATTTGGAACTATCATATTTTACAATATGTTCAGCAAAGGTGTTATCTAATAATATATATTTACATATATGTATTTATTTATTTATTTATATTATATTTAAATGTATACTGTTGTTCTGTTTGTGTACCACAGAATGCCCTTTCAAATTAAGATACGGCTACCATAAGAACACCTTCAAACATGCAAAACACCAGAACAGTACCTTACAGAACTTTCGAAACACATCTGGCAGCTGAAAGAAAATAACACTCAATTCACCATCAACTGGTCGATCGTCAGGACATCAAAAGCCTTCACCAACAAAACAGAAATGAACGCCCGAGCTGATATCGAAGTGTCGCAACGCGAACAAATTTTACCCGAGCAACCCCAAAACAACCAAATTGGAACTCACCGGACAAACACTGCAGAGGGCAGCAGCGAACCACACGCAGACAAAACCAACCACAACCACAACCCCCAACCCCTTGAACATCTCAGAGAAAGGCCAGGTGATGTCTCTTTTGGAAGAGACACCATCTGGCAACACCAAAAAAATCCACGTCACGGTCGGTTTCGTCCATTTTCGGACTCGTCAGGCGACGGCAGGATTCGAACTCATGACCTCAGGCTCCAGTGCGAGCGCACACCTTTACCATTCGACCAAAGCTCTGTTTCTGGTGTTGTTAAGTGAATTTGACCTGATACCCAGTCTGTCACAAGAACATATTAATTTCTTAGGCAGCACCCATGGCCTATTAATAACGTGGCAATTGTTTTTTACGTCAGGATCACAGAAGAAGGCCAAATTACAGATGAAATTTAAGTACCAACGTTTTGTGTGTCTTTTTTTTTTATAACAAAGACAACTAAAGATAACTTTAAGCTTATTTGCAAGTTGTTTGTACATTTGAGATACCTTCAACTATTCTATTTTACTTTAGTAACAATACTACCGTTACGGTAACTCGTCGTAATACCCCTAAACTTACTCTCTTTTATCATTACTAATGAAACTTATGCAAGATCTTAATGTGCATACTTTATGGTTCTCTGTCATGCTAATTTGCCCATTCTTTTTTCGTCTTCTCCCTGTCTTTCTCTTGTTTCTTTTTGCTTTGCTTTTTCTGCTTTCAATTTGTTAAACCACCTTACTGCTTTCGTTTTGCTTTGTTTTCTTTTGTTTTCTGCTGTCATCTATAGCTTCGTTTGTACCAGTCACTAGCTTCAATCACGGACTTTTCTGTTTTCTAGCGTTGTTCATATGTCCTGTATGTGTTTCGTTTTGTTTCTTCTTGTAATGTCGTGTTTGGAATACATGAAAATTACATTTTGAATTGAACTATACCAACATTTATACGCACTACAGCTTAGTGACCGTTGAAACTATATGTAATAGTTTAAAGTTGTCTGACCAGTTAAACATTATTAGGACGTCATTCGTCATGAACTGCACCTAGTTAACCTTTATTAATATTTAAGATGGTTTTTTTTTTTACAATTTATTTCGATTTTTCATTCAAAAGTATGATGATATAGGAACTGCTGATCAACAAACGACTTTTCCTGCCACCCCCGTTAATGAGATAGAATGGTTACATTACATTATGCTAAGAGAAGATGAAGTTCTACAATGTATGTAAAACTAAGAAGATAAGCTTGGAGGATGAAAGATTTGTCCAATTATTAAAACAGAGACTACGGTTAGGAAATCTGACATGTAAAGTTAGTCATATGAAATTAAATATAGAAAGAAAAAAGTAATTGTACAGATTTTCTCCTATTTATTATTTTTGTGGGTGCTTTATGTTTTTTGATTAGGCATAGTATCTGATAATAAATGTTAGAAACAAATTGAGAAGTTTAGTGTATTCGTTTTATGATGTACGTAAAATTCTGGAAAAAAATCCAGTTAATTCCTGGTGTGCAGCTTTTAATGGAAACGTGGTAACAACTAACTGATGACAGTTATTCACAGGGTGGTATCAACAGCTGACATTAACATATATCACCAGGAAAATATTATAAACGTTAATTTTCAATAGGTTTCATGGAATGACCTTTGACGTCCATCACAGGCAAAGTTAGTATGGACAATATCCAAATTATGTATGCATAAATGTTATTTTTTCAGACATCCTCTGGAGAATCATGTTTCCTAGTGTCTATAACTTTCAAGATAAACAACGCAAGGTTTTTATAACTAGGAATTCTGTTCCTTCCTGTGAAATCGAGTGTTCTTGAATTACTACATATTACAATTTATTGACTTGTACATTTGAAAAAAAATCTCTGTGTTTAAGAAACGTTTCTCTATTTATTTAAGGCTATTGATTCCCCACATCATGATGTTTTTCTCAGTAAACGTGATAAATGTAAATTAGACTAAGGACTTACCTTGATTCAAGAGTTGGCAAACATCCAATGGATAACTAACTCTTTCGTCAACTTTACAACTTATTTATTGCGGACCTACCCTGGGTCTTCATCTGTTTATTATATGGATAAATGATATCCGTGATGCCAGTAAATGTCTTACTATATGCCGATGATCCCAGTCTTATTTCTTTTTTGAGGAGGGGGGGGGGGGAACCGTTGAGTTGATTAACGGACATTGGCCCAACATTACGTCAACGTGAGACAACCAACCATAGGTCAGTTCACCTTGGCTCGTCAATATTCGGCTAATGTAAAACAACACTTGGCCAGTGTACACTGGACTAACGTTACGTTACACAACACACCGTTAGGCAGTTTACATTGATCAAACTTTGGGTCAATGTAGACCAGCCAGCGGTTGGGTATTGAACGTTAGATCATCATAGGACAACCAACCGTTGTGTTTGGGTAGTTCGTCACTAATCTAAATTGGAAGGAATATACATCTGAGGTTAGTAAAAGGGTATTATCAATGGCCGAAAGGCCTGCCGACGGAGTGATATTGTTTTAACTGATGATTGTAGGAAATAACTTAAAACTATGCAATATTGGACCAACCTTACACAACAAGCATTTGGGCAATGCACATTGGGCCAACGTTGGACCAATGCAGGATAGCGAACAGATGGTCATTGTACATTGGATCAATGAAGAAAACACACTGACCGTTGGTATAGTTCTCCACTATCAAACGCTGACCAAGCTTTACAAAAACAACCGTTGGGAAACGTACTTTGACAAATGTAGGAATATCCTGACACGGGAAAGTCCTGGTCTTTGGGTTTATCCCCAGTTTCATTTGCTAAGTGCTTGTGTGTCCAAGTCCCGGACGCACTATATCCCCCTCCCCCCCCCCCAAAAAAAAAACACTCAAGCTCACTATCGCCCAAAGATTCCTTGCCTGCTATCAGCGAGAAATCAAAAACGATTTTGAAATCATGAAAAGATTTGGACGTGATTACTAAACCATGACACCACAATCGCATATCAAACATGACACGACTGAAACAAGCGATATGAAAGTCATGTGATTGGGCGTAGTGACTTGTTTTTTGGTTTCGATGATAATGGTAACCGTTGTTATCATGCACGTGTATGTGTGTATTTATGTATGTTAATGAGGTCTACGTTGTAAACTACACGACATCTCAAGAAGTGAACTTTTACAGATGTCATATTTGGTATACCAGGTACAAACTGTCAATTGACTCCAAAGTCTTTGAATTTATCAGAAATATCAACTTAACAATCTACCATGTGCTGCAAAGAAAACTTACTGGGTCTCACAACCACCCTTGCTGAAACAGGCCACTAAAAATGTAGCACTAGGGCCTAATGCATCCTAGTTCATTTCTTCAACTATGGAAACAACAAGTTACTAGCAAGAGACCCGGGCGATCAGAAAACTCAAGGTTTGAGCACTCCTTGTACAGCAGCTGAGAAGATGCAATAAATCACAGTGGATTTTTCTCACAGCAGAACACAACACTGTACATAACTATGCGCGACCGTATTACAGGAATTGTTCAATGTTCATAATAAGGACGGCTTTATTCAAAACAGGAGCTCAAGTTTTCACAGATTTGCGCTGTTACGATGAGTATTAGAAACTTTCAGCATCAGTTTTGGTCATTGTATTGTTTAGGCAACTATGCATAGCACTAGTGGGGTATTGAGAAATAACCTAGAGAATAAAACATAGAAGAAGCAAAAGGCTATGTTTTTAGTTTCTTCAAACTGACGCCATCACTTTTAAGTGCAAGAAATCTGTTGTTTTGGTGGGATCAAAGGTCATTTGGGGTCAACGGGGGCGTGATAGTGAAACCTTGGAAACACATAATCTCAAGAAGGGGAACTTTGACAGATCTCATGTTTAGTATATAGGTGTAACTTATTCAGTACAGGGCTTTTACTGTTTTTGATAAAGCTGGTAAATTGTAGACCCAGTATCTCAACATATAGGAATCCTCCCTTTGGTTCCACTGCCATGACTTCGAAGTCACTGATTTGCTAGAAAAATGTTTAAAAAAAAAAAAAAATTCCGGTCAATTCTGTATTGCGTAATATTATCTCCTCTGTGAACCAAGAATTCTTCAGCGACGCACAAAAAATGTTTCGTTTTTTTTAAATGAAATTCATGAAATGATACTTGGGGAGTGTGCGCTGAATCGTGACATTTTTTTTTTCAATTTGATGCAGAATTCATGAAAATAAGCAACAAATAACAAATGAAAAGATCTTTGACAAATTAGTTGTTTTCCGCCGAGTAGCAAAGTAAAGGAATGTGGTGGATGGTACGGAATTTCCAACGTATCCCACCAATTCTAACGTAACCGCCATACAAATCTTTATCGTCAAATGTCATGTCTAATAGATTTAACACCTTCAATGGCCACTATTGCTCTTACTGGAGTCGAAAGGTCACTTTGGGCTCAACAGTGGCAAAAAGTGAATATCTTGTTTACAATATTACAAATCGTGTCCGGATATCATAGTTATCATGTAGGTGTAGTGTGTAACATATTGACCACAGAAGCTCATTACATTTTCTAGAGATACTTTTAGACAACAAGAATCAAATTACATAAAAAAAATATGCATATGTCCTTCTAAGACAGGAAGATCTTGGATATTTCTCTTTATTGTGGTTGCTCATGCTGGGACGTGATGCCTGTCACTTACGTCTGCAAAGGCCATTGTCTATGTCGTAGTTGTTACATCCCAATCGCTGAAATGATTAAGTGATATAAATTACAAGAACGAAGCTTGTTACCTCATACTCGCCCTATGTAATATGTCAGATTCATGACCAAATTAAACAATTACATTGCAATTGTTAAGCTATGTTAAGTGAAAGTGTACGTAAACCAAACAAAAAAGAACCCGAAATTACAAAAAGTGCTTGGCCAATATTAAGGGCTTCCTATTGCAAGATGGCCCTTTATGAAATTTTTTTTTATAGAATTATTCGAGTTTATTTCTAAATCATGAACAATCAGATGCAATCTGGACTTCTGTGCGTTGTTCCTTGAAATATTTTCTAGGTGGCAAACTAAAAAAAAAGGGAAAGAAAATGTGATATCTATTAATACACATTTGCTGGTGTAACTTTCAACTCATATATGAACACATTTATATAAAGGTACTATCTTATACTACATTTATATACATTTACTTTCTCTTTTACACATACTTACATTTACTGGTGGCGCCATGTACCATCATTCAGTGTGTCCACATATTTTCATTGCTCACTTGCTTTTCACCTTAAAACAAAAGTAAAATGCATATCAAAATACACTGGAACTCCGTCATGACAAGAAAAGGCATGTTAGCATGGCTAACCTTTCTCATTTTCCACAGCTGATATTTTTATTCACATGGATTTTGTACCTATGTATCGCCAGTAACATAACCTTTGTTACTGTAAACCGGTATGACAAAGTGAATCTAAAATGTCATATCGGAGCAAATTTGTCAGATTATGAGCCTAGGTGGCGACATAATGGGGTTTTGATGTATGCTGGGACTCAACGAATCCGTTTTGAAAACCTTGCTTACTTAGAGAGAGATTACTCTTTATCTTTACCTAATGTGTCACTGTCGGATGAAGGAAATTATTCCTGTTCCACCAGCATTTACCACTCAGACATTTCGATATATCAGCTTACTGTAAAGGGTAAGTGGTTTTCTTTTCATTTTGGTTCACTTTATTTAAGATTTTGCATGAATTAGACTGGCATTAAATTGAACGTGCTTCAATTGTTTCAGAGATATCTTCGAATGATGCAGTTGCTATATGGCATTAGAAATAAAGTTACAATAAATGTAAATTTCACTTATGTGACAAGTTCATGTATTCAGTACTGAATGAGAGAAAATAATTTACATTTTGTTTGTGGAGTTATAAGAGATCATAATGGTGCTTTACTTACTCTTAGTCATTAGCAGTTTAGGGAAGATGTAGCTCCCCTATGAGAAGATATAGAAATTGGCTGGGTTACTTCTACAGATCATATTGCATTAATTTTGAATATTTAAATTTTACTCATTGAGATATTGGGACAGACTAGACTGGAAATATTTAATGTAAGTTCATTACAACAAGTCCATCCAAGGAACAAAATGCTTGTGTTGGGATCTCTTCAGTTTCGTCATTAAAGGACAATGACATTGTATACATAGCTAATTCTTACAGTACGTTTCCATTATTTCACATTTCATTGCTTTTCAAATTGTTTACACTTTAAAGTTGACATAATGATGAGCAAATAGTAGAAGGATAAAGTCGTAACCTATAAAGTTAAATAAATGGTTGAATTTACTTCTACTCAATTTATTTTCAATCTTATTTTAAAGAATTTGTTCATATCAAAACGTTTAAGGAAAATCAATTTATTTCAGAAAGGTGACCATGACCAACGTGTTCGATCGAAAGCAGTCGCCATTTGGTAGTAAAAAGTGCTTACACACGTTTTTGTAAGCAGTCTACTTTATTTTAAAATTAACCTAAACTTTCTTTTTATTGCTCTTCTTTGACGTTGTTTGTTTGGTTTTTTCTCTTGTTTTGAGTGAACGTATATACTGTGTAATTGCAAAGCTCCGAATCATTGGAACTGAATAAAATATTGACGGAAGCATTTTACTTAACCATTTTGTTATGTTTGTAACACATTATAAGTTTTGGCGAGACTGGAGCTTCTGGTAGACAACAGCAAAACCTTGAAGGATGTTTCTGTCGAAGAAGGTCTTAACATCAACATAACCTGCAAGGCAACGGATTCAAGAGAAAGGGTTTCATTGGCGATTGCAGTGAACAATGTCACATTTACGTCATCGGATTTGCGGACAGCTTCCTATTTCACACACGCAACCCAAACATTTAATACTATAGTTGAGATGTCTTATGAACCGCAGTCTTTGGCCGGAATCATCACTTGTATTTGTCATGGAGATAGCTGTCCCGAGAAGCAGCAAATTCAACGTCTCTTTTATGTCTATGGTTGGTGAAAATGTTTACCTTTATCTAATAAGCAAAGCATAAATAATATAACGAGTAAATTAAATAACTGATATTCTAGTCTGTAAAACACCCTCACTTTCTAAGCAAATTTCCAACACTTTCTAAACAAATTTACATCTTTTGACTAACATGTCCAACAAATCAATATGAACTTGTAATATTAGCATAGCTTTAAATCATAACATTATCATGGACAACTTCGAAGTTACTAACAATATCTAGTTTAAAATGGCAAATGAAAGTTCATGTCTATTGTGCAATCTCTCGCAACATAAAAGTTGGATTTGAAGAAATGCACTACCACATAAGTTCAAAGGGTGCTTGCTTTGATTAACGCGTAATACTGGATTAACGTATGAACATTTTGTGCAGGGAGTTGCATTGATAACACAGGTTTGTAGAATTGCAGCTGTGCGCGAGAAAAGTGATTAAACAATATATTCAGTTTTTCACCGCTTTGTTTTTAAACTATGACAAAAGTTTATACTTCCAAGATTATACTCTCAACTATTGCACACCGTATTCAGTGATTCTGTGACACAATATACTAAGAAATAATTGAAAACAAAACAGAAGAAAATGAAAAAGAAATATATTTAACCTGGGCGTGGAAAGTATGAGTACTTACGGTAGACGAAATTGTATGCAAATAGTTCATACAAAAATAGTTAGTGAATAAACCGTTTGATTTCACTTTGTTTCAGCTGATGATGACTCCGTGACTGAATCGTCTCTCGAAAGTGTTACATTGAAAGAAGGTAGCTTAACGGGTGCTATGTGTGATAGCAATGAAATTTAAAAAGTGATCCTTTGATACAATAAAGACTAAAACACAATGGATATTAAAACACGAGCGTGGGACGTAGTCCTTGTAGTAGTAATTGTGTGACAATAGCTAATTTGAAGATGCTAATGAACAAAGCATTAATTTTCACTCTTTCAGCTGAAGATGACTCCGGAATGAACTCGTCCCTGAGAGGTGTTTTATTGATAACATTTAGTGTAATAGGTTTTTTGATTGGTGCTTTCATCTTATTACACTGTGTGAAAGGTATACACGAGTACTGCAGTTGCCCTTTAAACGTTTAAGAAGCTTCCATGTCATTTATTGAAGGGAAATGAACAAGTGAGGAACTGCTAACACATATGAAAGCTCATGGAAGTGAATCGAAGGAATACAAGGAGAATGTTGGGTACAAAGTCCACTAACATATTTTACAGCAAAATTTACCCGCTGAAACTGAATGAATAATGAACTTCTTGGTCATTCAGTCATCTTAATTTCAGTGCAAGATCAAGGTTATTTATATGCTATGGCTTACTGCACTAAGATATATCTCACAGTCCAGTACAATACATTATATCATACTACACTACAAATCATAGACCTATAATATACGATGCTACACCGAAGCCTATGTTTTCATTACTGTAATATTCTTTTGCTATCAGGCCTTCCGAGGAGAGGAAAGAACTCTGTTAGGTGAGTGAATGATTCTCATTTTTCATCATCATCATCATCATCATCATCATCATCATCATCATCATCATCATCATCATCATCATCATGAGTAATATTATGATTATTATTATTGTTATTATCATTATTAATATTATCATCATTACTATTATTATCATCATTATTGATATTACTACTATCATTATTATCATAATAATTATCATTATTATTACTATCATTATTATGACTATCATTATTATGACTATCATTATTATGACTATCATTATTATGACTATCATTATTATGACTATCATTATTACTATTGTCATTTTTTATGTCAGTTTTGTTATCGAGTAGTGAGTTCTTTCATATTGCATAAATAGTACGTAAACAATATGAAATAATGTAAGATGACAGCACAATTGGTGGATTATATTGGCAATATCATCACAAAAAGACGTAACATCTTCATATTATGTGCACAATTTTCTATTTTAAAAGATTGCAACATAATGAAAACACTGATACAGATGCAGCTATTACCCTTGAAAATTTTGGTAAGTAACTTTCTACCTGCAGATAATTTGTATATAGTTTGAGAACATCAAGTAATTCGATATTGTCCGTGAGTAGTAGGATCCCTTTCAAATAGATGTTTTAATCATGGAACAAACTGAGGTTCTGATGCATGACACAAGTTCAGAGGTTCTTGAAACATTTTATTACAGAAATTATTACAGCCAGTTGCTTATTTACCTTCCTCCAGATAATAATGATCACAATAGCGTCCATCATGATCAAGATAGCTCCAGGTAAAGTCTTTTCTTATTTTGCATGAAGAAATAAGAATTGAGCCTAACATCGATAGCAAACGTTTCTTTTTGTTGCAGTATTCACTCCACTATGCATCTTACATTCGACTCAAAATTTAAAAGTTTTTAATTTAGATTTGTCTCTTCGTGATTATAGCTTCATCAAGATTGATTCTCGCAACATTAACCATGGACTCTTTTCATCTCGTATTTTCCAAAATGGGGAAGATGGTAAGCAGGAGTTCACAAGGTGCACTATTATCCTTGAACATATAAAGTTTACAACAAAATGAGGATACAAACAATTGAATAGACTAGTCTTCTTCATTATATTTATAAAGAAAGCTAAGTAAGACAGCCGTAACCTATAAGCTACTTTCACTGACTTGTATCTGACTCACTTAGATAAACTTCAACACCGTTTTCATGTGAGTGAAAGTTACATTTCTACATTTACAGCAGGATAAACAAAAGTGCAAAACATAAATGAGTACTTTGAAAAACAGTTACATGCAAGTATATAAAAAATGTGCAGATTGTACTTTTTAATTTACAAAGTACAGTTCAACCTCCAAGTAATCTCTTCATTTTCACATAACCACCGTTTGTAGAAATCAAATGTTTTTACAATAATTAAAGTCAGTAATTTACTTACTATCGTACTTTTATTTTTTCAGAGAAAACTTCTGAAGGTGGAATCTTAAAGAAGTAAAAACAGTGAAGTTGAAATGTTGTCTTCATAATATTACTCGATTACGTTCTTAGCATTTATGTTAACGTGAGTGTAGCAATACGAAACATCAAAATGTCATAACAGACAAAAATACTGTTTGTCATAGTAATTACTTACTTGGACTAGGTTTTGATAAAAAAAAGTGGAAATTAAATACTTTTTGATTCATGAATGAAAGAATGCCATCTTCTCTTTTAGGAAATAATTACATATCATTTTCCCTTTCATAGTCGCAGCCTTCCTGAAATACCCGAGTACATCTGCGATAACGACGATAAATGTGGTAATGATTATTTTGCAAAATTATAGTAACTGTTACCAGTAGCTCTATTCAATCACAATATTGCTTTTAAAAAGGTGAAGCTATAATACAAACATTATAAATACGAAGTATTTTAATTTATTTTATTATTGATTAAAAAATATACTATACATTATAAACATACAATGTTATTAATACTGCTCTTATCAATATTTTGCTTAAGTGTGCATGTATGAAGTGAGTATTTTTCTAAGTATTTGATACAATTAGATTACACTGGATGTCAAGCAAAAGTTGCTTACAATCTAAACTCGTTAATTCAATCAATACCTTATTATATCCAAACGCATAGCTCAGATCTTTTCTTTATAGAACATTACTATGATACAAGAGAGGGACACATCCGGAATAGAATGTTTCGACTTAATGACGTCTGCATACTCACAAAACTAAAGTTTGGTGATATATACAAACGCTGGACCGGGACAATTACAATCGATAGCAATTCAGGTCAATGTGTAGCAATAACTACTACATCAGGTGAGACACTGGCGATTATCACTTCTCAGGGGAAGATATTACACAAACATACATGTGATTTTTCATATCTATACTGCGTCAGATGTAGTGCTCTCATTTTTTAATACGTTACTCCTATGAAAATACCGGTGTTGTTATTGTAGGAGTCTTTCTCATCCAAATCATATAGTTTCTTACTTTGGTTTAAAGATGTGGATAAATAATGTGTTTCAAAGGAGTGAATTATCCTTTGGGGAAATAAAAATGTCTGTAATCTATCATCTTTCTTTGCACAAGCAGATAATGTAAACAAAAGGTGTGAAAAATTCAATTGGGTCCTTTTCGTGCAACGGCTTTTGGAACTCCCCACGGATGCAGACAATCTCGTCACCACTGAGGGGATATACATGGACTGAGGTGTAGTACTAATAACAGTCCTTATTTGTAAAATAATTATTCTGAATGACACTGCTTATTATTTTTCTAAATTCTAAGTTTCTAAATTTACAGGTTAGTTGAACTTGACTTTCTTTACTTGAAAAGCAATTAGGAAAATTTCCAAAAGTAATTGCGGGGGAAGTCTTGGACAAATTCCCTATAGCTGGTAATAAATACAATCATATACCTTTAACGCAAAGTAGAGCAATTGTGTCGTTTATTAAAAGAGAGAGAGAGAGAGAGAGAAAAACACAGCTGGTATGGATTTGCGTAACGTCTATTAATAGCTTCACTCTTACCACCAAGAAAGGTTTATATAAAGTATAGGACTTCATGGATCAATTCCTTTTGAACTAACCTGCTTTATCTTGTTTATATGTCTTATCTCTGCTTCAATATTATTAGGTGGAATTAACATACTACAAGAGCACCTAGCTTGTCAAACTCTACAGTCGTTAATGGACAATAATTCCGGAGGGAGAAAAGTATTTATTACGAGAGCAAGTAAATGTATCATAGGTATTCTGAAGGGAATGGAACTATTACATTCATACGGGGTAATGATGTTAAGTTTCATTTTACTGTTTTCCACACAATAGTATTAAAAGACAAAAATAAGGTAACTTCTTATTTACTTAACTCAGTCAAGAGAGGTTGTGACTGTTGTAGAATAGTTGCCTATACTTTTGAACTTTGCGTTAAATTGATGGATAATGGTATTAGGAGCTAGTTTGTAATAATCTTAGTACAATTTAATCTACAAATTACCTTTTAGTCTAAATATGGAAAGCGAGTTTTCTTTGCTTCGACTCAGGATAAACACAAACTGCTACTTAAAATAACTAGAAAGCCAAAAGGCTTAGTGATTCCTTGCCTCATGATATATATTGTAACAAACATGAATCGCCCACACGACAAGCATGAGATCCCACACAGTTATCCTACTTGAGATACCATCTTAGTAAGGTCAAAACCTTTTGAAATCTCGTGACTCAAAATGACCTTTCACCTCCACTTACAACAATAGGGATCACCTACCCTATATGGCCATCAACATGCTAAATATGAACAATTCACAATTTAAGTATAACATCCCTCACATTTATCACCCTTAAAATATCATGTATACAAGGTTTTGACGTTTTGTCACCCCAAATAACCTTTGACCTACACAAACATGAGAAAACTCCCAAACGGATAAGATGCTGCAGGGGAACAAATTATATTTTGTCGTGTCTAATAACTTGATAAAAAGGTAAACATGTTTATTTAATCAAAATTATAGCACTTTATTTTGTCGAGTTACAGCTATTGGTGGCAGTTCTTCCGTATTTGATTTTTTGGCATGATGCCCTTCCCAATGGCTATGAGGTCCTTGAAAATTAGCAAAAACGGATAACCCTATTAAACCAGAATCTAGCATGACTTGCAATTTTGCCTTTAGTCTACTTAAAGACACAACACACAGTACAAGTTTCCCTGGTTTGATACACAGTAGTCATTTGTTTAAAGCTTACCTGAACTACTGTAAAGTGAAATAGGGCGTTTAGAATACACCAGCATGGCGTACAAAGAAATTCGCTTCAACCATTGTTAAACCATTCAGTCTCATCAATAAATATCTGTCAAAGCTTCATCTCCTCAAAACATTATGCATGTGATAAGTAAAAGTTTGGGTGAACAAATTATTGTTGAGCAACAAATAACTAAATTTCTGATCTGTGAGAATCTTATTCCTTGAAAATAAGGCTACTGTAATTCATTATTTTGAATAATCTATCATTCTATGTCCACAAATAATGGTTTTAAAAATATGGTTGTTTTCTGTAAAACAAACTCCCTATTTCCCTTTAAGGGCTAAACAGAGACACTGTTTATAAAGTAAATGGTTAAGTCCATTAAGCACCTGGCTCAACAGACTGTATGATTTATTCTGGACATTGTGGTTTCTACTGGCAGTCAACTGTGATAAATTATGTCAGATAACAGAGACCAATTTGAACAGAGGTGGGTCAGTTACAATTTGATTCATTCAATTAAGCAATCACAGTTCATGCACGCTCAAGGGTATTTGATCCAAATGATCAGTAATTTAGTTCTTTTTATAAAGCTAATAACCCGTGGTATATTTAATCAATTCCAATTTACAATTCATGAATGCTCACATGTCCTTATGAGGACAGTGGCAGGTTTGCCAAATAATAATCTTTGATACCAAATTTAATGTTGTCTTCATCTTTTCTTTACGGTTATTAAAGAGACTATGTTGGTATGTCCTAAAAGAAGTTCTCAAATCAACAACAGGATTCTACATTACAAGTATAAAATTCACTAGAAGTTCTTTAAATATTGTAGATTCAAGTTTTGCACATTTTGACCTCCCATGACTCCAAATGACCTTTCACCTCTGCCAAAAAAAATAGGGATCATCTACTCTACTATATGGGCAAACCACACACTAACTATGAGATCTCTCACATTTATTGTTCTGGAGATATCGTGTTTACAAGCAATTTTCAAGGTATTTACCTTCTGACCTCTGGTGACCCTTGCACTCAATAAGATACACCTACACACTTCATATGACATCTGCTCAAGCTTCTCTTCTTGAGATACCGTGTTTACATGGTTTTCTCAATTTGACCCCTGTTGACCCCAAATGACCTTTGACCTCCACTGAAAACAATAGGGTTCCTCTACTCAACATGGTACAACTGCATACTAGACATGAGATTTCTACAAGCTTCCTTTCTTGAGATATCATGTTTACAAGGTTTTCACAATCTGACCCATGTTGACCCCAAATGACCTTTGACCTCCACCAAAAACGATAGGGATCATCTACTCAATAAGGGCAACCTTCATGCCAAGTATGAGATCACTCACAGTTACGATTCTGGAGATATTGTGTTTACAAGCAATTTTCAAGGTATTTACCTTTTGACCTCTAGTGACCCCAAATGACCTTTGACCTACACCAAAAACAATAGGGATCATCTACTCAATAAGGGCAATCTACATGCCACGTATGAGATCACTCAGAGTTACGCTTCTTGAGATATCGTGTTTACAAGCAGGCGTCACACACGCACATACATACACACACACACACGACATCACCATCGCATAGATTCCTCTGCCTTCGGCAAGGAATCAAAAAAGACCAGCATTTTCCACCATAGTGATTTCTGTACTTTCTGTTCAAACGAAAATGAAACGATGTTTTTGTTTGTTTGTGAAAAATACAGTCATTGTGGAGACAATTAAGGAAATGAGTTGGAAGCAATTATATCAATGATACTTAGATACTTTGTATTAAATTCTAAAATTCTTTTTAAATTCTGCAACTTTAATTGTTTCAGAATAACGTATCACCACGTAAGAACTAAGCTGTGCTGATCTGGTTACGTTGTGTATTTATAGATGTAAAATACAAAACGATGCCTTAAATTTCCTTGGTATTAAAAGTTAGGCTGAGAGCTTGCTATCAGTTAGGTATTGGGTCAGAGTTAAAGGAGAATGAAACTCTAACAATACATTTATTGTAATGAAGGAAAAGAGTTTTAAAAACCATCATCCCAAAGTTCAGTCAGAGATATGGTTTCCTATCCAAGTTGCAAACCTTTGACATTCAGAGAATGGTGCTCCCTTTTTTCCAAAAGTAAACCGACTTAAGTAAGTCAAATAATGATGACACATAAACACCCATAGCAGGAATTTTGTACTTCTTTTCTTTAACTGCAATTTATACGAATCCGAACACACTTTTACACATTTTGTATTGATTATTCAATAATCAAATCATCAAGACTCTGATTTTCATCAATGCATAACTGTAAACAAAATACAATGAAATGACAAAAAAGACAATGAAATGTAAAAAACAAAATCTGTTCAATCACAAGTGGTCCTGTGATATCATCATTAAATCTCAGAGTTGCAGCTTCCTGCTTATTTTTATGAACATTCAAATTGCAGTATCGTCCAAAGTAAACAACTTGTATTAGTTGCTTGTGATGGTGATTGAGAAAAAGAAAAAAAAAAACAAGAAAAAGAGGAAGACAGTGGGAGCGTAGCGGATTAAGAAAGAAGACATAAAACGAAGTAATACAGAAAAGGAAACAAGAAACAAGAAAAAAAAAACAGATAAAAGCAACAACCAACTTCTTCATGTTTCAACTTTATTTTTCACTCTTCTTGTAAACAAAAAAATATAACTATAACTATTGGTACTAAATACAATCTTTAATGCGATATTTTGGAATGGAAGGACATTACCAACAAAGCAACTGTGTTACCGTGTACATGATATGTAGATATCTATAAAGTTATTACATAGTATCTCATACTTTTCATTTTCATTCACTTGACTTTTAATGTTACAGCTGCTACACCCAGGATTATCAAGACGCAAAATTCTTGTGATGAGCACAGGGAACTGTAAACTGTATGACTTCTGCTTATCACAAGATGCATCGTTTGTAGTCAGCATACTAAAGGTTGGTCAAAATTAAAGAAATGCATTGACAAAGATGATCTTGATGACTATGAGGACAATGTTCCAGTCCATCTCACTTAAAATTGTACTTACTTTGATACTGTGTACCTACATTTAGAACTTACACTGTAGTGGAAAGGAAAACATTCAACTGATTTAAGTAATTCTCTATTGCTTTCGCTTTGGGAGTAAAATCTTAACTACAAAAACACTTTACTTCAATAGAGATTACTAGGTAAGTAATGAAAGGACGCAATTAAAGTTGCACTGAGATGAAGAAAGCCTTAACTTAGCTATTTCATGTCGTTCAATTTCTAATTTTTCTGAAGGAAAAGTTGGACGAATGTAAGCTCCCTGAAGAATCCATTGAACGATATGAATACACTACAGAAAGTGACGTTTGGTCAGTTGCAGTTGTAGTATGGGAAATACTGACTAATGGTAAGAAAAGGATGCCACCATTTTCATGCATGTTTTATTCACCAAATTTCGTTTAGAAAAGAAGATAGTTTAAACTTTTTGAAAACGAAGGGGTTCTAACTAATATCTTCACTTTCCCGTAACTTTCTCATCGCTAGGTTTACCATTAATATTTCTACTTGACGACAATCCATCAGCGACGGACGTGATCCAGGAAACATACTCACCAGATTTGTCTCAAGGAATTATTGAATCAAGGCAAGGACTTTAACAGTATGTTAAACTGTGTTGATGTATTTTCTCTTTACATCCTAACCCCACAAAACGATGTGGTTGTTATGATGGGGAATGACGAATACCGAATGTAATATTGAAATAACTTGATTTAATTGTATTGTCTTTCCATCTTTTTTTGGTACACGAGGTATCTTTAGGTGTATGGCAATCTCTGTTACTGCAATTTCTACGCTAGCTCAAATAGTTTTTTTTTTTTTTTTTAAATAAACCATCCGCACGGCATACTTCATCTAAGCTGTTAAAATATATTGAGAACCGATGAAACCATTTGCACTGGAAAGATCACATTCATCAACCGAGACTGAAATTGCAACACTAAGTAGTACCATCACTGACTGAGCTCAGTTGCGAAAGTTAAATTATACCTATCTCTGGAAGATAGCTTACACCATTGTGACAATGTCTACTATGTATGTGACGTTTCCACTTGTGAGTCTGTAAGTATGTTTGACAGAGGATATGAAGCGTCACAAATGGATAGAACAGAATTGCCCATATCATTGTCTCATAACATAATCCTTAACGTTTTACGTGTTAATGTTCTTCTAAAAGGGTTGTGCTGTTTTGTGCTTATTCAAATCTTGTAAGTCGCATACAGAAATTAATTTTGATACATTCACAGGTTAGCCAGCTTATTTATCACAATACTTACAGAGATGCAGTATTTAATATGGCAAACCACAAACACAGTGCAATGCTTACTATATTCTTTCTGCTCCTTTTCATTCATGACACTCTTTATTCAAGTTGACAATACAGTTGAAATGATGGCAATAAAACAAGTACAGAAGGGGCTAACTTATTTTTCAGCACAATTTCGCTCTTGCCCGTAGCGTGTTTTACATCTTTTACACCGTTTAAGTTTGAAAATAAAGACTTAAGTCGAAAGCTGACGTAAGCTAATTCCAAATACATTTTTAAAATCGTTTCCCTTTCTGTCTCAACACTTCTGCAGAAGAGTTCTTTTAAAGCAATGCCTGCTCACTAAAATGGAATGGAGACCGTCAATTACTGAATTGCGGAAGTCTTTTGAGGAGGTAATTTTTCTCCATCCAACGTTTACATTAACACAACTATCACAACTTTACATGAAAGTTAAGGATATATATATATACATACTAAACTTGTTTCTTCCAGATGCTACCGGAGAATGACTTGCAATTGTTGTCGTCAAAAACAGACTAACCAACTAATAGCATTGCGGCAGTAGCCGACCGTCAGCAGTTTCTCCCTTGTGGCCCACCAAGTTCCCCAGCAGAAGACATTGTGGCCAGAGCACTTTGTAAAAACCTTGGCCACATCGGTGCAAATAAGTCTATTCAAATTGAAATGATATTGATGAACCTAAATTTGCTTTTTTATCTTTCACCGCAATCCACCCTCCCAAATAAATGTACATTTGTTCCCAACTATCTTAACTTTTTTCTTTATGTTATGACCGATTTCATTCGAAAAAAGTGAAGAAACCAATCAGATTGTATCATTTATTTCACACCCTAAACTCATGTTCATTCATGACTTTGTCGGTGAGAACAGCCAATCAAGGTGAACAGTGAAGACGCATTTCGTCGTGACCGTGTGAGCGCTTCGTACACAAGCGACTGCGTTATATGATCAAGTGTTTTGCACATGGTTACGCCCCATTTTGACAAATATCCAAGATGTTTGTATCAAACAGATCCTCTGATCTCGCGTGTAAAGAGCTGACGAACAGGGCGCTATTAGGATAGTAGCGGGAGCGTTATGTTAACAGCATCTTGTGTGGAAACACAAAAGAGAACAAAAATTTCAAACGTCTTGACCAAGACTATGGAACATAGCACTACCGGCTCTCCAAGATCATCCTTAACTGTCTAGCGCAACGACCATTTTGGCATATATTTTGTTACCAAAACTCGTGGTTTACCCCGTTATTCTACTCCGCGCGGATTTTAAATGTTCCTTAACTTTTTCCTCTTTCCAGCAGCACCTATTAAATGCATAGTTAGAAAACTGTGCAAAATGTTGCTTAAAAAATGAATTTTCACGATTTTTTAATGGAGCTGGCCGTCAAAATGGTGTTTTTGGAACATGTTGACTCCTCTAAACTACCCAAACTTGTCACTGAAATTTGCTACAATTCTAGTCCGATCGGAATCTGAAAGTATAAATATTCATGAGTATGGGAAACAATTTTGAGTCATTTGTCCAATAGGAACCCCCCCCCCCCGCGAAATTACAAAGCAAAAGGAAAAATTGATTTTGAGCGTTATCTCTTCTTCTGTCATTTGTTTGAAGACTATTTTACTAGTGAAGATATAATTGAACTCATCAGCAAGTTCTACGATGCAAGAAGCATGTGGAAGAAAGAACTGCTAATTGACATCAAGGGTGTTTCAATCATCTGGAATAGCTTACTCTAATCAAATTTTACAGAGTTCACTTTTTCGAAGTAGTATTTCACTTTCTTTCCAATGCAAGTTCTGTAGTATCTTTAACTCACATTGATCAATTCGTTTATCAACAAATTAGAGCGTTTACATCTTTTCTCAGCTTTTCTACTTGCAAGACTATTAAATTGATACTCACTATTGAAGCAGGGGATATTATTCACAGTTTCAATGCCTTCAGAGTTAATGGAGCATATGTCCCTGTCAAGAGTAAAGCAAGAGATTAAATCATAACATTGAATTCTTTGATTGTAAAGAATTTATTATAAAGTCACTCATTAATAAAATATGTCTAAGGACAACAGTTAAAAAAAAATGATGAAAATACAGTCGAAGAGACTTCTTGCAGGCCTATAACAAACGCAATTTCAGGATCATAGCCAATGAGACATTCCATAACTTCATCACACTTGTTGACAATGGACTCTACATTCCTCAAAACACAAGATAATGTGCGAAGTCGACGTCGGAAAGTACCAGCATTCGTCGAGCTTAGCTTAATTTAGAGCGGATGTGTTTTTTCAGTTCCTCCTGTTGGCAATGTAACACAGACGATGCATCAAAATTGCGGTATGAGTGGTATGTTGATAGTTGCCGGTGTAACGGTACGAAAAGACCCCCAGTACAAAAAGACCCCCGGACCTTTTTTACTAGGACAGAAAATCCCGCGGGAACAAATATACTGAACCAGCGAGCCACCATTGGTCGTGAAAGGATATCTTTGGCTTTACAAATCCCTACAGATGGCAAACGGCACTTTCAGGGGTGTTCTAAGCTACATGTTCCTAGCTTTGAATTATTCATCTCATATCCAAAAAAGAAAATCAGTCTATTCAAGCAAAATGGTTGTACATAGGCTATCAGACTTGGATCATCAGGATTGAGCAAGTACAATAATGCAAATGAATTATGCATCCTCTTTCATTTATTTTTGGAACACCGGGAAAATATAGGGAGACTTACCCCTCAAGTATCCCCCCCCCCCCACACACACACCTTCTTCTTGAAACTGTATCATGTGCTGGTGAGCTATATCTATTTTATGCTACTTCACTCTTGCAAATGTAATGCATGAGTCGGCCTATGCAAAGAAGGCTTAACTTTCACAGAAGATAGGGAAGACACCTTTATTAAATCTACAAGGGGAATTGAAATTTATGGTAAAACAATAAGACGTTAAAGTACAGAACAGTGCTAAAAAGGACAAAATTACACATGAAACGAGATGCAAAAAAAGAAAAAGAAAAGAAAAGAGAAAGTAAAAGTTGACGGAACATCGACAGCAAAACTCAAAGGAAGCACAAATGCAAAATATAAAGTAAACTACCTAACCATCTAAGAGAAGAGGAATTGTGAAATGACTGCGCCTAGAAAAGAGCTAGGCTAGAGGTTAGTACACAATATGCCGTCAGTGGGCTCAGAATTATTCCCACTGAAATTTTCAATTGTCATCCAAACTGGAAAAACAAATATCATAATTTTAAAGAAGTACCGCCAGTAATGCCTAAACATACAGCGACCTTGAAAATCATATAACAAGAATGATACCTGGTCAACTGCTAGTTCAAACCGAGTACGGGAAAAAATCTAGAGCCTACATCAGTAGACCTAAGTGGGTCATGTCAAAAAGGTTTATTGCACTCTTGCCTGTTTTGCTGGAATGGACCATTTTTTTTTTCTTAGGCGTACATACGGTACTTGAAAAAGGCAGATAAAATTGTGTTATCCACAGACTCTAGTTTAAAAAAAAATCAAGTATGGTTATACAGGTCTATATTGATATGATAATCACTTGGTTATCACATTTTTGTGTAAGTTATCCTGTCTTTTGTTAATTAGAGGCTTGGTCTTAAACATCTCATGGTAAAATGACTGTTCGTGTGACTTCTAATTTAATTGGTGTGCGGTTATAAGCATGGCAGAAGGTCATTTAAAGTCATAAGTAGTTCAAGGGCTAATTGATACCGCACAAACAACTTGACCTTAAGTCACACAGCAGATCTTAACAATGAAGCATATGGCGAATTCCTGAGGAGTTAGGGTCTTTCAAAATCGCCACAAAATATTGAACGTGGGATAACAATGTTTCCTTTCAAATACTTTATAACCTGATTGTTTTTGGAAGTTATCAATGTCTCCTTGATGTTTGACGCCTCTACCTGAAGTGGATAATACTTTGACTATAGTGGTTTCATGGACTATGCTAAGAATTATCGGCAAGCATCATTAGGACAATTTAACCAACTTCAGTTTTAATTTCACGCCTCTATCTCGCCGATCGATGCTACGTCGAATTTGCCATTCAAGTTCAGATTTCTAGTTACCTTCCCATGGCTGCTATTGAAACATTGATCATGAGGGTATGCTATGTTAGATCACTTGTCCCCAAAGATGTCATTTTGGTCACACATCCAGCAACACGATCTGCTCTTACCGTCTCTACTTGTTGCACAAGTGAGGTAAATATTGCAATCGTAATTTGGTTGCACAATTCATGAGATTTGATTGAGAGAAAAACGAAGGGACGACTGCAATGCACAAAATCAATGAAAATTGAATTGTGAAACATTGTGAAATGAATCGTTGCAAAAGTTTTATTCTTAAAAAGCAGTTTTAACATCTTTAATCAAAAAGACGAGTATCATCAGTTTTATGTTGTAGAAGGAAGACTTTTTTTCCCTGAACTAATTGGTTGGAATTTCGTGCATGATTGAAGACACTTTGAAAATAAAGCTAGTCTACTTATAACATCTTTCACAGTCTATTTGTAGTAAGGTGAATATCACAATTCAGAAGACACCATCAATTGGTTTTTACGAAGAACGTATTCTTATTGAGATGGATGAACGTGTTTCATTTACATTACTCAATACGATAGCTGCAATAAATGACCCAAATGTACAGCTGTACAAATATTCCTTTTGCAATGTTGTTTCAGATTATGATCTTATGATCGAAATCTCTCTTTCATTTCAAATATATTCTCACCTCCCTGCCATGAGATGAAACTTTAGTAGATGTCCGTTTAAATCATTACCCCACCTTTGAACCACTTCCGTCCCAATCTATCCACCAACTGATGAAATTTGATGACACAAATAAAAAGATTTGACAGTGAAATCTTGACCAGAATTGCAAAAGAAATGTATTAATAACTTCATATGGTTATCTGGTTACAAAAGCTACTTCAAATTTCCATAGATAAAAGTGAATTCAGGTGCTTATTTATCTCAAGTAATCATCCAGTAGAAGCTTTTAAAAGGTATTTCGTTATTAAAATATATTTTACATTGTGGGCATACTCTCAATGGCCCGATATAACAAAAGCAAACATAAATTTCAGCTGCTTATTCATATACACTAGATGCAATTTGATTGACATCATAAAAAAAATCTTGTGAAAGTACATGCAATAATCAAGCCTTGTCCATAAGATAAATGTGAAGCTTATATTAATCCACAGATCTGAAACTAGGTTGCTTATCCATTGAAATTTCTACTACACTCAGAGTACTGTGGAAACACAACATTGACACTTCATCAATAACAATAGTCATATGGGAAATGACTTCTTGACCATGGAACATCGTGGCATTGATGAAAAGAGGACACAAAAAGTGAAAATGAAAATATTATGTACATTAAAAAAAAAAAACTAACAAAGGTGAAAATTCTTTATGAAACAACCTCCATGAAATACTTCTCAAAACAAGTAAGAAAAAGAAAAATTGAAGAGCTTAGGTGGCAACAGTATTTCAGTCTAGAGTCTTTGGCACTATTTGGAACTATCCTTTGCAATAGCTGATGAATTTGTCTTTGTCTCACTGTAATTGATCATCATCATCATTGACATTATATGAACAAATATGAAATGATGACAACAAAAATAACAAAGTAGCCTTCATAATGCAATACAAGCTATGCTTGTGGCCACAGATAACATATCACAGCACTTATAAGGCAAGCACAACACTTATTTACATGAGACGTTAGTGGCAGATACAAACCAATGTTCACTCACAGCTGGTCTCTTGAGAAGAGACTGGTAATAAGTTGCAGTTTATAAACCTTGTCAATTGCTGGCATGACTATGCTGGCCAAGCTAATGCACCGTTGAAAACATGATGAAAGCATTTCAAATGCTTAATGGTATTGCTGAGCTGCAGTGTTCTTGCCCAATCAGTGCCAATTATAGTCCAGTCAAGCTGTAGCTTGACCTGGAAAAATCGCAACATAAATAATTTAAATGATAATATGGTGTTGGCTTCATGAACCTCCCCTTTATAACATGGCATTATGATTGTGTTGAAATATTCAGCAGACACTCTTCCATGCTCAATTACACATATTTTTCCTATAGACATGACACCTAATACCCATTGTCATGCACACACCTGCCAGGAACTACTTTACGAGATTGATGTTTAATTGATCATGTGGATCATCACAGCAGTAGGTGAGAAGACTTACCTAAGGTGATGAGGGCTTGCAAAAGGTTGAACCTCACTAAAACTATGAAGAGGTGAGGTTGGTGAGACTCTCATTTTAGGGTAAGAGATACGGCATGACATAACCAAACTCAAAAAGTATCCCCATGGGGAAAAGTTGATAAAATTGCATAATGATGTTAATTAGTGCCTGCTATACGCCAAAGCACTCAATCCATCACATGAAATCATGCATGATTTTAAGTCTCAAGATTTACAACTGTAAGACCTCTTTTTAATTTCTCTGACTTAAACCTTACCTTGTTATATAATGACACTTAAGATACGTAAGTTTAGATGCCAATGTAAAACTCTAAAAAAACAAAACATCAGGATTGAAGGTCAGTGAATGATGTTGACAACCTTTCATGACTATTATGTAACATGGACTATGCTGCAGTTACCATACAGCCAGTGGCGTAGCCAGACTTTTTTATCGGGGGGAGGGGTGCAAAGGGTTGAAGTGGGGGGCAAGCAGAAATGACACTATCTAAGCAGAGTGCCACCATCGGTTGGAAGTGCTACCTTGGAGGTAAAACTCCCAAGCCATATGGTCGATTTTCAGGACTTTCGGATAATTAGGCTTTTGCATTGTACGTTTGTGAAGTTTTCAAAACTTCTGTACTATAAAGATTTCAAAACCTCTCTATTGTCAGTAACCTTTTTTCATGCAAATGCCAGCTAGAGCACCATTGGTGCTCATACCTCAAAATCCTGAAGGCACCATTAATGTATCATTATGTCAAATCATAGGTACCACCGAGTATCATTATGCCAAATCATCAACACTGTACAAGACAATCTGTAGGACTGCACAATTTTCACAAAAGTTCACACCAGCACGCTGGTATGAGATAAATATTGGTACTTTCAATGACAGTTTGTGAAGTTCTTGTCTTATACAAATTTCTGCCTAAATTTTTTAACCTTCGGATTTCATTGGGGGGCGAGACATTTGACAAGGGCGGGTATGAGGAACATAGTTTTAGCACTGATTCATTTTTCCCTGGAATGTAAAGTGTAAAGTTGGAAAGCATGCCAAGTGCTCCAAATTTTTTAGTTATCTTACAGTAATATATTAGAATATCGGTACCAATTAAAAGTTACCTATACAGGTTAATAAGTGTCCTGGCAGTTGGGTCCTACTGGGCATGCTACCTATGCTGTACTTCTCTCCTCCAGTCACTATAGACATACTGCATGGACAACACTTGAGAGAACAGCAGCAACTAGACTTTGAGACATGGGATGAAATACCTACAGGCCCACATAAACTATGTAATCTGCCTTCATGTTACTTGGTAAGGTGGGAAGGGCCTGTGCTATCTAGTAATGTGGAATGGAACTACTGACGAGTGAAAACAGGCCTTTGAAATAAAAAAGATTTTTCCATTACACACTTCCCCATACACCGTCTTACAAAATCAAGACATACTGACAAATTCCTCTTAATGTCATTGGAGAAATAATCACCTTACCACTTCAATCTGACTTCAAAAACAACATAAAGCAAAAAGGAATACATTATGAAATAAGAGTGCTGTAAGTTTTCAAAAGGACTTTACAAAATTGCCTTCAACCTTTTTATCTTTCTGTGCTGATGAACATGTATGCATCCTCAAGCAAATATTTATTTGGTTAAGTAAGCTCCAGATCTTCAAACAAATTGTACACAACATATACACATCTGAACTCAAAACTTTCATATCCACACTCAGCAGACATACAGTATCTGACAGAATCATCCACTGGAACAGTAAATGCAAATAAGACACAGCCACCACACAGCATGATAAATATAAGAAAGAGACAAAAGCAAAAACAAACCTACAAACTTTCACTTGAGGAGAAAATCAGCCATCCAGGCGGAAAAGAGACCAACTGTTATTGCTTGTGTTCAGTGTGGAAAAATTTCCAAAAAGGATTGGGCTATTCAGACATGCATAAAGTTGGTCAAGATTACAATGGCTGACTAGTACCTGCTAGTTAATACTGCATCTTGCTGGGTGACAACACAAACACCTTGCTCATCACTGTGCAGACCAGGATGAATGAAAGGACACTATCAAGCAAGTCAAGTACAGGCGGCACCAGAACCATCTCACATTTACATTCACTAGCATATTTAAATACATATATAATTTGTACCAGAAAGTATTATACAAAATATTATTTACAAAATATGAAGTTCCTATCACCATGAATTTAGCTTTTAACCACACCCACATCTCAGCAAACATTTACTGTTTTTATTTGTTTCTATCATTTTTCTATAGACCATCTGTCTGTCTGTCTGTCTGTCCATCCATCTATCTGTAATGATGTACTTCATAGTGATGTACACTATGTAGGAATAATTCATCACTAGCACAACGGAAAGTTTAAAAGAAATGAATTTGAACGTATACTACCATACATTACTAGCGCAGAGGAAAGTTTAAAAGAAATGAATTTAAACATATACTACCATTCACACGAATATGGTATTATAATCTGTTATGGTTTATGGTTGAAGTAATACGGTATAGTCGGGCAGGAATGTTACAACATTTACACACTGCAAGCTGGGATAAGACTACAAACAATAGATCTTGTTGTTAAGTCCAATGCTCTGTCGTAACAACTTCACCATGATTTGGCTTTATGTTCGGGAAATTTGGGCGGGAATACTTGCTACCATCCCTCACTGGCAATCTTCCACTATCTGCTTCCTTCTATGTCTTGGCAAGGATTTATATGACTGGAGAAGTTGCAGGTTGTCCTTCACTGCAACTGCACTATGGCGCTATCACTGGAATGCGAGGATGATCCTAAGAAAAGAGAAACGACACAAGCAGATTAGTCTAAACTGATTCAGGTTCAATGAATGCACACAAATGTACTCAGCTTAGTATTTACCCACCTTCCTGAGTAGTATTTCTCTTACCAATAGGTTATTTACAGAATTGGGTGACACACATTACTATCATGACATATAATTACCAATGGAATGATTCACTTACAAAAGTACTTGAGTTATTGTTCAAGTGAATCTGTCTTAAAGTCATATATCACATTCATAGATTCCACTTCACTCCATGCCACAATTCCTGAGTGGTCAAGATTAATTATTTTTCAATGCAAGGCCTTAAAAGTTTGTAGTCAATTGAAAGGGTCTTTCAGAGACTCAAGCACACCATCCAATTACAGGATCTCACTACACATTATTCTAGCTTCCATCCAGCACAGGATTTGTAAAAGTTATTTTCTGCAGTAAATCCTAGACTGACACTTGCGCATCACAACTACATATTGCCTGAGAGAGTATATGGGGATACTATGAGTCGATCACCTAACAAACATTTTAATCCTACAAATATGAAAACATTATTTTAATGTATTTCACTTGACAGAAGTTTTCAAAAATTTGCACGTATCATTTTAATACCTTTTTCTTGTGTTAAAAATGAATAATTACTTGGAAATAGGTCTTGAACTTAATGTGGTCGTACATAACACTAGGCTTATGACGAAACATTGAGTCGATCACGCCAGAATAAGATCTATCAAAATACTGCTTATTGTCAAATAAATACATAATAATGTCAAAAGACGATAAAAATATTGCCTCTCCTATCCAAATGTTGAATGAGAGTTCTACCGGAGACGTTCTGGTTGATATTTTGGTTTGATTTGTAACATGATAGTCTGCAACATTACTGAAACCTAAAAATTTGACTGTGAGTGAGATTTTCCATGGAAATGAAAAATAACGCGGCGAATACTTGTTTTTGATGTTGTTTGAAGTAAATAGGATGTAGGCGGTGCTTACTGTAGAATTTCTTTTCGTCCATATGGCCTCACTGGAGTTTAAAATGCTTTGATCGACTCAACGTACCAATCGACTCAATGTACCCCTACTATATATCATATTTACATGGCCAACATAATACGTCTTACCTGCATCTGTGCTGTTATGGATGTTCTCCTGTCATGAGAAAAAAAAACAAACATGATCATCTCTGCTTAAGATCATATATTGACAGTTTTAATGACCTTAGGGAAGCTTTGGGAAATTGTATTTCAATAACATCATAAAAGTATTTTTTTGTGAAAGAAAACCATCTAAATCCAACAAATTTATTCCATTTATCACCTCTGTGTGAATTAATAAGGCCAGTATTTAGATGAATTTGTTGATACAATGCTATGTAAAGTGATGATTATTTAGTTTACATTCCAAATGATTACATGTTGCAAAAACATCTTGTGCAGATGTCAACATGCATTCCTCTAGCAAAACATACCAGTGTCTTCATAAAAAAAATGAAGTTACTGACAGAACGTAACCTTACATTTTGCTTTTCTACAGTTGATTAGTCACTTATATGACTTGCACACATCCCAACTTGGGGTATCATGCTGAGTAGTACCCTATTCCAGGTGTGACTAAATTTTTCAGTCAAGTGAATGCTGTATTGTTTGATGGATGCATGAAAGTTACAACATATGTCGCTTTCTTTTTAATTACAGGAGAACCAAATAAATCAAATTAAGTTCTGCAAACATCACTTAAAAACAATCTACTTTACAAAACCAGAAGAAAGGGTACAAACAACATTACAAGCTATTTTACCAATCACTTTGACTTTCACATGAATGCTGTAAATCAGCAAAAAATTTATGAGGCAATATTGCATTTACTACTGTAACTATCAACCATTCACTCAATGAGATAACATTCTAGGAAACTATTTCTTTCATATAAGCTTCAGCCTTCTACTTTTCTGCAAAGGAGTGTTCTAGGTAACTTAGTATTCTTACCAGAAGAGAAATAATAGTGGTATACAATCCTTTCACATCTGCAACATGCGTAAAAAATAAGAATGAAAAGAGTAATTATGAATGAAATCCACCAAGCTAATAGAAAAATTAAAAAGGCAAACTTATCATTGAATTGTGTATAAGACATAATTACTGATGACATGAAGACAGTCAAGCGCATCAAGTACAGTACCGTCTCGTCCAAGTTGACACTTCGTCCGCGTCCAAATTGCCAAACATCGTCCACAACTCGTCCACTTCGTCCGCGCAAAAATCCCCCTATTATGCAGTCAACTGGAAGTAACAAACTCGTCCGTTTAGCTTGTAACAATGAATTCGTCCCCTCGGACGGAAAATCGTCCACCGCAAAACAGATCGGATTTGCGATAGCGGCAGTGATTTTGGGCAGATCTACAATCAGTTAGGATGTTGTATTAAGTTGCCAGTGACATGTGAGGGTCGAATAAACTACGCATGGGTGAATTTCCTTTATAAAACCAGACAGATATTATTGAGTAATCCTCAACGTAAATATAGAACTACATTTGCCGCATCTTTACGCTTGCCTAACATTGGAATGTAGAAGTGAAATTGTCAGCCTATACCGATTTTTTGTGTGTTTTTCCCGAACATGTTAACTTATTCTTTATTTACAAACTACACATGTAAGAGTGGCAGTACGCTGTGACCTTTTTTACGAAGTTTAGTTGTACAAAGGGCCCGATTTTAAAACCACATTCATGTGCAGTAATTCAAAGTTACAACTTATTTTGTGAAAACTATTTTTGAAAATTTCAATTTTAATGTAAGCGTACCCTCGTGGTAACTCCCAAACCAATTATTTCCACAGCTAGGCTAGTAATTAGAAAAGTTAAACCCACCAGACAGGTAATGTCCCAATATGCAGTTGTGTAAAATAAAAGTATTTCAATTACGCAACAAAGCATTTGAAGTTGAACTTACAGTAGCCCAAAGTTGGCAAACCTTGCTAAATTTCCCGCGAACTGACTTGGGCGATTAAAAATCATCCGACTTTCCGCTAGCGTTTGTGCATCTATCTAGCACGCAAAATGTTCTAACCTGTGAACAAATCGGCGTGGGCCAGGCTCAGTAGGGCCCCGGTGTGTTGTACCCCCTGCGGATGTCCAGAGGAGAAGTCTCTGAAAGATTTTGGGTTCATTGCATATCAAAATACTGAGTTACAGCTGCGTAGGTACTGTGAGACCAACCCTAACGAACTTAAGTATTCCGTTCACATTTGTCGCAAAAGTGGACAATATTCTAATGTGCTACATATTGTCTATTGACTCCTAACCACAACACCCTCATCTACGATGTTGATAATAACCGTGGCCATGTTTCTTCAATAGTCAGGAAACAGCAGAAGCTACAGCTAGGGATAGGAACAGCGGTTTGTAATAGACTCTGCTTATCCCTAGCACATTTGCAATCGAACATCCAAGGCAATATAAAAATGTTAGTAAATATCAAAATACATTTTACCTGTGATATTTGGTTGAAGAAATCCGATAATCCAGTTAATTTCACAAGTTCCATAATTACATAGACATTTTGTAAAACATCATGTCATAGCTGCTAAAGTCATGGCCTACTCAGATGGGTGAATCGCGAAACACTTTGTAGATTCAACCAAAGATGGTAAAATCTTTGATGCAACAAACATTAACTACCCGTGCTTTGCAGAGTATCTGTGATCGTGCAGCCTAAGCAGTATCATGTTAAAACATCAAGACCCAGTTTTTTTTTCCACAGCTGGGCTAGTTGGCGCCAACTGAATGCAACAATGGTAAAAAACAGTTGGGATATCAAAGTAAGTTATTGCCGTTACCCGCTGTAAAACAGGTCCCATTGTAAACCCGCGCGGCCCTGCTGCCCGTCTTTTTCTTTATGCATTGTGTATATACAGTAGGCCTGCATGCGGCTATGACCGGACCGCTCATCAGATGTTGAATAGCGGAAATGTGTTTGCAAAAGTTCGCGCCGTTTCTCGGGCTGCTGGGTTTTCAACGTTAAAAAACACGGTCAATGAAATTGTAGTAAATTTTAAAAGGACTATGAAGGCGGAGTTAGTCGGATGACCCTAAGATATGAGTGGTAGCTAAACAGCATGGGGTAAGAAACTTCAGCTATCGGTTATGGTTATAGACCAGGCGTGTGTATTACTTTCATATTTTCATGCAGTGGGCGGATATCTTGAACTGGCAAACATACCACACTGTGTTACAGTAGTTTGATCAGGGAGGTGCTAGCACCTCCATGGTTTGATGTACTGTTCATGAACTATTGCAACGTTTTCATTATTCCACGCCCAGTAGTATTGATAGAGCAAAAACAAAATAAAAGTAAAAAGATGATTGGTCTTTCTTTACCCCACCCCTTGTTGCGCTCCTATTTAAAACTTTTTCTTTTTTTCGACGATGAGCAAGTTTTTGTTAGCTCTTGGCAGGTTGCCAGGCTTACAGTCTTCGCGCGTGACAACAGTGGTTCTTTTTTTTCTCCTTTTTTGGGGGTTGGGGAGGAGCTTGCACTACTTTCCTCGAATAATCAACTGCATTTTGTGAACAACCAATCCCTGCATTTTCACCTGTTTCGCCGGGGCTTTTCATTTCGGCAAGCAAATGCGCACGCAGCTAAGGAAAAAAAAAGGAAAAGCCTCCACACATACACGGTAGTACAGTATGTGCTCAAGCGTGTTGGTCAGAACGTAGAAATTTGCTGATGACGATAGTTTGCATAATTTGGAGTGTAACAAAAGAATTAAGTCTCGATGTTTTACAGCTTTTCCAGAATGGTTCCTTTCTTCCGTACATTTTTTTCTTTTTATTTATTTTCGATTTTTTTATCTTTGTTTTTTGTGTCTGGCTCTGGATTTTATGCAAGGATGCGGACCAGGTTCGGGTGGTTCGCACGGTTTCCAACAATGCTTGGTATTCTAGTCTAATCTCATTGAATCATTTACAAAAGAAAAGTCCGTTCAATCAATAACAGAAAACGATAGAGTTAAAGATAATTTTGGTTTTCTACGTTTTATGTGTCTCACGGAAGAAATTTACATTATCCCAAATCCCGGGGAAGGGTTGGGGTTTCGGATAATTTAGATTCTACCTTGTTAGTATTTGCAAATCGTCTTGACTCGTGTTTATAGAAACTTTTGTTATCCAGCTTCTTTGGCAGTGGTTTAGAGATATCTGGGTGAGACAACAAATGACTCCCCTCACCCTCCGATCGAAAACAAAAACAACAAACACAAAAAGAATTAACTTTCTTCAGTTAGGGTGTCAGTAATCCTCTAAATATCTGTCCTGCATTGACAACAAATAACCTCTCGCTTCCCTGCAAAGAGTTGAAATTGTAAAACTGAAGGGATCACTGCTCATTCTTTTCAACAACGTTTCGCCACTTGGGCGCCAACTGGAGTTTCATAAGAAAATGGTTCCGCCAGAGCGTGGTGAAACTTTGGTGCGCTTTGTTTGTCCCCCACCCCCGCCTCTTGGAGCAGTGGCTAGTTCCACCCTTGGGTTAAACGTGTACAAAGGTGAGACTGCAAAGGTTTTTCATGGATTCTTTGCGAGCACAAATTACCTAACACAATTTACCAAGGCGAAATTCTTGAAGCCGTCACGTAAAGTCTATGTACGTAAAATAATCAGTGTACATAAGGGGAGTCTACGTTAGAACCATTCAAACTGAAGCTTTCTCGAACAAACTGAATTTTAAATAATTGCTTATTTAGAGTAAAATAGTGGATCCGATCTTGTATATAAAGATGCGAGATAGTCACATTTGGTTTGGCGATCTGTGTTGACGCTATTAAGAAGACACAGTTAAAAGTGAGACAAAACCGGCATTAAAATATTGAAAATAACCTCGTGTAAGATGTCCGAAGTTCCAAGTTAGAATAATTTAGATTTAAAACTAACAAATTAAAGCAATCTTACATTGAAGGAACTTTAACTCAAGGTTTAATTCTGGAAATACTGAATATACATAAGCAGATGCGAGGTTACATATACAGATGCAAGACTGCTACGTTTTTTTTCATATTTTTTTTTAAACATTTCTTGGATAACTTGAAGATGGTGTGCAAAAGATATGCGCGAGGATGGGATGGGTTGGATTTTGCGTTCTGTGTTCTGTGTTCAAAAGGTGAGACCAGACCGGCATGAAAGAAAAACAACACTGAAATAACACCACGTGTGAGGTGGAACGCTAGTTCAATCTGCTGACTTCAAGTGTTCTTAGATTGAAGGAACTTTAACTGACCGGTTAAAGTATTGTATACCTAAGCAGATGCCAGGCTTCCGCACATACAGACGCAAAATTGCTTAGTTTTGTTACTCGAATCAGATAACTTTCATGCGATGTGCACAAAGGGATGCGTGTTTGCATAAACAGGTGCGAGACAATCACGTATGGTTTTACTAGGGAGATGCCACACTAAAGACATCTGCCCCTGGTTTGACGTTCTGTGTTAACGCTGTTCATAAAACTGAGTCAAAAGTCAGACCAAAAATGTTACTGAAATAATACCATGTAGGACGTGAGGAGCTTAAACGCTAGTAGATGCTAGGTTTCACATACTGATGCAAAATTGCTACTTTCGTTCCTTGAACAGATAACTTTCATATGATGGTGCGCAAAGGGATGCGGGCTTGCATAAACAGATGCGGGATAGTCACATATGGTTTGACTAGGGAGATGCCGCTCTATAACGGGATCTGGCCCATGTTTAACATTTTGTGCACTCTTGGCTGTGTCAACGCGAATACAAAGTGTCAAATATTTGGCCTTGTCAATATTATGGCCATGTGTGCGAATACGGTGCGAGTATGTTACCACTAAAAATATTTCATTCTTGATCGTTCGAACCACAGAGCTATAGAGTTCCATGTTACTACAAACGAAAAGATAGAAGAAAGTGGGACACCCCGACGTGAATTTGCACAGGGATGTATCTGAACACGGTGATATAACTTTACCGCCGTAAACATTGATATCATCATACATTTTAACTCCAACAAAAAATGGTGTAAAGTGCGTGCTTTATAGAGCTACTAACCACAGTACCATCAATGTCGTAATTTTTAAACTTCTCTTCCATTGCACTTATAGTAGTAAAGGAAGTTATGAATGAATCTCTGCAAGAGCCAATCAGAGGTTAGCATTTTAACAGGTGCAAATTCCTTTCGTCTTAGACGAGCGGTGCAGGTCGATGTTTTTTCAACGTAATAGGAGATACTCGGAGTTGGCGTGGCGTTTTGAAATGAGACCAAACCGGCATAGGAAATACTGAAATAATACCTTGTAAAACCCGCGACGTGCTAGGCTAGAATATTTAAGGTTTGACACTTCCAAAGTAAAGCGATATTAGACTGAAATAATTAACTGACGGTTTATTTCGCATTATGGAATGCACCGGTGCATAAGCGGATGCCAGACGTATTGTGCTTATTGCAAACTTAAACTAAACTTGAACTTTTATGCTGCTTTGAAAGAGGGCATAAACGAATCAATATTCAAGTAGATAACGGTAGGCAGCACACTATCGTTCCGTTTGAGCCTTTAAACCTTTGCACAGTGTTAAGGCAAGGCCCAAAACCAAAGTACGTGATTCCACGCGGCTTTCTAAGGAGACCGTTGATAGAATGTATAAAATAGTTGGCACTTAATTAAGACCAGTATATATTCGATGCTGTGCACCAATTTATCACATTGTCCTTCTGAATAACACAAGCAAGGTCTAAGAATAAACATTTCACCCAAGGGCGAAATTAACTCCCCTATAGCCGGGTTCTAATGGGTCAGTTTCATCATATCGAAGAGTCACACTCCATCTCCCTTGATCGGGCTTAGACCATACTACGCCCTTTGTTTACACACAGAGTTAGAACTTCACGACATTTCGTTTTTACTTCGCCTGCCAAACACATTAGGGTGATGGCTCCGTTAGAGACACAGGCTGGTTTAACCGCCGATTTTGGGCAAAATCGGCGGTAATAAATTTCTGTCCTTATTCCCAGACCACTTATCCAAAATCAGCTCCTACATGTGTCAATCTGTCATGGATTTTCAACGGGGAAGCAAAGGTCATGTGCTCTAGGGATATGATCATGCAGCAACAGTAGGTTACAGGTTAATTCACATTAAAGATCCTGTGCAGCTACAGTAACCGTCCATGCACTTGATCTATTATTTAAACCATATATATATAGTACTTTACATACTGTAGGAGCAGTATATGACTGAGTAGCAGCCTGGTTCCCATCATGTTCCCATACATGGGCATGCCCATCTCGCACAATCGCGTATACATCCCGCAACCTTGTGTCGACAGATGTCGTATTTATTTCCCCCCTTTCTGTTTCTTCACAATGTGTAAATGTCGATTTGAAAGTGCATTCACGTGCACAATAAGCCTAGTAGGCCTACATGTATCCTACATTGCCGTATAAACAAGACAACTTGTTTCCGCATTTGCAGAGAGATGGATATTTTTTATATTCTACTTTTTCGTTTGCTGATTTTACTAATCTGTTCGTCAATTGGCCAGATTAAGGGCTATTTGCCTTGTTACTGCGGTTACAACATTTTATGGCAAGTTGCCAAGATATAACGCGACCGCCGACGTTTGCTAGTAGGACATTCTTGGTAATCAGTTGTATGATAATTATAGGGGTCATTCGTAGGTCACCAAAACACAGCCCACATTTTACCATGACCGCCAATTTCCCGCGCAACCCCGCAGTAGGAACAAATATTGTTTGGTACAGGTGCTGTATGGCATCAATTGAACGTGACCTACACGTACTGTTGCGTAACTATGCTTGCATTATTATCTATGTACAGGCCTAATTTTCAAACTTGAAAGCAAACCGGTTGATGGGTTTGTAAAAGGGTGTACGTGGTGAGCACTTTCAGTAAAGAAAATTTGAAGATAGGAAACTGATATTAGAACATGTGTGCCCAATATGGCGACTAATTTAAGGTCATGGAATATATGGATTATACTTTGCCAATCGAGGTTCGTTGCGATTGTCTCGAAAATGTGAATCTCAACTTGAATGGTAAGCAACTCATTCATCCTACACCATTTGCTACCATTTGCGAAAGGCAATCAGTAGGAATGTCTACATCAAGTTTTCCAAAAAAAGAAAGACAAAATCTTTACATCGATATTGCTTTGCTAAAATTAAATTAGCTGATTTCCTTGCTTCATGCCTTTTTTTCATTCTACTAGTTGATTAACGTTACACAACTGTGAGTAATTGCTACATCGTTTGATGACAAAACAAAGTATAAATAGGCAGGCCTCGATTACCGTACTACGCAGGACCTGTTTTTATACTCATAGTTTACACGTTTCTGCGGAAACTTGCTCACTAGAACTGAAAACAATGTGTAAGTAAAACTCGTCCACATCGTCGCTTACACGGACGAGTTCCTACACAAAGGCTCTTTATTGATTGTGTTTGCTTTTCACAGATTAGACAGATAAGGTTACAAGTCCCTTTGTGTTCAAAGATCGTCCCTCTGCGGACGGATTGGACTGTTCCATTATTTGGCTGTATTTTTTTACTCGTCCACTTCGTCCGTTTTTGTTGGAACTCGTCCGCGTCCGCGTCTCGTGTCAACTTGGACGAGATGGTACTGTACAAAGTCTCAATATCCACTCACATCTACAAAGGTACAGAAATGTGTTTTAGTTCTAACCTTGGCTAATACTGATGCAAAATGGAACATTTTATGTAAGCTCAATTTATCTACCTGTATGCAGTTTTCTATAGAGACTTTGAAGTTTGTGAAGTGCTGTCAAACCATACATCACGGTTGAATCTTAAATCAGTGCTTCACAACATACAAGGCCTTTTCCTTGATTTGATTTTTTTACTAAATTTGGTCCATGTCATCTAACAATTTAAGTGATAGGGATAAACATATGAGAAGTGATTCTCACCAGTTGCTTCCGTAGTTTGAGTTTGTCTATCCTGTATCTGAAGCAAGATACCGAAAGAAACTGATTTATATGATGCTTTATTAGTTAGTACCATGATAAAGCCCAAGTGTTTCCAAGTACATTTTTGACCTTGATCACTGTCACATTAATTAAAAAAAAAACATTTCACTCTAATGGAGATACAATGACATATTCCAAGTCTGTTTTCTACTACTGTTTTTTTTTCTACTACTATTTTTTACAGTTAAAGAGATAGTAACATCTACGATGTACAAGCATGTAATTTTTTTCAATGTATTTTATCTAATACTTAAAAATCTCTAATTGCCCAATTTTGAGCCTTTCAAACTTATTGCCCACAAGATCTTACACTATATAATACACAAGAAACATAACAAACTAACAAGACTAAGAACAAACAACAAGCCTCAGCTGTAGCAAAACAACTATCAGGAAACCATTAAAGCTATATTGAGGCATGATTCAATACTTGTCAGAAAATGCCTTACCAAAAGAGCCTGAGACTCTGGTGTTCCTTCATCATTTCTTACTTCCATTGTCATATCTGTAAAAGATTAAAAAAAAAAAAATTATCCTTTATTACAGAAACTTTGAGCAACAACAAAGAGTTTCAGTTAATTACTTAGTTAAAGAATCATGTGAGTACAATTATGTAATAGCTCTGGTGGATTAAAGTCCTTAAAAAACAATACAGTCATCAACATTTGCTTCAAAACTTGAGACAACTGTGAAGTACCATAAAACAAGAAATTGCATCTAACAGAAGAGACAGCGATTATAACAGATGCATGATTTGCAGACAACAAAGTTTCACTATTTTGCAGTCAAATCTGAAGTAACCACTTGCTACCAATAAAATAACATAGATACCAATACCAAGATAACATTGCAACAAATCCCATTACCTGTTTGATTTTCTGGAACCTGCAAAGGATAGACAATATCAGAAATTAAAGATGATTACATTACATACCTTTGCATAAAACCAGCTGATGTTTACTCATTTGGGGTATACATCTTTAGAAATAGCTACTTCACACATAATCCTTAATTATTAGCAAGATAGACTAAAGTCAGCATTTTAATGACATATGAATTCTTAGTTATGGATGAGGAGGGAGACAAAAGCAGCATATCGAAATATTTGGACTGCAACCCTTTTTTGAGAAATTTACTAGTAGGGATAAGAAAAAAGTGGTATCGAAGTTAACACTGGTGAATACAACGTTTGCAAATAAAGAGTGCAATAAAGTCTTTGACCTCTGCCACACGTAACTTTAGGAGCTGCCTACATACAGTTACTGAAATGGACTTGGGTCATTCCATCCTTTATGCAACCTTGACATGCTGTATTCATAATATACCACAAAATTTGTCAAGATTCAATTTCCTACTCTGCAATTGTCATAGCAACTTACTTAGAAACTCGAAGATAGTTCCTGACACTGTAATGGTTCATACAATTTGAAAAAATATATTACAGTAATAGTATTTCTTACAAACTATTAAATTTCACACAGTGGTAAAGACATTTGCACTTCACACACCGTTGCACATTGTTGAAGTGCTACAGTTTGTGGTAGCATTTGGCAATTTCACTCAGCAATTCATTTAAACTAAAAGATCCTAACAATGAAACACAGAATATCCAAGTACACACACCTTGATACAGCCATGTTCTATCAAGACCTAGAATTTTAAATAACAGCATGTAAAATCATTAGTGCTGTGTACAACAAATTCCCACAGTTGTCACCAAACATGGCATGGGAATAAAACAGACACACCTTATGAGATTTGATGTACACCAATCATGAGGATCCAATCATGCAAGGATCTTGCGGTCAATGTGGTACAAATACCTGTTGAAATTGAGATCAGTTGAAGCTTCCCTTCTTGATACCTTGCATTTGGAAGTCATCGTAAACACATACACAGTATATGAATGCCTACCCCACATGCCAGCATAATTGCAAAGGTTAGCAACACCTTTACTAGCAGTTTATGAAAACCAGAATGCCAAAATGCATTGTGGTTTCGACGGTTCTAAATAATGAAATGTTATCCCATTTCCTTGCGTACAGGTATATCTGAACATATTGGCAAAATATAGTTTTGTGTTGATCATGGAAATCATTGCACATCTACTTTATATTAGGTATAACATTCATCCCAAGGTTCCTGTCTCAAAATATTACGTTAACAAGGTATTTGAGTTTCATTTCTGCTTTATTAATCTAAAGACATCATGTTAATGAGGTTTGAGGTTTTGACTCTAGTTTCTCAGATGACCTTGACCCCCACTGAAAACAGTAAGAATGCCACCTGTTATGAAAATACATCTACATTTGTAGTATGACGTTTAGCAAAGTTTCTTACTTGAAGATATTGTGTTAATGTCGTTTTCGGCATTCGACCACAGCTGGTGACCCCTTTAAAACAATTCAGTTCTTCCTTTGATCATAATAGATGCATCTACAAAGTATGATATTTATCATTGGCACAATCTAATCTGTGACACCCTCCGGGTTGTGGTATGGTTAGGATACCTTTAACACTGTTACTGTGTCAGGCCTAACGTAAGTATTAACGTAAATCGTTAGTGTTGTACTATCGATAACTTCGGCAAATTCGTTAATGAAATATTTCAGTATCTTCGCCTGATTTCCTTGTGAATGTTTCCACAAATTAACTGAATAGATACATTTCGTCTCTTTAGAATTGGTGTACTGTAATATCGCAAGGAATGTATGGGCAAAACACTTCATCTTCCCCCACGAGCTCTGCTTTTTATGTTGACAAACCAATGTTTACATCCTGTATTACAGTTCGCGCTCTTTGATTGGTTGAAAAAAGAGCAACCCACTGAAATGCTGAGACAAAGAATCTGATTGGTTAAAATAATCAACTTTTTCGGTGAACAAGAAATTCAAGAGGCTTAGTGATTCCTTGCGACTAATACGTGCAATATACTGCAGTAACCACAGGCTACCAGATGAAGCCATTAATACTGTTCATCATTTTCCAATACCTACTGTACACATGTAATGTAAGATAACGCTGGAGGCCAAGAATTCTCTAGCCTGCACAGTAGTACCCTTGGTACAGTACAAATTTTCCAGGAACAAGAGATATACTCATATGACAGTTGAAATGATTGCTAATGATATAAACTACATAAATTCCTCCATTTACCCCATCACATGACCAAATAATAACTTATTTATCTCTATTGTATGATAAGACTTTTCCCTAAAAGAAATCTTTGATGTAAAACTATCTCCACTTCAGAAAACAAATCTATTCCACATTGTTTGATGACAGAACAAGAGCTGTATTTCAGATAATATTCCTCTGGGAAAGATAGGCAGGTCAACCTTTTCTCACCATTTTCAACAGAGGTCATTGGTCAATTACCATTTTCAGACAAAAAAAAATGTCTCAGATGGAATTAAAAGCCAATTATGGCTTTGGGAACTAAGTGAGCACTTTTAACTGTCAAAGCAAGAGCAATAAATAACAAGGAAGCCAAGAGGGTTAGTGATTCCTTGCCACTAATACATGCACTTCCATTAATTTTTTTTTTTGTTTCAAGTTGCAGTTTACTGTAGTAACCACAGGATATACCAGATGATGCCATTAATACTGCACACCATTTTCCAATACCTGCTGTATGCATGTAATGTAAGATAACACTGGTAGCCAAGAATTCTCCAGCCTGCACAGTGGTAGCCTAGGTACAGTACAAATTTCCAAGGAACAAGAGATATACTCATATGACAGTTGAAATGACTGCCAATTATATAAACTACATAAATTCCTCCATCTACCCCATCATATGACCAAGTAATAACTTATTTATCTCTATTGCACAATAAGACTTTTCCCTAAAAGAAATCTTCCATGTGCAACTGTCTCCACTTCAGAAAACAAATCTATTCTACATTTTTTGATGACAGAAGGAGCCCTGTATCTCAGATAATGATTCCTCTGTGAAAGATAAGGGTCAACCTTCCTCCCATTTTCCACAGAGGTCATTGGTCAATCACCATTTTCAGACCAAACAAATGTCTCAGATGGAATTAAAGCCAATTATGGTTTTGAAAACTAAGTGAACACTTTAAGCTGTCAAAACAAGAACAATAAATAAAAGAATCATGATACCAAACACTGTACAGCTGAATTGGGGACTAAATAGAATTGTATTGTACCTGCTGAACTTAATTAACCAAATTGGGCTTTTAGATACTTTAGAGATGCTTTCAGACATACAGTGTTTTACCAGAAACCAGCATGATGCCAGCTGAAGATCCATAGATGTAGTTTCATCATTATATGTCAAAGACTTGTGAAATTAGTACAGCAACTACACTTTATTACCTAACTGACAGGTAAAAGTTTTCAAATTGGAACTTCCTAAATGTGCAAGCATTGCTAGTCTTTGCTTGGAAGGGAGCTCAAATACCTTCCACCCATAGGAAAAGACAGAAGGAGAGAAACATCAGCAAAGGTCTTAACACTTTGCACTCAAGGACCTCAGATGACCTTTGACCCACATCAAAACTTAAAGGGAAATAGGTCGTTTGTTTTACAGGAAACATCCATACTTTTAAATCCAATGTTTGTGGATGCAGAATGATAGATTATTCAAAATAAGGAAGAACAGTGGCGTTCTTTTAAAAAAATAAATTTCTCCCCGATAAAAACTCAGTTATTTGTTGCTCAACACTAATTTGTTCACCCAAACTTTTCAAAATTCAAATGATGCATTTTCCATTACTCATCACATGCATAATGTTTTGAGGAGATGAAGCTTTGGCAGATGTTTATTGGTGAGACTGAACGGTTTAACAATGACTAACGCTATTTCTTTTGTATGTCATGTTGGTGTACTCTAAACGCCCTATTTCCCTTTAAACCAGTAATTATATTTATATACTCCATCTAAAAAGAACAACTTTAAAGTGTGAAATTGTCTCCCCTTTGTAAATATTGAAATTATCTCCTCCTTTGTAAATAGTGTGTTTACAAGTTTTTTTCATGCTACGACCTCTGATGACCCCACATGACCTCTGATCACAAGACACACCCTCACCTTATTTACTTAGAAAGTCCTACATACCCTCGATGGTCAAAGTTTGTGCAATGTGCACTTCATGAGGTACTGCAAACATGTTTTGTCTATAGTCTGTCTGCAGATCACCTCTGGTGACCTTTGGCATCCACCAAAATCAATCCCAGTCAAGATCTTTAAATGTCCTCCCCATACACTGACTTTGGACTCTCTTGCACATTCCCTTCAAAAGATGGAGTGTTCACAAGCTTTTCACATTATGACTTCTGATGACCCCAGATGACCTTTTACCTACAAGAATACCCTCACAATCTCACTTACTTACAGGGCAGTACATACCACCCAAGTTTGAAAATGATGCAACTTGTTGTTTCTGAGATACTGCAAACATAGTCTGTCCACATTCTGCCTGATGGTGACCTCAGATGACCTTTGACCTTCACCGAAAACAATCCCAGCCGAGATCTTCATATGTTCTATCAACACACCAAATTTGACCCACCTTGCACTTTCCCTTCAAAAGCTAGAGCGTTCACAAGATTTTGCTCACACACGTACACCCGCACACACCCACACCCACATACATTGAATCACCATCACAAATATTCCTTGCCCGCCTTCGGCAAAGAATCAAAAAAAGCATGATACCAAATACTGTACTGCTGATTCGTGGACTAAATACTGTAGAAACTTAAATGTGTATGGTACCTGCTGAACTTAATCAACCACATTGGGCTTTCAGATACTTTACAGATGCTTTCAGTCATATTTTATCAGAAACCAGCATAATGCCAGCTGAAGATCCATAGATGAAGTTTTATCATTATAAGTCAAAGACTTGTAAAATTAGTACAGCAACTACACTTTATAACCTGACTGACAGGTAAAAGTTTTCAAATTGGAACTTCCTAAATGTGCAAGCATTGCCAGCCTTTGCTTGGAAGGGAGCTCAAATACCTTCTACCCATAGGAAAAGACAGAAAAGTGAAACAACACCAGCAACGGTCTTAACATTTTTTACTCAAGGATCTCAGATTAGCTTTGGCTCACATCAAAACCAAAAATAATATTCATATACTCCACCTAAAAAGAACAACTTTAAAGTGTGAAGTTGTCTCCTCTTTGTAAATAGTAAAACTATCTCCCCTTTGTTAATAGTGTGTTTACAAGTTTTTTGCATGTTATGACCTCTGATGACCCCACATGACCTCTGATCTCTAGAGATACTCTCACTCTTATTTACTTAGAAAGTCCTGCATACCCTCGAAGGTTAAAGTTTGTGCAATGTGTGGTTCATGAGATACTGCAAACTTGGTTTTGTCCATAGTCCGGCCGCAGATGACCTCGGGTAGCCTTAGATCTCCACCAAAATCAATCCAACCCAAGACCTTTAAATGTCCTAACCACATACAAACTTTGGACTATCTTGCATATTCCCTTCAAAAGCTAGAGTGTTCACAAGCTTTTTACATTATGACTTCTGATGGCCCCAGATGACCTTTGACCTAGAAGAAACTCTCACAATCTCATTTACTTAAAGGGCAGCACATACAATCCAAGTTTGAAAATAATGCAACTTGTCATTTCTGAGATATTGCCAACATAGTTTGTCCACATTCTGCCTGTTGGTGACCTCAGATGACCTTTGACCTTCACCGAAAACAATCCCAGCCGAGATCTTCATATGTTCTATCAACACCCCTTCTTTGACCCACCTTGCACTTTCCCTTCAAAAGCTAGAGCTTTCACAAGATTTTGTCTCACACACATACATATACACACGCATACGCACACACATACACCGCATCCCCATTGCAAAGATTGCTTGCTTTATTCCCCTAAAATCAGTATGCTTCTTTGTCTTGTCATTATGCAAGCACATACCAAGTTTCAAATAAATGTGATCTTCCTTCAATGAGCTAGATATTGTCATAACAAACTAGTTTTCTGAGTTCTATCCCCAGTGACCCCAGATCATCTATGACCCCAGCTAAAATGATACTCTTCTCCCCCTGTCATCATCATGCAAGTTTTAAAATGCATCCAAGATTGCTACCTCCAGCATGTTGAGTTAACAAGGTTTTAAGCTTGTTTGTCCCGATGTGGACCCCAGATGACCGTTGACCCCCACCAAACAACGTTAGGGTTCTTCCTCGCACTTTGATACATCAATATGCCAAGCTTGAAATATACCCAAGTTTTCAGTCTCCAAATATCATGTTAACAAGCTTTGCAGAGTTTTACCCCAGTTGACCACAGATGACCTTCGACCCCCACAGAAAACGACTCTGTTTTTCCTTTAACACAACTGCATCTACACACCAAATATGACATGCATCCAAGTTTCCTATCTCAAGATATTGTGTTAACAATGTTTTCAGGGTCTGACCTCCGGTAACCTCAAATAACCTTTGACCCCACCAAAAACGATAGAGTTCTTCCTCTGACAATAACACATCTACATACTCACTGTGACATTCATCCAAGTTTCCTATCTCAAGATATCATGTTAACGAAGTTTTGGGGCCTCACCCCTGTTGATCTCAAATGACCTTTGACCCCCACCAAATACGATAGGGTTCTTCCTCTGATGATAATGCATCTACACACTAAGTATGACATTAATCCAAGTTTCTTATCTCAAGATATCGTGTTAACGAGGTTTTCAGAGTTTGACCCCTGGTGACCCCAAACAACCTTGGACCCCCACCAAAAATGATAGGGTTCTTTCTATCACTATGGTACATCCATGTACTAAGTTTGAAAACATTCAGGCCTTCCCTTCTTCAGATATCGTGTTAACAAGCAAAGTGTCACACACACATCCACACACATCCATACACACCCACACATACACGCCATCGTGAAAGCATAGGTTCCTCTTTCATCGAAACCAAAAACCTGTCATGACTGCATACAACAGTTTGCTTTAAGTCTGGTAGTGATTGCACACTAACATCTACTTGGTAAAGGAGTGGGTAAGACAACCCAACTTAATGCAATTGATGTGTCAGTGCCTGCATGCAGACAGTAAACTCATTTTTCTTCCCTTGAAATCAACACCAGTGTTCAATAACTAACAACCAATATGCAGCTGGCTCACTGTGTATAACATATATAGGTAATGGAAATGAAACTGATGATAAATATCTTCAGTGGTATTGCTTTCAGCTTTTAACATAGCAAAGTACAGTACATGTTTGAGGAAAAACAGCAGAAACATGCATTAGAAACGTATACAAATGTTATACTTACATGAACCTTCCATATAGAAGTAATCTTCACATACTTCTTGAACGAGGTAATAATCAGGACTGCAAATGGGAGTTAAAATGACTTAAGATTGGGAGACAGCAAACAAAGACAATCTGAATATCCATGCTACAGAAGATTCAAAAGTAAATGAAACGTTTCATCAGATATATAGACTATACTCAAATGGGTAATAAGTAACCACACTGAGTACAGAACATGGCATCAATTGAGACAAATGTTTCTAGCAAACCCAGAGCTTGATGTTTGCTATGCAGTGAAAATTGCTTGTCATGAAAAGGCTGACAGACATCAATTCAGTCAACAGCGTAGCTAACAAAACCTGGAAAGGTTTCCACATTGACTTAAAAGAACTTTTCACAACTCTGGGAAAAAACCAATTTCCTTCTTATTTAACTCATAGAGTTGTATCTTCCTATCTAGACAGTAAATTATCACCACAGAATGCTTCTGATCAGTCTTTCCTCGATATTAGATATTACAAGCTTCCTTACATTGGACATTTTTCTCACCATACACAACAAAAAATCAGACAAATGATCAAATCCCAATTGTAGTAATATTGATGTCAGACTTGTGTTCACTTCCTTTAAAATAAGAAAATAATTTGTTACCAAGGATTCTATTCCAACAAATCTTAAATCCCATGTAGTCTACCAATTCAATTGTTCAAGCTGTAACACTTGCTATATCGGGGAAACCCACAGACATTTGGCTACAAGGATCAATGAGCATCTAAAATCCGATAAAAACTCACGTTTACAAACACTTACACAAATCCCCCTCTTGTAAGGCAAAATGCGATCACAACTCTTTCAAAATCATTGACTCGGCACGCACTAAGCTGCAGCTTAAACTCAAGGAATGCCTTCATATCAACTGGAATCTGCCCAATCTCAACAAACAAGTGGAATTCCCATTATTTTCTTTATTCAACTAAGTGTCACTTCTAAATTTTTGTCTTTGACCACCCAATTGGTAGTACGTTCACCTCTCCTTATTTAGTCTTATCATCAACCTGACGATGGAAGTTGACCTTCCGAAACATGTCGTATTTTTATTATAATCTTTGTGTACACTGTTAATATATTAATGTTTTCCGTCAAATTAGTGGTGTATTGTTTCATTTTTTTATCTGGACTTGTGCTTCGTAGAAGCATATATATATATATATATATATATATATATATATATATATATATATATATATATATATATATATATATATATATCTATATATCTATATATCTATATATCTATATATATCTATATCTCTATATCTATATATCTATATATCCATATATCTATATATCTATATCTATATATATCTATCTATAGATATCTATATCTATATATATATATATATCTAGATATATCTGCATATATCTGCATGTGTCTGCATGTATCTGCATATATCTGCATACATCTATATATATATACATATCAGTCTGCAATGTCTGCAATGACGTAACTTGTTGAATAAATGAATCGTAACAGCCAACTTTGCAGAATCCATTAAAAATTCCTAATTTGTGTTAATGGCCTTTGCTTAATTAGATCTCAACAAGAATGATACATAAGCAAGCAACAAGGGAAATGGGAGATTCAACTTGGAAAGCTTAAACACAGAGGGACATATTCAATGATACATACATAACACTGTCTCCTACTTTTTGGTAGTTGAAACTCAAGACACAATATGAAACAAATCACAATGTCAGAGAGACAAACAGTTAAAGCAGGTACAGCAGATTGTGCTACCAAGAAAAGTTTTAACTCCTTGAACTATGTCATTATTATCTTACCAATCAATATAATTAATTGGATGATGAAGATCAATATTATGATGAACAATATTGATGTTGGAATGCCATCACTTGTAGTGCCTGTGAACAAAGAGTAATAAAAAAGATCCACGATCACAATGAAGCCAAGCTACAGTGGGCAAATTACATTTGATTGCAGGGTTTATTACTACTTTGCGTCTCTTTTTTCAGCAGAGTGCACTATCAAAATGGAGTGTATCATGCAACAGGTGATACAATGCATGAAGGTCATAATTTGTACAGAAAACGAAAGTTACTGATACTTTGACAATACATGAAAAATCTCTGATTACTACAAAGTTGGGTTAAGTTTGAATTATACTGAATGATGAACATTTGGCATCATATTGTTTTTGAAATTCTTGTTCAACAAAACCAAAAACATTCTAACTATCAGCCCAGTGAGAAACTTGTTTCATTATTGATTGCACACGAGACAGCCTAGAAGAACACTGACATAAAATTACACTGGAGTACAGTGCACAGGAATGTTTTGTTTACCAGAATTTATTGGAACATGTGATAATGGGATTTAAAAAAAAAAAAACTGTAGCAGCTACATGGCTTTTAATCATTTTAAGCATAAAAATGCCTAATGCAAAACAAACTTTCTGATCATTGCCTACACACACTAGTTTTAAAAATACTTTGGCAATCATTCATGCTACCACAGTTTTGACTTTTGTCTCTATTGAGAGCAATTTGTGATGTCACAGACTTATGGGTAAGTTAATAAAATACTGCCTAACCAAACAAACAAACGGCAATATCTTGGTATTTAGTGGTCTCAATGTTACTTCTTTATGACATCCAAAGCTGTTGAAAGTTACATGGCAATGACTGTTCAGATACAAAAAACATACATGAGATCAAACATGGAACAGGATATACACACATAGATGGCACATCCTACTTTGCAATAGCATAGCACAGAAATTTTCCAGTCATTATGCATGCCATTTTTTTTATTTTGTTTTTTAACTTTGACAGTTACCTTGCCAAACAATCAAGGCAGTTACTGTTGAGTTCAATGGCTGATTGTTCTTCATTCCTAATAACGAGCATTGGATCACAGATAAAGTAAAGGCTTCATCCACAGTATACTGATAGCTGGTGGTCAGGTCATAGTTACCACTGACATGAGGATGGAGGTCATATTTGATTCTGGTGAGGGAAAGACCTCCGTTACCAGCAAAGACCGCTAAGCTCAGGTTCATTATAAACTCTGATGGGATATTTGGGACATAACAAGTTAGTATTTCATCTCTTAGCATCATCAGAGTGCAATCTTCTTGCTGACTGTAACATCCATCAATAACTGGACTTGGTAGAACTGATTATAAAATGAAAAGAAAACTGAATGCATGAATGACCTTTGATGATACACGAGTAGTGCAATAGCTGTCTTGCTACACTGTAAAGTAAGGTTAATGGGTTGCTTTTGTGAAATACAGGGTAAAACCAATCATGCCTTGCAATAAACATTCAACAATAGAATTGCTCATCTACAATACCATGTCCAAAGTTAAGGTAGTAAATTATTTTTTTTACATTTTCATTTATTTCAACTAACCTTCACCAAAAATAACATTCTGACTCCACTGAATTAGATACATAGCATTTCAGTCCTTTTGGGAAAACTATTTCAGTTACATGTATTCCAAATCATTTCCTGCAAAATTATACCCCACAAGTTCACAAGTTAGTCGGTGACACAAAGTCACTTTGAAATGTCTGTGAATCTTGCAGAAAAAGACCTCTTAAATTTATGAGTAAAACTTGTAAAATATCCACAAATATATACTGTTTATACCGTAACAATATTTGTTCTGACCAGACATGCCTCAAAGTAAAAGGAATCAACAAAAAGTAACTTAGGCAATGTATTGAATTAAACTCAAATCTTACTCTCAGAGAAGAGAATTTCAACTGTGGTGACATCTGGGTATAGGTTAGCTCCCTGTCCTGAAACTCTACATTGTAGAGTCACATGTTGAACTGAGCTGCTCATAACACTGAAACATGATGTTAATGTGACATTGGAGGTCCCATCCCCGTTCTTGGCTCGAGAGACATCATTCTTGAAAATGATATCACTGCCCAAACCAGAATTAATGATGATCCATTCCAGAGAAATATCCTCTGAGACTCCATTAATGGAACAATTTAGTTCATCTTGTCTTTTTAAATACAGCACTGAGTGATGCTGTCTAGCCTGTCCATTCACGGCTGGGAAATCTAGAAATTAATGAGAAAGAGGAAAACATTTCAAAGATTATTAATCTGGACAGTATGTGAACAGTGGAAGTAAAAAAGTAGGAATTTAGAATGGAGGTCTTTAAAATGTTTTCTGTAAAGTTCACAACAAAGCAACATCATGAGACAACAAGTGTCAAATATCTCTTCTCAATGCCTAGCTGCATGAAGGCCTTGATCAAACAATTTCATGTTCAAAGAATAAGACTGGTTCCGTCTATACAAAATTTGTCATTTCCACTGTTCAAGAAAGTCCAAGAATTGTCTCAAACAAAATAGTTACTTGGCCATCAATCTGATATCAAAAATTCTTTGATTGCCTAGATATTGCTAAAATAGAAAATTAATGGTGGTGGAAAGCATTACATGTCTGACATAACAACAAAACCAGAAAGCCAAAAGGCTTTGTGATTCCTTGCTAGATGGTTATATTATAACAAACATAAATTATCCACATGACAAGTACAAGATCAACTTCAGTTATTTTTCTTGATACACCACAAGCCTTTAACCCAAAATGACCTTTATTTTAGTACCTGAAATGACCGTGACATCTGACGTCCACCAAAAGCAATAGGGATCACCTACCCAGTATAGCCAATCCACACATCAAGTATGACATCAGTCAACATTACCCTTCTGGGAGTTAATGTGATAGCAAGGTTTGACCTCGAGTGACCTCAAACGACCTTTGACCTCCACCACAAACAAAAGAAGTCTTTTACTTAGTATGGACAATCTACAATCAAGTAAGACATCAGTCAAGGTTAGACTCCTGGAGATATTGTGTTTACACATTTTTACAGTTTGACCTCTGGTGACCTCAAATGACCCTTGACCTCAATCAAAACAACAGAGATCTTCTGCTCATTATTACCAACCCACACTACACACCAAGTATTACATCAGTCATGGTTACTCTTCTGAAGATATTGTGTTTTCAAGGTTTTTACAGTTTGACCTCTAGTGACCTCAAATGACCTTTGTCCCTCACCAAAGATGATAGGGATCATCTAATTAGTATGACAAGCAACACACTAAGTATGACATCAGTCAGAGTTACCCTCTTGAAGATAATGTGTTTACAAGGTTTTCAGTTTGACCTTTGGTGACCTCACATGACCTTTGACTTCCACCAAAATCAAAAGAAGTATTCTACTGACTTTATACAATCCATACACTAAGTGTGATATCAGTCACAGTAACCCTTCTGGAGATACTGTGTTTTAAAGGTTTTCACAATTTGACCTGATGAACCTGATGAACTCAAATGACCTTTAACCTCGACCAAAACAAAAGGAATCATCTACGTAATATGAACAACCCACACACTAAGTGTGACATCAGTCACGCTTACTCTTCTAAACATATTGTGTTTACAAGGTTTTTACAGTTTGACCTCTGGTGACCTCAAATGTCCTTTGATCTCCACAAAAAAAATATTGACTATCTACTCAATATGAAAAACCCACACATCAACTATGACATCAGTCCTAGTTACTGTTCTGGAGATATTGTGTTTAAAAGGTTTTTACAGTTTGACCTCTGATGACCTCAAATGACATTTGACATCCACCAAAAACAATAAGTATCATCTGTTTCATATGAACAATCCATACACTTAGTTTGACATAAGTCACAAAATTTACCCTTCTGGAGATATTGTGTTTACAAGGATTTTCAGTTTGACCTCTGGTGACCTCAAATGACCTTTGACCTCCACCATAATGAATAGAGATCATCTACTTACTATGAACAACCCACACACTTAGTATGACATCAGTCACAGTTACCCTTCTGGAGATAATGTGTTTACAAGGTTTTCACATTTTGACCTCTGCTGACCTCAAATGACCTTTGCCCTCGACCAAAAACAATAGGGATCATCTACTCAATATGACCAACCCACACACCAAGTATGACATCAGTCACTGTTACTGTTCTTGAGATAACATGTTTACAAGGTTTTCACATTTTGCCCTCTGGTGACCTCAAATGACCTTTGACCTCCACCAAAAATGATAGGGATCTTCTACTTACTATGACCAACCCACACAGCAAGTATGAGATCAGTCACGGTTACCCTTCTTGAGATATAGTGTTTACAAGAAGTGTCACACACACACACGCATACACGCACGACATCAGGACTGCACAAATTCCTTTTGCCTGCGGCAAGGAATCACAAAGAGCATGAACACAACAAAATCATGGAACAAAAGTGTCTAGGAAATGAGGCTGGAGAAGACTAAGCCAAATAGAGAACTAAACCATCATCATCCATTTTAAATACAGTAAGTTTAGAGGCACAAAATTAGACTGCCTCCTGGTATATTAGAATAACCAATACAACAGAATACCACTTTTACCATGGCATTCATGACAGAACTTTTAGGTCTCATCCATCCCATCATTTACACATGGTCTATGGCAGTTCATGCAGTAATGAGAGCACTCTTAACACTGCTGCATACTTTGAACATTTGTACTGTAGATCATGCAGTCAGAAGTCTTTTGACATTGTTCTTCTAACATACTGTACTGCAGTGGTAACAGATGGGACTGGCTGTTGGCCTGGGAAGGTGGTAGCTGCAGTAATGGGAAGAGCATCAGCACATTTTCTTTTAATATTCCAAGTCTAATTAAGCTAGGAAGTTCTTGGATTATGTATATAGGTTGCTATTTCTGTGAAAAATGCACAATTACTAAATCTCATTTTCAAAGTCATCCACCAGTTCAACCAGTGGCATAGCCAGACTTTTGCATGTGGGGAGCGGGGCTGGGGCAAAGGATTGAAGTGAGGGCCACCATCAGTTGGCGCGTAGCATAAGAGAAAATTTTTAGATAAAAATGCCACTCAGATTGCAGGAAATGGCACTTCCCAGTCTCTCTGGCATTGTGAGTTCCAGCAACATTTTCATGTTTTTTTAACACAGGTTCGAAAATTTACATTTCCACTACAAATGGTGCAGTGGGGATGATAAGAGAATTCCGTAGGTTCATAATTCACTAGTGGATATCAACATGTACGATCATTATTTTTGCTGCATGCCAAAGAGGCAACTGCCTGTGCTTTAGTGTAGGCCGCAGTTTGCACTCTGGTGCATTTTACCTTAGAGGTAAAACTTCCAGGCCATATGGTTGATGCCGAAGACTTTCGAATAAGTAGACTTCTGCGTTGTACGTTTGAAAAGTTTTCAACATTTCTGTCATACAAAGATTTCAAAACTTCTCTATTGTCAGCAACCTTTTTCCATGCAAATGCTAAAAATTAGTACTTTCAATGACAGTTTGGGAAGTTGTCGTCTTATACAAATTGTGCCCTACATTTTATTACCTTCGAATTTCATTTTAAGGGGGGGGGGGCAAGCAGGGAAAAGACATTTTAGGGGGGTTCCGGCCCCTGCTCTCCAACCCAGAATGTCAGAATATTCTGTGAATAAATCCCTCTGTAGATTAGGCAGGTCAGATCAGATTGAGTTAATTTATAGGAAGACAGCTTGGGCCAAATATGAAGTAATCGAGTGACAAACATGAATATAGACCAGAAAGCCAGATAGCATTATGGTTTTGATGGTTTAATTATGTTTTTGAATATCATATATTGGAAAAAGTGAGGATATGTTGGCCCCCCAGTGATCTTTTACCTTTAACAAAAACAAAAGACACTTCTTGCAATCATTACTTAGGTGAATCTCCAAATGAAGTGTGAGATGTGTCATGGTCTCTTTTCTTCAGATGCAGTGTCCTCATATGACCTTTGACCTCCACCAAAACCAATGGGTTTCTTCTTCTTCTTCTTCTTAATATGTGGCATCTACATACCATGTTTGGGAACTGTCAGTGTTTCCCTTCTTGAGATATCATGATAACAAGATTTCAGCATTTGACCTCTGGTGACCTCATATGACAGTTGACATTCACCCCAAAACAACACATTTCTTTCTCTTGATATGACCAACCCACATGTAAAGTATGGCCTATGGGAAGTATCCATCATTCCTACCTTGAGATATTGTCTTGTAAGAGTGGTTTTATGTTGGGTATTACAGCCATGGTTGGACTGCCCCAGTGACGAATGTTTAGCTGTTAACAACACAGAAAGTTCCTGTTACACTTACAGCAAAGAGAGATGTTAGAATGTGAGAAAGTCGAGAGAGGTTCCAATTTAACAATCAGAGTTCCATTTTTGTTTGTGATGATTCAACTGGGACACACGAATCAATGAGAATTAAATTGACGGTGATGATTAAAATCACAGAGAAAGAATTACATGACGATGACAGGAAAAACAAGGAATGGAGAGAGAGTAAACGATGACAAAGGGCCTACACAGTGTCCAAAGACATCTTTACGGTTCGACGACAGATTTTCCAGTACTGGCATCGTGGCTGATGCTTGGCCTCGTGGCCTCTCCGGTGATATGGTCATGAGGTCTACGTGACAGCTTTGACCAATAACAATGACATAACATGTAAATCGTTGCTACCCTGATCTACTAATCAGATAGCATTACGAAATCTTCCCATCAACAGCGTCTGAGTTTTCTATTTTTAATGTATTTCCTTGTCTAATCAGACTGTCTGAGAGGAATAAAGAAAAGCTTAATAAACTCTGGTAAACACCAGAGACTGAACTTTGTATGACCCTTTAGAGTAGAGTGGCGCAGAATGATCATCTCTATACAACAACATTGTGTTAACATGATTTTCAATGTTTGACCTCTGGTGACCTGAGAAGTCCTTTGACTTCCACCAAAAATGATGAGGTTCTTCTCCTTAACATCGGGCATGTATGTACCAAGTTTAAGAACTGTCAGTGTTTCCCTTCTTGAGATATCGTGATAACAAGATTTTCAGTCTTTGAACGCTGGTGGACTATCGGGTCTCTATGTTTGTTTGATTGCTGGTGACCTCATATGACCTTTGACCTCCACTAAAACTATATCCCTCTTTCCCTTAACATGTCACATCTATGTACCAAGTTTGAGAACTGTCAGTGTTTCCCTTCTTGAGATATCATGGTAACAAGATTTTCAGTGTTTGACCTCTGATGACCTCATATGGTCTTTGGTCTCCACCAAGAAAAAAACAATAGGGTTCTTCCACTTGATATGACCAACTGACATATTAAGTATGGGGAGTATCCATCTATGCTACACATTGACATATTGTGTTAACAAGATTTTCAATGTTTGATGTTGGGTGCCCTGAAATGATCTTTGACCTAAAACACAAAAGATAGGGTTTTTCCTCTTAATATCGGGTCTCTATGTACCCTGTTTGAGAACTATCAGTGTTTCCCTTCTTGAAATATCATGGTAACAAGACTTTCAACTTTTGACCTCTTTTGACCCTCAGATGACCTTTGATCACCCATCATGACAACTGTTTCATTTGCTTCTTGTTGTTTTTGTTTACAATTTGCTGACATAATGGTCCACTTTTGTGTACCTGTGAAGTTTAATATAGATCTGGAGACATCAGACACTTCTGTGGAAGCATGTCTTAGGTAAAATAGTAATGCTTCATTCTTGCTAATGGAAGCACTAATCTTCCAGAAACTGCTGTAGATTATCTCAGTATCTTGTTACTACTGCATTTATACAATAAAGATAAACACTTTTGAAAACTTTATTTGGAAAAAGTACTTGATGATCTAGAGAAACACGTTTTCAGACTCAATATGAACTGGATTAACACATGTAAAGAAACACATTGGAAGTCTATTATGGAATTTACTCCAGCCACAGAAACAGATTGCCAGACTATTTACAAAGATGGCTTACCAGGGATGGACACAAACACTTCTACATCACAAAAACTTTTACATCCAACGCAAACATTTCTACATCCATGTAAATACACTGCCAAAAACTCTAAATGAAAAGAATTCCTCTACTTGGAAAACAAAGATGTTGCTAGACTCTACTTTTGAAGGATTATGCCATCACAAACACACATGGTGAGATACTACTTGAATGAATTACACCATCCACAAAAACACATTAAAAAGTCTTGGGTGGAAGAATTTCTTCATGTAGAAAAAACAAAGAGACTCTACGTATAAAGGAACAACTCCATCCAATGGATGAAGATTGTCAGACAATTGTGAATGACGACTACTCTATCATGAGAAACACACCATGAGACTCTTCACAAAAGGAATTACTCCATCATGAGTCCTATGAAATGAACTAAACATGCAAAATGAAAATAGCACTTACTCTCAGATAACAGCACCTCAACTGTTGTGACATCTGGGTACATGTCACCTGCTGGGCCTGACACTCCACACTGGAGAACAACATGATGTACAGATGGACCAATCTCAATGAATTTTGATCTGAGGGTAATGTTAAAAGTACCATCCCCATTGTTGATTGTAGAGATTTCACTGTCCAGTGTCACCTCATCTTTTGCTGAGAGGATGACCCACTCCAGAGAAACACCCTGTAAGACTCTATCCAATGCACAAGTCATAACATCTTCTCTGTTTAATTGTAAAACCAGGTGCTGTTGGTTAGCCTCACCATTAATTACCGGAAAGTCTAATGGATAAGATAAAAGATGTACGAAATAGAGCTATTTAGCAACTCATCAAGGATCAATTTGGATCTTTTCCTCTTAATGTACAGTAGAAAGAGTCTTAGAGGATGCTTCTCTCCTACCTCTGGTAATCCCTCCTTGCATAGGGTGTAGACTGCACTAGAGCGATACCTGCATATCAGAATCAATTCCGATCCAATTCTGCAAGTTTCAGCAGAAAGACGTCTCATGATTTAACAGAAAACGAGCCAGTCAGGAGGTCTTGATGACGCATACTAAAATCGAATGTTAACCAACATGTATGACAACATCTCAAAAAACAGTGTCCATCAGATAGAAGTGGCAAATAATGGAGAGTGTCAGATTGTTCTTTGCAGGGTTTCCCCTGGGTTTTTCAGAGTATGAGGCGGTGAGGGCGAATTACTTGACGCTGCCATGAATTTTGGGTTCAAATCCGTACTTAGTAGGTTCTCGAAGAATGGGTGATTCTAGGATTTTGACCATGATATAAACAGCGCTAGAAAGAGTGTAAATCTCCAGGAGGGTAGTCACAATATAGTCGGATTTTTCGCCACTTAATGGCGCCGTAGGCGTCATTTGATAGCGAAATAATTGTCATACCAGTGTGGGGTCAATGGGTCTGCCATAAGGCCCCTTGAGGGGTCCATGGACCATTCCGGTAGGGGTTCAGGGTGCACAGCACCCGGAAACTTAGCGATTTTAGCGTTTTTAAACGTGTACGAATCATTTGAAATACATGTTAAATTTCAACTCTTTAAGTTGTAACAGGTGAAAACACGATAGTCCTATCAGACAAAAATCATTGATATTGCTTCAAAATCAAAACGTTCTATGAAATGTTGCACATGTCATGTAGAGTAAACTGTATTACATACATTTTTGAAGTTGAAATGTCCCTAAAAGTTTCGTGAAAAGAATCACGTAAGATCGTGTGCAGCCTTCCGAAAATTTTAAGTGATCATATCCTAACACAGTGGGTGTATACTGAATAGCCTAACCACCCTGGCAATTCATATTTCCATATTACAGGGAACAACCGACATTTTGTAAGTTGCAGGTCTCAGAGTTTTATTGTTTTGTTCATTGATCATAGTCACTTTAAAATGTTTAGACTAAAGGTTTGAAGAAGCAGACCATTGGTTTCGTGAAGGGTTTTGGACATAGAATATACGTTCATTTTTGTATTTCTATGGGTTGCGATATGTCCGCTAGTTGTCATTCTGCAAATAATTTGCGTATGCAGGCAGGCCTAAGGCAGGCCTAAGCTTATGCTTTTTAATTGACATTGAATGTAGTAAATGAGGTATACGTAGAATCCTCTGGAAACATTTGCCAACGTTGTTTTTTCACATATATAACTTGAAAAATATTGATCATGAGTAAAAAATAAGGGCATTTTATTACAGGAATAGCAGTTTACTTCAATTTTTGTTGAAGATTGAACGTGGATAGGGCATTTCGGATGCACATTTGAATGGATTTATTCACCAGTTATTTTCCGACGTAACTATTTAGGAAACCACATGTGTGATCTCTACCATTCTGTGATCGAATGTTCAAAACAAGTTATGCATGGATGGTATGTACAAGATAAACACGGCCAGAAGTACAAAAGTGGATTTTCCGCGAGACGCAAAATTTCCGGGGAAGGAGCCTCCTGCTTCCTGACTTTTTCCAGCCCTGTCATATAAACACGTGAGGCGGTAATAACGGTACTTTTTGGCGAGGCGGTCTTAAAAAGTTGCGGAATTAGGGACCAGGGGAAACCCTGCTTTGAATAAATTCCTCAGTAGATTAGGCAGGTCAGATCAGATTGGGTTAATTTATAGGAAGAGAGCTAGGACCAGATACGAAGTAATCGAGTGACAAACATGAATATAGACCAGAAAGCCAGATAGCATTATGGTTTTGATGGTTTAATTATGTTTTTGAATATCATATATTGGAAAAAGTGAGGATATGTTGGCCCCCCAGTGATCTTTTACCTTTAACAAAAACAAAAGGCATTTCTTGCAATTATTACCAAGGTGAATCTCCAAATGAAGGGTGAGATGTGTCATGGTCTCTTTTCTTCAGATGCAGTGTCCTCATATGACCTTTGACCTCCACCAAAACCAATGGGTTTCTTCTTCTTCTTAATATGTCGCATCGACATACCATGTTTGGGAACTGTCAGTGTTTCCCTTCTTGAGATATCATGATAACAAGATTTCAGCATTTGACCTCTGGTGACCTCATATGACAGTTGAAATTCACCCCAAAACAACACATTTCTTTCTCTTGATATGACCAACCCACATGTAAAGTATGGCCTATGGGAAGTATCCATCATTCCTACCTTGAGATATTGTCTTGTAAGAGTGGTTTTATGTTGGGTATTACAGCCGTGGTTGGACTGCCCCAGTGACGAATGTTTAGCTGTTAACAACACAGAAAGTTCCTGTTACACTTACAGCAAAGAGAGATGTTAGAATGTGAGAAAGTCGAGAGAGGTTCCAATTTAACAATCAGAGTTCCATTTTTGTTTGTGATGATTCAACTGGGACACACGAATCAATGAGAATTAAATTGACGGTGATGATTGAAATCACAGAGAAAGAATTACATGACGATGACAGGAAAAACAAGGAATGGAGAGAGAGTAAACGATGACAAAGGGCCTACACAGTGTCCAAAGACATCTTTACGGTTCGACGACAGATTTTCCAGTACTGGCATCGTGGCTGATGCTTGGCCTCGTGGCCTCTCCGGTGATATGGTCATGAGGTCTACGTGACAGCTTTGACCAATAACAATGACATAACATGTAAATCGTTGCTACCCTGATCTACTAATCAGATAGCATTACGAAATCTTCCCATCAACAGCGTCTGAGTTTTCTATTTTTAATGTATTACCTTGTCTAATCAGACTGTCTGAGAGGAATAAAGAAAAGCTTAATAAACTCTGGTAAACACCAGAGACTGAACTTTGTATGACCCTTTAGAGTAGAGTGGCGCAGAATGATCATCTCTATACAACAACATTGTGTTAACATGATTTTCAATGTTTGACCTCTGGTGACCTGAGAAGTCCTTTGACTTCCACCAAAAATGATGAGGTTCTTCTCCTTAACATCGGGCATGTATGTACCAAGTTTAAGAACTGTCAGTGTTTCCCTTCTTGAGATATCGTGATAACAAGATTTTCAGTCTTTGAACGCTGGTGGACTATCGGGTCTCTATGTTTGTTTGATTGCTGGTGACCTCATATGACCTTTGACCTCCACTAAAACTAAATCCCTCTTTCCCTTAACATGTCACATCTATGTACCAAGTTTGAGAACTGTCAGTGTTTCCCTTCTTGAGATATCATGGTAACAAGATTTTCAGTGTTTGACCTCTGATGACCTCATATGGTCTTTGGTCTCCACCAAGAAAAAAACAATAGGGTTCTTCCACTTGATATGACCAACTGACATATTAAGTATGGGGAGTATCCATCTATGCTACACATTGACATATTGTGTTAACAAGATTTTCAATGTTTGATGTTGGGTGCCCTGAAATGATCTTTGACCTAAAACACAAAAGATAGGGTTTTTCCTCTTAATATCGGGTCTCTATGTACCCTGTTTGAGAACTATCAGTGTTTCCCTTCTTGAAATATCATGGTAACAAGACTTTCAACTTTTGACCTCTTTTGACCCTCAGATGACCTTTGATCACCCATCATGACAACTGTTTCATTTGCTTCTTGTTGTTTTTGTTTACAATTTGCTGACATAATGGTCCACTTTTGTGTACCTGTGAAGTTTAATATAGATCTGGAGACATCAGACACTTCTGTGGAAGCATGTCTTAGGTAAAATAGTAATGCTTCATTCTTGCTAATGGAAGCACTAATCTTCCAGAAACTGCTGTAGATTATCTCAGTATCTTGTTACTACTGCATTTATACAATAAAGATAAACACTTTTGAAAACTTTATTTGGAAAAAGTACTTGATGATCTAGAGAAACACGTTTTCAGACTCAATATGAACTGGATTAACACATGTAAAGAAACACATTGGAAGTCTATTATGGAATTTACTCCAGCCACAGAAACAGATTGCCAGACTATTTACAAAGATGGCTTACCAGGGATGGACACAAACACTTCTACATCACAAAAACTTTTACATCCAACGCAAACATTTCTACATCCATGTAAATACACTGCCAAAAACTCTAAATGAAAAGAATTCCTCTACTTGGAAAACAAAGATGTTGCTAGACTCTACTTTTGAAGGATTATGCCATCACAAACACACATGGTGAGATACTACTTGAATGAATTACACCATCCACAAAAACACATTAAAAAGTCTTGGGTGGAAGAATTTCTTCATGTAGAAAAAACAAAGAGACTCTACGTATAAAGGAACAACTCCATCCAATGGATGAAGATTGTCAGACAATTGTGAATGACGACTACTCTATCATGAGAAACACACCATGAGACTCTTCACAAAAGGAATTACTCCATCATGAGTCCTATGAAATGAACTAAACATGCAAAATGAAAATAGCACTTACTCTCAGATAACAGCACCTCAACTGTTGTGACATCTGGGTACATGTCACCTGCTGGGCCTGACACTCCACACTGGAGAACAACATGATGTACAGATGGACCAATCTCAATGAATTTTGATCTGAGGGTAATGTTAAAAGTACCATCCCCATTGTTGATTGTAGAGATTTCACTGTCCAGTGTCACCTCATCTTTTGCTGAGAGGATGACCCACTCCAGAGAAACACCCTGTAAGACTCTATCCAATGCACAAGTCATAACATCTTCTCTGTTTAATTGTAAAACCAGGTGCTGTTGGTTAGCCTCACCATTAATCACCGGAAAGTCTAATGGATAAGATAAAAGATGTACGAAATAGAGCTATTTAGCAACTCATCAAGGATCAATTTGGATCTTTTCCTCTTAATGTACAGTAGAAAGAGTCTTAGAGGATGCTTCTCTCCTACCTCTGGTAATCCCTCCTTGCATAGGGTGTAGACTGCACTAGAGCGATACCTGCATATCAGAATCAATTCCGATCCAATTCTGCAAGTTTCAGCAGAAAGACGTCTCATGATTTAACAGAAAACGAGCCAGTCAGGAGGTCTTGATGACGCATACTAAAATCGAATGTTAACCAACATGTATGACAACATCTCAAAAAACAGTGTCCATCAGATAGAAGTGGCAAATAATGGAGAGTGTCAGATTGTTCTTTGCAGGGTTTCCCCTGGGTTTTTCAGAGTATGAGGCGGTGAGGGCGAATTACTTGACGCTGCCATGAATTTTGGGTTCAAATCCGTACTTAGTAGGTTCTCGAAGAATGGGTGATTCTAGGATTTTGACCATGATATAAACAGCGCTAGAAAGAGTGTAAATCTCCAGGAGGGTAGTCACAATACAGTCGGATTTTTCGCCACTTAATGGCGCCGTAGGCGTCATTTGATAGCGAAATAATTGTCATACCAGTGTGGGGTCAATGGGTCTGCCATAAGGCCCCTTGAGGGGTCCATGGACCATTCCGGTAGGGGTTCAGGGTGCACAGCACCCGGAAACTTAGCGATTTTAGCGTTTTTAAACGTGTACGAATCATTTGAAATACATGTTAAATTTCAACTCTTTAAGTTGTAACAGGTGAAAACACGATAGTCCTATCAGACAAAAATCATTGATATTGCTTCAAAATCAAAACGTTCTATGAAATGTTGCACATGTCATGTAGAGTAAACTGTATTACATACATTTTTGAAGTTGAAATGTCCCTAAAAGTTTCGTGAAAAGAATCACGTAAGATCGTGTGCAGCCTTCCGAAAATTTTAAGTGATCATATCCTAACACAGTGGGTGTATACTGAATAGCCTAACCACCCTGGCAATTCATATTTCCATATTACAGGGAACAACCGACATTTTGTAAGTTGCAGGTCTCAGAGTTTTATTGTTTTGTTCATTGATCATAGTCACTTTAAAATGTTTAGACTAAAGGTTTGAAGAAGCAGACCATTGGTTTCGTGAAGGGTTTTGGACATAGAATATACGTTCATTTTTGTATTTCTATGGGTTGCGATATGTCCGCTAGTTGTCATTCTGCAAATAATTTGCGTATGCAGGCAGGCCTAAGGCAGGCCTAAGCTTATGCTTTTTAATTGACATTGAATGTAGTAAATGAGGTATACGTAGAATCCTCTGGAAACATTTGCCAACGTTGTTTTTTCACATATATAACTTGAAAAATATTGATCATGAGTAAAAAATAAGGGCATTTTATTACAGGAATAGCAGTTTACTTCAATTTTTGTTGAAGATTGAACGTGGATAGGGCATTTCGGATGCACATTTGAATGGATTTATTCACCAGTTATTTTCCGACGTAACTATTTAGGAAACCACATGTGTGATCTCTACCATTCTGTGATCGAATGTTCAAAACAAGTTATGCATGGATGGTATGTACAAGATAAACACGGCCAGAAGTACAAAAGTGGATTTTCCGCGAGACGCAAAATTTCCGGGGAAGGAGCCTCCTGCTTCCTGACTTTTTCCAGCCCTGTCATATAAACACGTGAGGCGGTAATAACGGTACTTTTTGGCGAGGCGGTCTTAAAAAGTTGCGGAATTAGGGACCAGGGGAAACCCTGCTTTGAATAAATTCCTCAGTAGATTAGGCAGGTCAGATCAGATTGGGTTAATTTATAGGAAGAGAGCTAGGACCAGATACGAAGTAATCGAGTGACAAACATGAATATAGACCAGAAAGCCAGATAGCATTATGGTTTTGATGGTTTAATTATGTTTTTGAATATCATATATTGGAAAAAGTGAGGATATGTTGGCCCCCCAGTGATCTTTTACCTTTAACAAAAACAAAAGGCATTTCTTGCAATTATTACCAAGGTGAATCTCCAAATGAAGGGTGAGATGTGTCATGGTCTCTTTTCTTCAGATGCAGTGTCCTCATATGACCTTTGACCTCCACCAAAACCAATGGGTTTCTTCTTCTTCTTAATATGTCGCATCGACATACCATGTTTGGGAACTGTCAGTGTTTCCCTTCTTGAGATATCATGATAACAAGATTTCAGCATTTGACCTCTGGTGACCTCATATGACAGTTGAAATTCACCCCAAAACAACACATTTCTTTCTCTTGATATGACCAACCCACATGTAAAGTATGGCCTATGGGAAGTATCCATCATTCCTACCTTGAGATATTGTCTTGTAAGAGTGGTTTTATGTTGGGTATTACAGCCGTGGTTGGACTGCCCCAGTGACGAATGTTTAGCTGTTAACAACACAGAAAGTTCCTGTTACACTTACAGCAAAGAGAGATGTTAGAATGTGAGAAAGTCGAGAGAGGTTCCAATTTAACAATCAGAGTTCCATTTTTGTTTGTGATGATTCAACTGGGACACACGAATCAATGAGAATTAAATTGACGGTGATGATTGAAATCACAGAGAAAGAATTACATGACGATGACAGGAAAAACAAGGAATGGAGAGAGAGTAAACGATGACAAAGGGCCTACACAGTGTCCAAAGACATCTTTACGGTTCGACGACAGATTTTCCAGTACTGGCATCGTGGCTGATGCTTGGCCTCGTGGCCTCTCCGGTGATATGGTCATGAGGTCTACGTGACAGCTTTGACCAATAACAATGACATAACATGTAAATCGTTGCTACCCTGATCTACTAATCAGATAGCATTACGAAATCTTCCCATCAACAGCGTCTGAGTTTTCTATTTTTAATGTATTACCTTGTCTAATCAGACTGTCTGAGAGGAATAAAGAAAAGCTTAATAAACTCTGGTAAACACCAGAGACTGAACTTTGTATGACCCTTTAGAGTAGAGTGGCGCAGAATGATCATCTCTATACAACAACATTGTGTTAACATGATTTTCAATGTTTGACCTCTGGTGACCTGAGAAGTCCTTTGACTTCCACCAAAAATGATGAGGTTCTTCTCCTTAACATCGGGCATGTATGTACCAAGTTTAAGAACTGTCAGTGTTTCCCTTCTTGAGATATCGTGATAACAAGATTTTCAGTCTTTGAACGCTGGTGGACTATCGGGTCTCTATGTTTGTTTGATTGCTGGTGACCTCATATGACCTTTGACCTCCACTAAAACTAAATCCCTCTTTCCCTTAACATGTCACATCTATGTACCAAGTTTGAGAACTGTCAGTGTTTCCCTTCTTGAGATATCATGGTAACAAGATTTTCAGTGTTTGACCTCTGATGACCTCATATGGTCTTTGGTCTCCACCAAGAAAAAAACAATAGGGTTCTTCCACTTGATATGACCAACTGACATATTAAGTATGGGGAGTATCCATCTATGCTACACATTGACATATTGTGTTAACAAGATTTTCAATGTTTGATGTTGGGTGCCCTGAAATGATCTTTGACCTAAAACACAAAAGATAGGGTTTTTCCTCTTAATATCGGGTCTCTATGTACCCTGTTTGAGAACTATCAGTGTTTCCCTTCTTGAAATATCATGGTAACAAGACTTTCAACTTTTGACCTCTTTTGACCCTCAGATGACCTTTGATCACCCATCATGACAACTGTTTCATTTGCTTCTTGTTGTTTTTGTTTACAATTTGCTGACATAATGGTCCACTTTTGTGTACCTGTGAAGTTTAATATAGATCTGGAGACATCAGACACTTCTGTGGAAGCATGTCTTAGGTAAAATAGTAATGCTTCATTCTTGCTAATGGAAGCACTAATCTTCCAGAAACTGCTGTAGATTATCTCAGTATCTTGTTACTACTGCATTTATACAATAAAGATAAACACTTTTGAAAACTTTATTTGGAAAAAGTACTTGATGATCTAGAGAAACACGTTTTCAGACTCAATATGAACTGGATTAACACATGTAAAGAAACACATTGGAAGTCTATTATGGAATTTACTCCAGCCACAGAAACAGATTGCCAGACTATTTACAAAGATGGCTTACCAGGGATGGACACAAACACTTCTACATCACAAAAACTTTTACATCCAACGCAAACATTTCTACATCCATGTAAATACACTGCCAAAAACTCTAAATGAAAAGAATTCCTCTACTTGGAAAACAAAGATGTTGCTAGACTCTACTTTTGAAGGATTATGCCATCACAAACACACATGGTGAGATACTACTTGAATGAATTACACCATCCACAAAAACACATTAAAAAGTCTTGGGTGGAAGAATTTCTTCATGTAGAAAAAACAAAGAGACTCTACGTATAAAGGAACAACTCCATCCAATGGATGAAGATTGTCAGACAATTGTGAATGACGACTACTCTATCATGAGAAACACACCATGAGACTCTTCACAAAAGGAATTACTCCATCATGAGTCCTATGAAATGAACTAAACATGCAAAATGAAAATAGCACTTACTCTCAGATAACAGCACCTCAACTGTTGTGACATCTGGGTACATGTCACCTGCTGGGCCTGACACTCCACACTGGAGAACAACATGATGTACAGATGGACCAATCTCAATGAATTTTGATCTGAGGGTAATGTTAAAAGTACCATCCCCATTGTTGATTGTAGAGATTTCACTGTCCAGTGTCACCTCATCTTTTGCTGAGAGGATGACCCACTCCAGAGAAACACCCTGTAAGACTCTATCCAATGCACAAGTCATAACATCTTCTCTGTTTAATTGTAAAACCAGGTGCTGTTGGTTAGCCTCACCATTAATCACCGGAAAGTCTAATGGATAAGATAAAAGATGTACGAAATAGAGCTATTTAGCAACTCATCAAGGATCAATTTGGATCTTTTCCTCTTAATGTACAGTAGAAAGAGTCTTAGAGGATGCTTCTCTCCTACCTCTGGTAATCCCTCCTTGCATAGGGTGTAGACTGCACTAGAGCGATACCTGCATATCAGAATCAATTCCGATCCAATTCTGCAAGTTTCAGCAGAAAGACGTCTCATGATTTAACAGAAAACGAGCCAGTCAGGAGGTCTTGATGACGCATACTAAAATCGAATGTTAACCAACATGTATGACAACATCTCAAAAAACAGTGTCCATCAGATAGAAGTGGCAAATAATGGAGAGTGTCAGATTGTTCTTTGCAGGGTTTCCCCTGGGTTTTTCAGAGTATGAGGCGGTGAGGGCGAATTACTTGACGCTGCCATGAATTTTGGGTTCAAATCCGTACTTAGTAGGTTCTCGAAGAATGGGTGATTCTAGGATTTTGACCATGATATAAACAGCGCTAGAAAGAGTGTAAATCTCCAGGAGGGTAGTCACAATACAGTCGGATTTTTCGCCACTTAATGGCGCCGTAGGCGTCATTTGATAGCGAAATAATTGTCATACCAGTGTGGGGTCAATGGGTCTGCCATAAGGCCCCTTGAGGGGTCCATGGACCATTCCGGTAGGGGTTCAGGGTGCACAGCACCCGGAAACTTAGCGATTTTAGCGTTTTTAAACGTGTACGAATCATTTGAAATACATGTTAAATTTCAACTCTTTAAGTTGTAACAGGTGAAAACACGATAGTCCTATCAGACAAAAATCATTGATATTGCTTCAAAATCAAAACGTTCTATGAAATGTTGCACATGTCATGTAGAGTAAACTGTATTACATACATTTTTGAAGTTGAAATGTCCCTAAAAGTTTCGTGAAAAGAATCACGTAAGATCGTGTGCAGCCTTCCGAAAATTTTAAGTGATCATATCCTAACACAGTGGGTGTATACTGAATAGCCTAACCACCCTGGCAATTCATATTTCCATATTACAGGGAACAACCGACATTTTGTAAGTTGCAGGTCTCAGAGTTTTATTGTTTTGTTCATTGATCATAGTCACTTTAAAATGTTTAGACTAAAGGTTTGAAGAAGCAGACCATTGGTTTCGTGAAGGGTTTTGGACATAGAATATACGTTCATTTTTGTATTTCTATGGGTTGCGATATGTCCGCTAGTTGTCATTCTGCAAATAATTTGCGTATGCAGGCAGGCCTAAGGCAGGCCTAAGCTTATGCTTTTTAATTGACATTGAATGTAGTAAATGAGGTATACGTAGAATCCTCTGGAAACATTTGCCAACGTTGTTTTTTCACATATATAACTTGAAAAATATTGATCATGAGTAAAAAATAAGGGCATTCTATTACAGGAATAGCAGTTTACTTCAATTTTTGTTGAAGATTGAACGTGGATAGGGCATTTCGGATGCACATTTGAATGGATTTATTCACCAGTTATTTTCCGACGTAACTATTTAGGAAACCACATGTGTGATCTCTACCATTCTGTGATCGAATGTTCAAAACAAGTTATGCATGGATGGTATGTACAAGATAAACACGGCCAGAAGTACAAAAGTGGATTTTCCGCGAGACGCAAAATTTCCGGGGAAGGAGCCTCCTGCTTCCTGACTTTTTCCAGCCCTGTCATATAAACACGTGAGGCGGTAATAACGGTACTTTTTGGCGAGGCGGTCTTAAAAAGTTGCGGAATTAGGGACCAGGGGAAACCCTGCTTTGAATAAATTCCTCAGTAGATTAGGCAGGTCAGATCAGATTGGGTTAATTTATAGGAAGAGAGCTAGGACCAGATACGAAGTAATCGAGTGACAAACATGAATATAGACCAGAAAGCCAGATAGCATTATGGTTCTGATGGTTTAATTATGTTTTTGAATATCATATATTGGAAAAAGTGAGGATATGTTGGCCCCCCAGTGATCTTTTACCTTTAACAAAAACAAAAGGCATTTCTTGCAATCATTACTTAGGTGAATCTCCAAATGAAGGGTGAGATGTGTCATGGTCTCTTTTCTTCAGATGCAGTGTCCTCATATGACCTTTGACCTCCACCAAAACCAATAGGTTTCTTCTTCTTCTTAATATGTCGCATCGACATACCATGTTTGGGAACTGTCAGTGTTTCCCTTCTTGAAATATCATGATAACAAGATTTTCTGTATTTGGCCTCTGGTGACCTTCACATGACAGTTGACATTCACCCCAAAACAACACATTTCTTTCTCTTGATATGACCAACTGACAGCACACACGAATCAATGAGAATTGAATTGACGGTGATGATAAAAATCAGAGAGAAAGAATTACATGACGATGACAGGAAAAACAAGGAACGGAGGGTTAAACATGACAAAGGGCCTACACAGTGTCCAAAGACATCTTTACGGTTCGACCACAGATTTTCCAGTGCGGGCATCGTATCTGACGCTTGGCCTCGTGGCCTCCCCGGTGATATGGTCATGAGGTCTACGTGACAGCTTTGACCAATCACAATGACATTACATGTAAATCGTTGTTACCCTGATCTACTAATCAGATAGCATTATGAAATCTTTCCACGAACAGTGTCTGAGTTTTCCATTTTTAATGTATTACCTTGTCTAATCTGACTATCTGAGGGGAATAAAGAAAAGCTTTAAATGATTGCGTGCGTGGCCAACAAGTAAAAACATTGAAATTTCATCTCCAAAAGTTTGGTAAGGCTTTTTATTACACCACTCAGACAATCTGGGAAAATAAATAGGTTTCAGCTGGTTAATTTTGCCATATGATTTCAAATTCTTCCAACATAACGACAAAAAGTGTAGAATACGATAATGTAGTGGTTGACAGTTTTCATTCAAATCAATGGTGTGCTTCTTGGAGCAAGCCAATGGGAAGTATACTAGTACTGAATATTCAGTTAACAACTCATGATCACTGACGCCACGAGCAAGCTTGTGTTCAGTTCGTAGGTTATTTGTAAATACAGTGTTTCCTTTCACCAAATACTGTACTACAATTCCCAATATCTACCAAGGAGCGACGACTTGATTAGTATGTTTTTGATACATTAGTGAGACCTGTACTGTTGCATATTCATTATGTAGGAGGTTATAGTAAGAACCGTTACTTTTCAAATATGATTTCTCTTTTTTACTGTTTGTATGCTAATCCCGTTGTTTTTCGAGGTAGTTACTGTCATTTTCCTTCATTGAAAGACATAGTCCATTCATGTACAACCTCCCGTGTACATTTAAAAATAAAGAAAAAGTTAAGATCAAACATAATCTTATCTTTTTGGTTTTCAGTACACACGCAATCACCTTAATAAACTCATCTGGTAAACACCAGAGACTAAACTTTGTATGACCTTTTTGGGTGCCATGGCATAGAATGATCATCTGTATACAACAATATGGTGTTCAAACGATTTTCAATGTTTGACCTCTGGTGACCTGAGATGTCCTTTGACTTCCACCACAAATGATGAGGTTCTTCTCCTAAACATCGGGCATGTATGTGTAGTTCTTAAGATCCAATGGGAGTTGTACAAGTAAAGTGATTCATTGATTGATGGAACCGAACTCCCACGTTACAGAATTAATCCAAACTTACAGATCTGATACCGTCTTTTACCACTACTGTATGCGCTATTAAACATGCTACTGTGTGAGTAAGAAGAAGCAGAAACTAGAGAAAGAATAAAGAGAATTCATTTCGAAACAACAGATCCTTTTTATGTTCTTACATAAAAAAGTAAAAGACGCTCAGAACAACGAACGAACGAACAGTGACCATATTGTGACATGCACGTTTCCTTATGGTAAGACTGTACATACGTAGTAGCCATTCCGCTATATATGATTCTAGGCTTTATATGCTGAAGCATCCAGCCTACTACATGAGAGCAGATAGTAAAGGTGAATTACTTAACATTAAGGATAGTACAGAATACATGACCACCGTTGCATTACGTGACATAGATCCAAAGTTAAAATGACTGACAGATCATTGATAAGGTCTGACCAAACTACTCCAACAGATATTGAAAATGATATTGTGGATGATGTACGCCCTGATGATAGTGTATCAGCAGTGATGAATGACCCACAACGAGATAGTGAAGTGTCTGTAAAGATGACCATTTCAGTATTATTATACAGGTCAAAACAAAAGGAAATAGAGATAGCAGCTCAAGCAGTTGCATTGAAGGAAAGAAATATATTAGAGGAGAAAAAGAAAAGATGAAATCAGACGAGCCCAAGAGAAGGCAAACAGGCTAAAGGCTAGAAAGGAAATGGAAGATATGAATTTAAAGCTTGAGGCTGAACAACAAGAGATTGAAATGATGGCTGAATCGGAGGCAGCCAGAGCTATGTCCAAGCTCCTACAACACCATGGGGACCCAGCAGCTGATCTAATGTCAAAACTTACTGAAGAGGTTGTAAGGACCATTAAGGTGAGATCCTCTGAATATTTAGGCCTACAGGCAGATGATAGCCTAAGTAAACCAGACAAAAGAACAGATATAAACCCCAATGCAAAAGAGTTTATTCCAAAGGGGTATAAAGAAGTTGAAAATGCAAGTGAAAGGAATAGCCAAATCAATACACAGTACAGTACAGTACACCTTACCCATCCAGTTCAAAGGCTGTCTGTGGTTCATCTGATGATACTGCCAACACAAATGTGGCAATGCTACTTGATAAAATTGTTGATCACCTAAGAGAGTCCACTCTACCCACACCACAGTTAGACCCCTTTGATGGAGGAGATCTTTTGTCATTTACACCATTCATGAGAAGCTTCAAACATGTGGTAGAAGAAAAGACTAAAGATCCAACCAGGAGATTAGAGTTGTTACTAAGATTCACTGAAGGAGAAGTACATGATCTGATAAAGGAGTGCACTCTGATAGAACCCCCTATAAGTGGTTATGAAAGAGCAAAATGGCTTCTAGACAGAAATTTTGGTCAACCCCAGGTTTTGGCCACAGCATACAAATCTAAGGCACCGAGTTGGGATCGTATCACAGTAGGAGACAAAAATGCCTTAAGAAAGTTCTCCATATTTCTCATCAACTGCTGCAATGTGAAACAAAGTAATCCAGAAATGGAGCGTATGAATGGTTATGAGTTTCTGAGAATTCTTGCTCAGAAATTACCAACAGCCCTGCAGCAGCAGTGGATAAACCTGATAGGTCGACTTAGAGATGTAGAAATGAGATCTCCTACCTTGGAGGATTTTGAGCAAATTTGTCAGTCAACAATCCAGGAATGAAAATGACCCGAGAATTGCAGGCCTTGGGTATCAAAACAAAACCAAAAGTTGGAAGGGCAATCAAAGTTCCCAAAGAGGGATAACAAGTAAAAAGGCCTTTGCAGCTACAGTACAAACAAAAGAGAAAGCCAGTAATGGTGAAGGCAGCCAAGGAGAAAAGAGGGCAAATAGTTCACAGTGTTTGTATTGTGGGCATGGTACTCATCACTCGTTGCTCGAGTGCCAAAAGTTTGCTGCACTTGACCAACCAGAGAAATCAGAGGCTTGTAAAAGGAAGGGGCAATGTTTTGGTTGCTTGAATCCTGGCCATATAAAGAGAAATTGTAAGACTGTGGCAAAATGCAACATATGTCAGAAGTTCCACCCAACAATTTTACATGATGCCACAAGGGAAAATAAGTCAGCTAATCCAGAGGAGAACATCTCACAAACAGTGACTACCTGTACAGGTCACGCTGAGATTAGAAGAGTGAAATCCAAGTCAGAGGGAAGAAAAGGGCCTAATGAGAATCACCGCACACCCATGGCCATGGCCCCAGTTTTGGTAAAACCGAAAGCAAGTAACAGATGTATTGCAACTTACACTTTCATAGATAATGGTTGTGATGCTGTTTTTGCTGATGAATCTCTTCAGAACGGTTTGAGAATGGTGACAAGAAAAACAAAAATCCTGGTGAAGGTCATGAATCATCAACAAGTTCAGACCACTAATGTCACGGTGGGGGAATTGCAAGTAAGGAACATGGATGGTAGCTCCTTCATAGACCTCCCATCTGTGTATGTCGAAAGAAGTATTCCTGTTACTATGGACAATGCACCCACTCAAAACGATCTGGATGCTTGGGATCACTTGAGTCATATTCAACTCCCAAGTGTGGAAGGTTACGATTCGATACCTCATGTTACTCTAATGATAGGAAGTACAGTAATATTCCAGGTGTGTCTTGCCATTAGAAATTGCCACAGCCAGAATTGGAGATCCTTATGCTATTAGAACTCCAGTCAAATGGTTGGTGTACGGGCTACAAGGAAAATTCAAGAATCAGCCTGAAGTAAAAGTCAACTTCTGTCGAGTTGTCAATGGGATGATCCAGAGTCATTTGGAGAAGCAGATCATTTGGAGAAACAGTTCCAGATGTATGTAAATACAGATTCCACAGAACGACTTTGTGAAGAAAAGGGAACCTTGTCAGTTGACGACAAGAGATTCATGAAGATGATGGAAGAATCAGTCAAAAAGGAAGATGGTCATTATTAAACAGCACTTCCTTCGAGAGACAGAGGTACAATCATGCCTAAAACCAAAGTCCAAGCAGAATATTTTGGTCTTCGACTCCAGAGAAAGTTGTTAGAGAATACAACACTAGCCGAGGAGTAAGCAGTAGCGATATTCCAAAAAGAAAATATCCATATATCAGCAACAAAATATACATAATATCGATATTATTGTAATGTCAGCCATGCACCAGAATATGCTGGTGGAAGAGACGTGGCTGAGTCCGTAAATATGGGTGCGGAGCAAGCTGGTATGCAGTACTTTGGGAACACAAACACGGAGAGAGATGACAGGCGTGGACTTGTGTAAGATGATAGCAAAGTAGTTATATTGAAATACACAGCAGTGGAAGTACAGCGACGAGATGCGTCAAGTCAGACTGCCAGTAACAGAGTGAACTCAGATGTCACCTGAGCCAGAAACTTGCAAACAATTACATAGCACAAGAAAACTATTTGAACAACATAGCAGAGACATAAACAGCTGCCATGAAATTAGCGTATCAATACACGCAACCTAAAGAACATATATCAAGAATACCTTACTAGCTTAACCACCTGAAAAACTTCAACACCTGACAAATTACTCTTACATTTACTCCCATGCTCATTTAGAAAAATGTCCTCATTTTTAAGTTAAAGCATCATTATCAAAAATACTAATATTCCATTTAATTATTGCATTTTTTCATTCTTTTGTACATATATCTTCTTTTTTTTTAATGGTTTTCAAAATGTTTTGTTACTCTTAAAAATATACCAACATTCAATATCAACATTGCAATCAATCTTCTCTGAAAAACACAGTATATCTCTTTATACTACCATTTTACTCCTTTTAAATTACTCAGCTTCCTCACTTATTGCACTTAATTATCACGAGATGGGTGATTACACAATTACTACCATTAGCAATATTTTGCAGTTAACGAATAACAACATCAAAAAACGTTTAATGTCACAAAAACAAAAATCAATATAAGGAAGAGAGAAAATGATAATCTCTAAAACGAGTTGGCAGAACTGTATGCCGCCCTACTCTCGCTGTCGTTTGTCTAGGGCCTGTGTCTGTCGCAGGCTGTGAGATTGTAGTGATCCCGGGAGGGGGCTCTGACAGTGTTCGAGTACCTACACTAACTGGTTTTGACACCTCTGAAGCAACTAAGGGTAATGAACCAGACAGTGCGGTATTCGGTAGAATTGAAGAATTTGGTTGCACTGTAGCTAATTCTGTATTTTGACCTTGTACATGAGCCTTAGACTTATACGGCTTCAACCTACAGTTGCGCCAAGTAGTAATTGAACAAAAGTCAATGCAGCATAATCTTTTAAGCCTCTTAGAGAACGCAGAAACGCGCTCTGGGATTATACACGGTAGCACTATTGTCCACCCAAGGCAATTAACATCGATACTGTCTGTGGTTTCCGCTTAACAAAAGGAAGGCATCCCAAAGTTCTTGTGGTCACCTTCTAAACTACAGAATCCTAACCAGACAGCAGCGCATTGTTGTTTTCAACAAAAAAAAAAAAAGAGAAAAAAAAAAATCAGCTAGGTCTGTTTGCTGGCGAGGACTTCTTTTTTGTTTATTTTTTACTTGTGGATTGAATTTGGAAAACAGAAAATATTAGGCCTCCAAAGGATTCCCATTTGGCAGGGAGTCAGGGTTGGAAAGCCTTGCGAACCTTCTGCACCTAGTTCACGGGAAATTCGCGACGCTCGCGGGAAATCCAGCATGTTGGGACACATTTTTTTAAATAAATAAAAAAAGGGGAAAAAACAGCTCAGGGAAATCTTCAAAGGAACAAATAAAATGAGGGAGAGAAGGGGAAATGTTGTTAAAAAAATATTGAAAATAAGTGCTGTTGATCGTTATTGCTTACGGTACTCACATTGGCAAATAGCGCAGGTTACCTCTATGCCTAACCACGATGTCCAGTATATCCACAAAGACCACGTAAGCTTCGAGAATTATCTCCAGTTCAGTTTTAGGCACACTTCAGCTGCCCTACAGGCCAAATCAAACCCAGTGACCACAGATAATTCGTGCAGAGCTCGTGCATACTTTCATCTCCATCAGTTTTAGTGTTGCTTTTTTTTTTTTTACTCAGCGCAAGAACAGAGCGCTTTCATAGGTACATACGTACACAGCATACATACAGTACATAGCTAGCGGAGCAAACAGACCCCACGCAGAGTGAATTGACCTTTGTACCTTCTTTACGTTTTCCATCTTACACCCAGATAAGATGGTAGCGACAAACACCTTCCTGGAAAACATAACGTTACACCCAGTTTAGAAAGGCTTCGGTTTTACCATTTTGAAATATGGGGGAGATGACTTTTGTTTTCAACTCTTTTTTTTTCTGCAAATTTCTGCTGTCAGGTAACAGTCACATTTATCAGGGATAAAAAAATTCGGTACAAATGTCGTAGTCGCAACAGGTGGCTGAATTTCGAGTATTAGGAATGTGATGAATGTCACAGGTGTTTTGTGTGAGGTTAGACTGGGGTTAACGTCCAGATACCGAACTACAAGCTGTCAGATAAATGAGAAAATTGTCAACACTGGAAGGGTAGAAGGCTAGAAGCATAAATAGAAATGGATGTTTTGAAAAGTGAAGAGAGGCAACCAAAAGGTGACTTAAGGGGACGGGAATATCCGAGTGGCAATCTTCGTGAATGCAAAGAAATTGCCCCCCCCCCCCCTACAAATTAATGTTTGAACAAATTGTGAAATAGCTATTTTACGTAAGATACAGATATTAGCATTTTTGGGACAGGTGCTGACATTTTTGCAGTTAAAAACTTTTTTGGAAACATGCCAGGATTTTCCTACGTCAAACTCGCAGAGTTGTTCGTAAGTAGTACAGCTTGTAGTTGACAGTATAGTGGTCTACGATACTGTGCAACGTTTACACACAAAAGTTTCGTTTTATTATCTGCCACGGGACTGATGTACAGCTTTTTATTGAAGAATGCCACGATCGAGACATTTATTCTACTGTAGGCCTATTGCATCTATAAAGTGTAATATCGGGCTAAATTCCACCCGTGTCTGACATTTTTGTAAGTGACACTTCTTCACATTTAAAAAGGTACCATGTAGTACAACAGCGCAAATGGCCTAACACTAAGCTTACGTGATTGATTTTTCAAATATTGTTCGAGTTTTCAGCTATATTTTTGTGCTCAGGTGCACAATTCTACCCCTTCGATGTGCTAGGAACCATCATCCCAGGGCTTTTCCCCTGAACCCCCGCAAGGGATTCCACCCCTACACAAATGTCAGCGGGAATTAGGTAGATTTTCTATTGTATTCCCGGGAAATTTTGCAAGGTTTTTCAAGAGAGTCTTTTATATCCGGTCCTTTAAACTAGGGCTCCAGATTCTCTGTGTTTTCCATAATTCACAAATTCTCAGTTTTTTCCTTTTCATTTTTCCCATTTTTGTGAATTTTCGTTCCAAACATGAATGGCAGTTGCAAGTTACTCGTGTGAGAATTGCTCCGCATGTGTACAAAAGCGCATGGAGATTTAGAACCCATATACAGTGTGGCGTTAGGATGAAAACTACCTCATCGTAACAAAGGTTCGATCAAAAGACATCATTCCATACTGCTTCAAAAATTAAATGCTTCACAAAATGCTGCACATCTCATGTAAATCAAACTCTATTTCATGCATTTTTCAAGTTAAAGTGTACAGAAAGGTCTTATTAGAAAAAATACAAGAGATTGCCCAAAGCCTTTCGAAAAAATACAGTAATTATATCCTAACGTACAATAGCTAGATGTATATGGAATAGCCCAGCCACCTCAGAGACAACGTGCATACCTGTATTTCATCGCCCATGAAAGAACAGCCAACTATTTGTAAGTTATGAGAATTCATGTTATTTACCAAACAGTCAAATGTATTATCTTGTTTGTCAGTTCCAGAGGCATAAAATATTGAAATTTAAGATTGAATTTGTAGGAAGACGTCTTCGTTGAGGCAGTAGTAGCAGTAACTTACCCTGCCCGAGTTTTCGAGAGCTAGTCATACCGTGGTCAGTGCTAGCGCTCATGGGGAATGCTCGGTTGAATCAATCAGGCGTTTCGGCCAGCGTCTGTTTGGGCCGACTTTCAAGTTCGTATTATGCTTGCTCGATTTCAAGTTTATGCAGGAAACTTAAAACTGTAAACCATGTACATTTCATTAATTTTACCTTTTTTCTGCCATTTTAGACAGTTTCTCTAAATGTGGTAAATTCCGTGAATTTCCGGAGTTACAGTTCAATTTTTTCAGACTTTTTATTTTATTTTCCTTATGCCGTATCATGGAATCGTTACCGGAACATTACCGTAGGTTATGAACCGCACAATGATACTTTTCGTTGGGACATTTTTCCGTACTAGGTTTTATCGGCCACGTTTTAAATCACACAAACTGTGTTGATATGATGCTGAAAATTGGGTCGAAAAAAAAAAAAAACAGACGAAAGTCGTCTCTCACTTTCAACAGGTTTACAAACTTCAGTAATTTTTCATTTGTTGTCTCCTTTTGGGAAACGTCTTCAGAATAAAATCGTCAAGTCTGTAGATGTAGATGTCAAGATGTATCATATGAGGTATATAAGTTCGAAAGCTTACAACTTCGTGAGGAGATTGGAGACACTTTCTTTGTAATTTTGGGTGCAGGTTTTCATTCTTTTTGTCCTTGTTTGTACTTGTTCATAGAAGGGATTTATCCTAACCATTGTCCCTTTGTGTAGGCTTTCCGGCTTAGCAACTTGTGGTGATAACCACTAAACTAAGCAGCTTATAGTACTAAGTAGCACTGCGTTGAAGAGCGTTTCCTAACAATAGGCATTTCCGCGGCGAGATGCGGTAAATTTTTGGAACGCACCTACAAGTGACCAATTATTACTTGGCGCAACGAAATTATGGTGCACTGTGCGAAGCGGTTCTAATGGTAGTGTAATATTACACACCTGATACACAACAGATGGTTCAGAGTCATTCTGAATTACCTTTATTACCATAAATGGCCCTTCCCATTTAGGGGCTAACTTCAGCCTGCTATTCCTGGGTAAGTTAATCCACACTTGATCACCAGGTGAATATGCAATAAATTTTTGTTTCTTATTATAATTATATTTTTCAGTGTCCCTTGCAGTTTTACTAAACTCAGTGGCTTCCTGGAATGCTTTCCTGAGACGTTGGTGTAACGTAGCTGCATAACTTTCAGGAGCAACCAATGAAGTATTCTTACGTTCTGGTGAAACCTCTAACCAGGTAGTATTTGGGGTACGGGGCTTCCTACCATGACCAGAAAAAAGGGGCTAAAGCCTGTGCTACTATGTCGAGATGAATTGTAAGCAAATTGTACTTGTGCCAGATTATCATCCCATTTGGTACCATCAAGAGCTCTGTATCTACTCAACTGCTCCTTAAGGGTACAGTTAAATCTCTCTATGAGCCCATCAGCCTGAGGATGGTAAGGCGTAGTACGAGATTTTTGAATCCCAAACGTCTTACACAAAGTTTGTACCAACTCACTTTCAAATTGCCTCCCTTGGTCAGTATGTAAACGAAGAGGCACACCATGCTCTTTAATGTAATTTTCAAAGATCAACTCAGCCACTAGCTGTATCAGCCTTTTGATCGGGCATAGGGTACACATTTACAAACTTAGTGAAATGGTCCATTAGAACTAAAACATACCAATTACCTTTAGATGTAGTAGGAAGCTCTGTAATATCGGCAAATACAATTTCAAATGGTTTGGTAGATACAAACTAACTAAAGGAGCCCTTAATGATGGATTTGGGTTACGATGTGATTCACAAGCTACACATTCAGAACAATATTTAACAATATCACTACGCATACGTGGCCAATAACAAACTTGTTGAGCTCTGTGTAAAGTATGCTGTACACCAAAATGACCACCGTGTGGGTCACCATGGAAACTTGATAAAGCCTTTGACACCAACTCTGTAGGAATAATGGTTTGTAAAATGCATTGTCGAGGATAACGACGAACTCTTCTACATAACAGTCCATCAACTATTACAAGTCTTGAGAATTCTCTCCATAAACGTTTAAGACTTGCTGACCTATTATGCAACATATACATTGGAGGTTTATGATTCTCACGTTCCATTTACATAAATCGGCAATAACTGGGTCTTTACATTGAGACATTCTTAAAATTTCGATACTTGGTACAAATGACAATGAAGATGCTTCAATGGTTACATTCTCTCCCTCTTGATTTGAAACATTACATCCCAACTGATCTGACTGTGGCGTATGAGTGTCATCTGTTTGATTACCACTGTCGCTGCACTGACTAATTGTAGCAACACCTTTATCCACTAATGTTACACTTTCCAGTTGAGGCAACCTCGATAACACATCTGCATTTGAGTGAGCGACTCCTGGGCGATACTCAATTACCCAATCATATGGATCTAACTCAAAACTCCACCTCGCCCTTCTACCAGTCCTGTCATTATCAACTGGAATTTTCCTCAGTCTGGCGAGAGGCTTATGATCAGTTACAATTGTAAATCTACTCTGTGCCAGGTAATGCCTAAATTCCCTAACAGACCACACAATGGCCCATAGTTCCCTGTCATATGCAGACCAGTTTCGTTCTGCTTTTGAAAGAGAATGGCTAGCGTAGGCAATCACATGTTCACCACCTTCCTGAATTTGTGCTAACACTGGCCCAATCAATGTGTTTGATGCATCTGTATACAGCAGAAATTCTTCACTGAAATCGGGGAATCCCAAAATAGGAGCAGAAGTTAATGCTACTTTCAAGTCTGTAAACGCATTTGCACATTCTTCTGTCCACTTAAAAATTATACCTTTTCGAGTTAAATTATACAGTGGTTCTGCTCGTTTTGCAAAATTCTTAACAAATTTACGGTAATATTGTGCCAATCCTAAGAAAGTACGAACTTGAGTGACATTTTTGGGGGTTGACCATCCCAATACCTTACATACATTCTTAGGATCAGGTTTTATTCCATCTCCACCAACTAAATGTCCCAAATAAGTAACCTCATGTTTCAAAAGACAACATTTCTTGCCCCAAAGTGTGAGACCTGCTGCACGGAATCTCTGGAACACTTCCTCAAGATTCTCATCAAAAGTTCTGCCCAAGACAATAACATCATCAAGATACACTAAAATCTTCCTCCAGCTTAAACCTCTAAAAACCACTTCCATCAACCGTTGGAATGTAGGGGGAGCATTGGATAAGCCCATTGGCATTACCTTAAAGTGATACAGGCCAAAACCAGTATTGAAAGCAGTTTTTTTTTGTTTACTTTCAGTAGACATTGGTATTTGCCAATAACCATGGGTCAAATCAAAGGTTGAAAATAAACTAGAACCTGACAAAGAATCTAGCATGTCATCGATTCGAGGGAGTGGAGGAGAATCTTTAACAGTTACATGGTTAAGTTTTCGGTAATCAATACAAAAACGAAAGGATTTATCTTTCTTTCGTACCATGACCACAGGAGCCGCCCAAGGGCTTTGGCTTTCCTCAATAACATCCCTTTCTAACAAATCATTCACCTGTTTACGAATTTCGTCTTTCATAAGTGGTGATGTTCTATATGCATTATGCTGCCTGTTTGATGGGTGTTACGTTACTCTGGGTACGAATGGTACTGTATGTGCCACAAGATTGGTTTGACCAGGTCGGTCGCTAAAAATATCTGCAAAATTATTAAGTAAAGTTCTGACCTTTGTGACTTCATCTAAGGAAAAATCAGATTCATCAAAATCAACTGACGGACAACCTGAAGTATCAGCGTCATTATCACTGCTTACATGTGAGTCATTTTCTATCACTTTACATTCACTATTATCAGAAATAGAGTATAACTGTCCTAGGTAAGTATTAGGATCAATAGGTATGTCACACTTGTTTGGATTAATAACACAAACATTTGTGAATCCATTTTCAACTCTGGCCAATGATCGAGCTACCAGGAAATTTGGTTCACCAATGTACGTAGGTTCAAACATAGCACAATATGTATTAGGGGCAATTATTTCATCAGAATTACGTATTCTGGCTACTATAATATTCTCACTCTGAGCAGGCAGGGTATAAGATGCTTGCACTATTACATCTGAACATAACGGAATATTCGATGATGAAGTTACCAATGGCAGTTTCTTTCCGTTAATTTCAATGTGACCATTCGCAGAATCAATGATCACTTGGTTTGCAATCATAAAATCCCAACCAAAAATCAATTTCTCCTTGATCCCTCTAGCTACGTGAACAATATGACAAATTTTTTGTGCACCAAAAAGGTTAGTTTTGATAGACCCAACTTTGTCGATACTTTCACCTGTTACTGAGCGCAATGCAGAATAAGAATTATCCAAAGGCCTTTTCGATAATGTCGAAATACTCATCTAAGCTCTTCACTCATAACCATATGGTCTGCACCAGTATCGATAAACGCATTTACTAATCTATCCTCCACAATCATGGAAACATATGGTAATTTACGACCATCTTTTTCTACAACAGGTATATTGTCTGAGTTAGAACCAACAATTTCACTGTGGAAGTCATTTTCAGGCGTAGCATTTGGCCTACTATTAACTGCATTTGGCGGTCGGCCTTCATCACCAACTGGTATTACTGTAGTTTTCCTGATTGGATTTTACATCAAATTGGACCTGTTTACTTGACCGCTTAGGGCTACTCCACGATCTATCTGTATATCGTATGGGACTTGACTGCCTACCCCTATTAGGGTTTTGATCATACCGATCGAAATTGAGAAAATCCTGGTGGTAAGATTGACATTCCCTATTCACAAAGAAATCATAATCACCACTCTGTGGGCTACGGCATCTAGGTGGGTAACCTTCACGAGCTCCATGTAAATCAAATCTATGATCCCGAGGGCTACGGGGCCTATGTGAATAACTACCATGAACTCCATGTGGATCAAAGTTACGACCTTGGGGGCTACGGGTTCTGTCCGAAAATTCATGACTAGAGTAACTCTCAGAAGTACCTTGTGGACTACGGCCTCTACTCTAAGCAGTGGCGGTATATCGATATTACCGGTATTAGTCGGTATTCCCACAATACCCATACCGTCAATATGCGTTTTCAACTATATCCATATATAGTAAAGTCGATATATAGAAGAAATATCTAAAATACCGATATTACACTACATAGTAACATAGTAGTATAATGGGTCAACTGTTGATATCGACAGTCAGTAGCAGTGACTAAGTATCGACTAAATGACACAGACTGATAACCCTCCGTCTCATGTTACAAGGACACTTACGTTCAACTCGTGTCTCTGACCTCCATAACGAAAGTGGCACTAACAGTAGTCGCTACGCACATGTATACATGCACTCCGATCGCTGCACACGTGTATACATGCACTTTGACCGTGCTGAAGCTGTTGTCGACGTTAAGTGCAGGGGTTACAGTGTCAAGTACACACACAGTGTCCAGGGTTCAAAGCATCAAGTTCAGAGGAGTACTAACGTTAGCGACACACGTTGTCACGTGGCAGTTTGCGCGGGACAACGATCACAATTTGTCATCCCTATGGAAAGTCTCAGTCTCTGTAACAACTGCGTCACAATGTACAAAAGATAGAACCAAGTAAAAGGGCTGGATCACTGCATTATAAAAATGGGTGTGTAGTGAAATTGTTAGTTTTTTTTTTTTCTGTTAAAGATTTTGTTTGTATCGATAAAATATCGGTCGGTATTTTAGATATGTAGAGATATTTACGGCGCAAGCTGAAGCTTGTTGATGAATACTGACAGAGTGACAGGCGAGTTCAGCTGTACTGAGGCAAACAACGAGTTTGGTGAAACCCCTTATTTCCAAGTTTGCGTAGAGTATATGATATTACTCAGTAGTACGTGTAAGGGCCAATTGCAAGTTATCTCACTCAAGTATCAGGCTTTTCATCCGTTTAGGCGCAGTTTCAGATTAGTGGGGGATAGTTAGCCGGCAATTTTCTGAAAACGTTAGCTTGTACAGTGATGTGAGATATTCTCCAATGTCAAAGACAAGGGGCTACCTAGTTCAGTTAAATTACTTCTTTTATACGTCAAATACGAACAAAATCTGGAGCAAGGCATCAGTGTATATCTTGCCTAGATGTGCACAGCCAGGTGCTGTTAGATATTTGCGACTTTAGTAATAAGTTTGTGATAGGGCCTCAGTCCTTTTCTTTTGTGCTTGCTACTCACATTGGGTACCGTATTCTATCAATCTTGTGAATTTGAAGAAAAAAATAGCCAGTTTTAGGGCCACCAATTTTGCGTGATCGAGAAAAAAACCGAATCGAATTTTACTACGGAAACAGAATTTACCAATTTTGGAGAAGTTTCTGAAACTATATATTTTGATTAAAAAAGTTTATTAACGAAAAGCACATGGTTTACAGCTGTTTTAAGTTTCCTTATAAATTTTACAATCGTTATCAAAGCCGCAAACTTCTACTTATAACACTACAGTACGTACGTAGTACGCAAGTCGACCCCAGCAGACCAGCTCCAGCTGGCCAAAACACCTGTTTGAATCAACCGTGCATTCCCCATGACCGCGTGCACTGACTACGGTATTATTAGCCCGCTAAGAAAAGGAGGTAACTTTGTAAACAAACATACTTGCTACCGTAGTGCCACAATATATCACACTTATCGAAGTTCTCTTTTTCTACAAATGCAACATTGAATCTCAATATTGAAAACAGTAGGACACATTTGTACGTTTCTTTAAATAACATTAACTCTGTAACTAACAGTCCGCTGTTTTTTCACAGGGAATGAAATACGTACACATTTCCGAGGTGGATAGGCTATTCGCAACATACGTAACTATGTAAGGATATAATTAGCGTAAATTTATAGAAGGCTTTGCGCGATCTTTCATACATTTTTAATAAAAGTCTTTTGGTACATTTAAAGGTTAACAATACATGTAAAATAGTTTGGTTTACATGAAATATGCAACATTTCATGAAGCACTTAAGTTTTGAAGTAATATCGAATGATTTCTTTTGATCAAAATTTCGTTACCCTGGTGAAGTGGTTTTCAGCCTAACACTAAAATGCTCATTAAATGGCTATTAATACACACGCGGGCAATTCTAACAAGAGTAACCAAAGATCGCGGAGACGTACAACTGCCGTTTAAGTCTGAAACAGAAAGTCACAGAAACTGGAAAGATAAAACTGGAGGAATCTGAGAAGTGAAAAGTGGGATATTCCACTTTGTTACGCAGAAAATCAGACAGGGGGGCTGTCCACAATTTTGACCCTGAGTTGACAAGTATTTATGATTACTGTAAAAAAAAACAAGCAAACAAACAGAAAACAGCACAAGGCAACCAACCATTACGATTAATACAGTACATTTACAGTAGCTCTCGATCATTCATAGTCAAGTCCTGCATAACGTATACCATTTAAAGCACATTTACTGTGTGTACCTGTTCCACGAAAATATCGATATTAACGGTATTATCGCTATTTTGAAGTCGGTATATCGATATTTTTATTTCAGAATACTGACCCACCTTACTCTACTCACAGACCGATATCTATGTGGAGAATATCTACGTTCATGACTATAGTCCACTTTCTGACCGCCTTGAATCTCCTTAAGTTGTTGTTTTGTATCCCCAACCTGAAGCTCTAACATACTCACTTTACTCACTAGGGTGTCAATACTTTCTTTCAGCCCTTGATAACCATCATTACTCAGTTTAGAAACAGCACCAGTAGTTTGAGATGCACTGGGAGAACTTGGGGCCTTAATCTTACTTGCCTCATGGGCCCTCTCAACTCTAGCAGCAATAAGTAAAGCAGAATCCAAATCATTCGCACCTAATTCATGTACTTTCAGCTGGAGGTATGGGTCCAAGCCAGCCACAAATCTACGAAACGATTCATCCTCTCTTGCTTTAGTATCGCATTCAGGAAAAGCTTCGTTCCCCAATCGTATTATCTCAGCTCTATAAATCTCTAGGGATTCATTAGGAATTCTAGGTCTAGCATTAATGAAAGTCTGAAACGTAGTAATAAAATTACGCCTCTTTAACACTTCCCTCATTTTCTTTTTCACTTCAGTATAATCTGCTTTAATTGAGTCGTCCAGACTATCCCAATATCCAAATGCTCGGCCATCTAATCTAATGGGGAGTATCTGTGCCAAGCCAGTCGTACTAAATTCGTTAGAAGCCTGAACTGAAACTTCTAACCTACGACACCACTGACTAAAATCTTCAGACCCATCACCTGTAAATACAGAAGGCAATTCAACCCTGGGCATTGGAATAAATCTATCAGTCTGGGGTGTGACCTTTCCTGAATCTGTTTCAGACATGACACAATCTACAGTACATACGGATATTATTAATAAGCAATGAAACAATTTCGCCTCACCATTTATGAATGGGTATCACAAATCACACAAAATTATTTTTATTTTAATGTCCAAATGGAATAGTCCAAAAAAACATATCACAATGGTCCATGGAAAAAAAACACATCAATGCTGACGGTGGTTGGTTTAGTTACAGTTGTGCGGAAATGATAGCGTGAAGCGTCAACACTAGTTTCCCACAATGGTAAGATGATAGACTCGAATATCCAGGATTAACAGTAGATGACCCACGAGTTAAATGTAGATGATTTACCGCCAAGTGCTCCCAGTCCTAAGTGTTCAGCGTAACGTAGTATGCTGAATGAAAATATGGTAACCAAGACTGCAAAGATCCACCTTCTTCGAAAGGCCACTTTTCGCTCCTCCGTCTAGCACGAAACAACCACAGAATCCTCCAGTTACTCGTAAAGAAAAAGTAGAGAAACTCTCCGACTGCCTTGGAAATTACGTTGGTCAGTATCTTAGGTTTAAACTCTCATTGATGAAAACAGTTGCCAAATATTCCTTACTTCTTAGGTAGAATACAACATGTTACATGCTCCGAAAAGAGACACCGCTGCCACCAAAATGTAACGTCGGCCATGCACCAGAATATGCTGGTGGAAGAGACGTGGCTGAGTCCGTAAATATGGGTGCGGAGCAAGCTGGTATGCAGTACTTTGGGAACACAAACACGGAGAGAGATGACAGGCGTGGACTTGTGTAAGATGATAGCAAAGTAGTTATATTGAAATACACAGCAGTGGAAGTACAGCGACGAGATGCGTCAAGTCAGACTGCCAGTAACAGAGTGAACTCAGATGTCAAGTGAGCCAGAAACTTGCAAACAATTACATAGCACAAGAAAACTATTTGAACAACATAGCAGAGACATAAACAGCTGCCATGAAATTAGCGTATCAATACATGCAACCTAAAGAACATATATCAAGAATACCTTACTAGCTTAACCACCTGAAAAACTTCAACACCTGACAAATTACTCTTACATTATCGATAATTTCGCAGAACAGGTACACACAATGTGCTACTGCATATATGGACCCAAACTGTGGGCTTAACACATGTTTTACGATACTTTAAAAAAAGAGCAGTTTGACTGACACAAAGTGTATTAAAACTTTTTTTTTTCCTACTTAATTTTCACCCCATCCTCGTATTCTCAAATGTTCCTTTACCCATGTGAATTGTTTGAGGTGTATGTTTGCCTACTTGAACCTGTTTCTACCCCTCTCCGGAACGCCTTACCTGAATAGTGGAACTTGTGAACCTACGCTCCGTAACTACTATACGAAAACAAAAGTGGCAGCTATTATCGTCTTTCAACAGCAGCACCTTGTACATTCAGTAACAAAAAACTGCTATGCAATGTATGCTCATCGTGCTACGCAAGGGGTATTTTGGTGAGATACTAGATATTCTCACACAGTGGTGTGTTGTTTTGGAAACCGACTGTCCAATCAGATTGCTCATTGCGAGCTACCAACAGGTGTTGTGGGCGGGGAAAGCTGGGGCAAGAGCCATATATGGATGTGAGCGTGAGCAGGTCGCCGCTTGCCTTCAGTACTGACCACGTGCAATCGCATGACTACAGATATTATAACAGTTTCTCTGTATTATCGCCGTTTATCAAAAACGATAAAATACAGACTTTTCTACACTATAGTCTCGCCGATAAATATCAGTGCAGTGAAAATACAGGTAACCATAACTATACAGACATTACAGTAGTTTCTCTGTATTATCGCCGTGTATAAAACACGATAAAATACAAGCTTTTCTATAATATAGTCTCGTCGATAAATATAGGCGCGATGAAAATACAGATTTTCTAGTGCAACGCATCGTGTTATGAAACGATAAAATATAGACTTTTCTGTAAATATAGTCTGTGGATAAATATCGGGGCAATGAAAATATAGGTTTTGGGGGAGTGAAATGCGTGATTATATGCGGGATTTGTGTGGCTTGTAACTGCGGGTCGTGCGGGATGCTGTACTACTGGGCGGCGTGCTAAAATGATATACAGACTTTTTCGGTAAATATAGTCTCGCAAATAAATATCGGTGTAATGAAAAAATATAGGTTCTCTGTGAGTGGAATGTGTGCGTCGTTTACATGCGGGAAGGGTTTATGTGGCTTTTACTGCAGGTCGCGCAATGTACTGGACTATTGGGAGACATGCATAAAACCATAAATATAGACTTTTTCTGTAAATATAGTCTCGTAGATAAATATCGGTGCAATGAAAATATAGGTTTTCAGTGAGTAAAAATGTGTACGTTACAAAATGCGGGAAGGGTCTGTGTCACACAAGGCGAGTTACAGGATCAGAGGCGGGGCTTTTCCAGAGTATATCCAATCAGTGCTGTGAACACGCATACCCCAGTCATTCACTACACAACAGCTGTTTTAGACGGCGTGAAAATGGGCAGTCTGACACAGAAATAAATTATCTGGATGTGCTTTGACTGACTTAGCGTGAACTTTGCGGTAAATCTTAAAACAGGGTTTCCATGAATAAAGAAGTAACGATATATAGTTATAAATGTAGCAGTCTATATTATCTATATTTTTCTACATTATAGTATTTTCTATATATCGATATAGTTCCATGGTGGATATCGATAATATTCCTGAAAACGGGATATACATATTATCGATAATATCGATATACCGCTACTGCTTACCAAGGAGTACACAGAATTCATGCAAAATCTTGAGATGAAAGGATATGCAGAACGAGTACCAAATCAGGAGTTGGGCAGAGATGATGGTAAGATCTGGTACATACCCCATCATGGGATATACCATCCGAAAATGCCAGACAAGATCCGAGTTGTATTCAACTGTCCCATCCAGTATCAGGGAGTGTCTCTCAATGAGCAACTGCTGCCAGGACCAGACTTAACCAACAAGATGTATGGTGTCCTCATGAGATGGAGACAAGAGAATGTGGCTTCAATGGCTGACATAGAGGCCATGTTTTATCAGGTTAAAGTGAACAAAGAAGACTGTGATCTATTGAGACACCTATGGTGGCCTGGAGGTGATTTTACTGGTGGCATGAAAGAATACAGGATGCTAGTCCACCTATTTGGAGCTGTTAGCTCACCAAGTTGTGCAAACTTTGCATTGAAGAGGACTGCCAGTGATAATCAAGACCAATTGAGTGAAGAGGTTATCAAGTCTGTCATTTATGACTTCTACGTGGATGACTTCCTCAAGTCAGTGGATACTGAAGAAGATGGAATCCAGGTGTACAAAGACTTGAAAGAAATTATGGCACGTTGTGGATTCAAGTTGGGGAAATGGATCACCAACAGTAGAAAAGTGTTAAAGTCCATTCCAGAAGTTGACAGGGCAAAGGAAATCAACGGACTTGACCTTGATGCAGATGTGCTTCCAAGGGAGAGAGCCCTAGGAGTGCAGTGGTGTGTGGAGAAGGATCAACTTGAGTTCAGTGTTACAAAGGTCAAGAATAAGGCCACCAGGAGGAATATTTTGTCAGTAATGAGCTCAGTATTGGATCCCATTGATTTGGCATCACCTTTCCCTCTCCAAGCGAAAAAGATATTACAGTATCTTTACAAAATAAAATTAGATTGGGACAGTGACACACCGGAAGAACAAAGAGAGGAATGGGAAAAATGATTGAAGGAATTGCCCATGTTAGAGAATGTAAAGATACCAAGATGCTTGAAAGCAAGAGAATTTGGAATTGTGGTAAACATCCAAATGCACCACTGTGCTGATGCAAGTCAAGATGGTTATGGTATGGTGACCTATGCTAGGCGAACCAACGAAAGGAATGAAATCCATTGTGCCTTTCTTTCTGGAAAGGCTAGAGTGGCACCACTGAAACCGCACACAATTGCAAAGATGGAGCTCACAGCAGCAACCTCAGCTGTGAGACACAGCAATCAGCTCAAACAAGAGCTTACAATGAAAATCAATGGAATCTACTTCTAGACCAACAGTCAGACAGTCTTGAAGAACATAAGAAATGAAAGGGCAAGATATCCAGTCTTTGTTGCCAATGGAGTTGCGGTAATCAGAGATGGTTCAGATGTACATCAATGGAGATATGTACTGTCGAAGCTCAACCCAGCAGATCATACATCTCGTGGGTTAGGAGCAGAAGATTTGACGAAGAAACAAGATTGGTTAAATGGACCAGAATTTCTTTATAAGACAGAAGATTTCTTGACAGTTGAAGAAGTCAAAGATCTAGCTCCTGAAGATCAACATCAGGAAGAAGTAAACATCAGTGCCGTTGCGGTAACCAATAAGGAACAGAAGAACCCAGTCGATCTATTGCTTGAATATTACTCAGACTGGATCAAGCTTAAGAGATCGGTATCATGGTGGTTGCGTCTCACAACGATCTTACTGCAAAGAATAAAGAAAGGAGAAGTAAGATCTTTTCCTAAAGAGATCACCTTTGAAGAAATGGAAAGAGCAGAAGAGGCTATTGTAAAATATGTGCAAAGTCAAAGCTTTCCTGAAATGGCAGAATTGGATGTGCCTGTTGAGACCCAGAAACCCCCATGTGGAAAGAGAAAGAGATGTTCTAAGAAAAGGAGCAAGCTTGCCAACCTTGACCCACAACTACATGAAGGGAAACTGAGAGTCGGAGGTAGACTTCGTAATGCATTGATACCATTGAATGCCAAGCACCAAGTAATATTGCCAAAGAATCATCATGTGTCTGACCTGATTATAAGACACACCCATCGATTAGTTGGTCATCAAGGAAAGAACCATGTCCTTGCGGAGCTTAGACAAAAGTATTGGATAATCCAGTGTGGTACATCCATCAGACGTATTTTAGGAAGGTGTGTCCGGTGTAGAAAGTATCAAGTTCGCACTGGAAAACAGAAGATGGCAGATCTGCCGTCTCACAGGATCTGTCCAGATGAAGGAGCCTTTACAAAGACCTGTATTGATTACTTTGGACCCTTTGAAATCAAACAAGGGAGGGTTCTGAAGAAAAGATATGGAGTTATGTTTACGTGCATGACCAGTAGAGCTGTGCATCTAGAAGTGGCACACTCACTTGAAAGTCATTCATGCACTGATGCCATCAGACACTTCATGGCCAGACGTGGGCACGTAAAGGAGATTTATTCCGATAATGGTTCAAACCTAGTTGGTGATAACAGAGAACTAAAGAAAGACTTACAGGAACTAGACCAAAATCAGATCAGTAGATTTTCGGCCGATCATGGTGTAAAGTGGTACTTTAACCCACCAGCCTCTTCACACTTTGGAGGCGTATGGGAAAGACAGATTCGGACAGTCCGGAAAGTGCTGAGTGGAATCCTCGGTGAACAGTATCTAAGAACTGCACAAGGTGACGAACAGTTACATACACTCTTGTGCGAGGTGGAAGCTATAATTAACAGCAGCAGACCCCTTACCAAGGCCTCAGAAGATCCTAATGATCACAACGACGTCACAACGCATAACCATTTGTTACTGTGCAAATCACCGGTCAACTTGCCCTTAGGTTCATTCAACGAGAAGGATGTCTACTCTCGAAGACGCTGGAAACAGATGCAATACATGGCGGATCTGTTCTGGAAAAGGTGGACGAAAGAGTACTTGCCTTCCCTTCAGAGAAGACAAATGTGGCTTCAACCGGAAAGATGTATTAGTTTCCCCAAAACTTACTGGTTTGGGAATTCGCTAGCAACGTACTCACCTCATATAGGTTATATGAGGTGAGGGAGTACGCGCTGTGAATTGGGGGATATCGTATTAGTAGTGGATGATCTGATACCTCAGAATTCATGGTTAATGGGGAAAGTCATAGAAATTTATAAGGACAAATTAGGTCTAGTTAAGAGTGCTCAACTCAAAACAAAAACGGCTACACTAGTGAGGCCAGTTGTCAAGTTATGTTTATTATTGGAAGCAGATATGGCATAGACTCTAGTTAATGAGTCTCAGCACTATTACTACAGATTTTACACGTTTTTCCTGCCTTTTCGAGTTAGGATTTTGAACATTGAACTTTTCACCTTCGGTAAACAACTTTAATAATTCTAACGTTCCAAGTTTGGTTGATCATACCCTTAAAAACTGTTATGAGAGTTATCGGGTTTTATCAACACAACTGGGGCCAGAGTGTAGTTCTTAAGATCCAATGGGAGTTGTACAAGTAAAGTGATTCATTGATTGATGGAACCGAATGACCACGTTACAGAATTAATCCAAACTTACAGATCTGATACCGTCTTTTAACACTACCGTATGCGCTATTATACGTGCTACTGTGTGAGTAAGAAGAAGCAGAAACTTGAGAAAGAATAAAGAGAACTCGTTTCAAAACAACAGATCCTATTTGTTCTTACAGTATGCACCAAGTTTAAAGAATTGTCAGTGTTTCCCTTGGGATAACATGATAACAAGATTTTCAGTCTTTGACCACTGGTCACCTTATATGACCTTTGACCTCCACTAAAACAATATCCCTCTTTCTCTTATCATGCCACATCTACGTACCAAGTTTGAGAACTGTCAGTGTTTCCCTTCTGGAGATATCATGATAACAAGATTTTCAGTGTTAGACCTCTTTTGACCCTCAGATGACCTTTGATCACCCATCATGACAACTGTTTCATTTGCTTCTTGTTGTTTTTGTTTACAATTTGCTGACATAATGGTCCACTTTTGTGTACCTGTGAAGTTTAATATAGATCTGGAGACATCAGACACTTCTGTGGAAGCATGTCTTAGGTAAAATAGTAATGCTTCATTCTTGCTAATGGAAGCACTAATCTTCCAGAAACTGCTGTAGATTATCTCAGTATCTTGTTACTACTGCATTTATACAATAAAGATAAACACTTTTGAAAACTTTATTTGGAAAAAGTACTTGATGATCTAGAGAAACACATTTTCAGACTCAATATGAACTGGATTAACACATGTAAAGAAACACATTGGAAGTCTATTATGGAATTTACTCCAGCCACAGAAACAGATTGCCAGACTATTTACAAAGATGGCTTACCAGGGATGGACACAAACACTTCTACATCACAAAAACTTTTACATCCAACGCAAACATTTCTACATCCATGTAAATACACTGCCAAAAATTCTAAATGAAAATAATTCCTCTACCTGGAAAACAAAGAGGTTGCTAGACTCTACTTTTGAAGGATTATGCCATCACAAACACACATGGTGAGATACTACTTGAATGAATTAAACCATCCACAAAAACACATTAAAAAGTCTTGGGTGGAAGAATTTCTTCATGTAGAAAAAACAAAGAGACTCTACGTATAAAGGAACAACTCCATCCAATGAATGAAGATTGTCAGACAATTGTGAATGACGACTACTCTATCATGAGAAACACACCATGAGACTCTTCACAAAAGGAATTACTCCATCATGAGTCCTATAAAATGAACTAAACATGCAAAATGAAAATAGCACTTACTCTCAGATAACAGCACCTCAACTGTTGTGACATATGGGTACATGTCACCTGCTGGGCCTGACACTCCACACTGGAGAACAACATGATGTACAGATGGACCAATCTCAATGAATTTTGATCTGAGGGTAATGTTAAAAGTACCATCCCCATTGTTGATTGTAGAGATTTCACTGTCCAGTGTCACCTCATCTTTTGGTGAGAGGATGACCCACTCCAGAGAAACACCCTGTAAGACTCTATCCAATGCACAAGTCATAACATCTTCTCTGTTTAATTGTAAAACCAGGTGCTGTTGGTTAGCCTCACCATTAATCACCGGAAAGTCTAATGGATAAGATAAAAGATGTACGAAATAGAGCTATTTAGCAACTCATCAAGGATCAATTTGGATCTTTTCCTCTTAATGTACAGTAGAAAGAGTCTTAGAGGATGCTTCTCTCCTACCTCTGGTAATCCCTCCTTGCATAGGGTGTAGACTGCACTAGAGCGATACCTGCATATCAGAATCAATTCCGATCCAATTCTGCAAGTTTCAGCAGAAAGACGTCTCATGATTTAACAGAAAACGAGCCAGTCAGGAAGTCTTGATGACGCATACTAAAATCGAATGTTAACCAACATGTATGACAACATCTCAAAAAACAGTGTCCATTAGATAGAAGTGGCAAATAATGGAGAGTGTCATAATGTTCTTTGAATAAATTCCTCAGTAGATTAGGCAGGTCACATCAGATTGGGCTAATTTATAGGAAGACAGCTAGGACCAGATATGAAGTTATCGAGTGACAAACTGGAAAAAATTACTGACACGAGTGCTAATCTGATGTTTGTCACAAAATTTGGATCTGACATTCATCATGAAAACTGTTTCATTGCTTCTTGTTGTTTCTATATAAAATTTTTGACATAATGGTCCACTTTTGCGTACATGTGAAGTTTAATATCAGGAGATACCACACACTTCTGTGGAAGCATGTATTGGGTAAAATAGTAACGCTTCATAATGCTCCTAGGGTGGAGAGTTAGCTTGGTGGTAACAGTGTCCATCTTGCAATCAAAGGGTCCCCAGATCAAATCCCGGCAGAACCACTTGGGAAATTTCTGGGGATTCAAATTTGACTTGTTCAGTAAAGCTGTTTACATTGGTGCTGAGGGGTTATTTGGGTTTCTGTTGTCCGATTTAGGTCTTGTCCACTTCAGGTTGCTTGTGCAGCTGATGGGATGCTGAGCTGGGCAGGTTCTCCACCCCTCCCAGCCTTTGGGGACATTAAATGGCGGTCCCAGGAGCAGGTCTGGGTTTGCATGGTTCGCATTTGCGATTGTCTGGTTTCACCCCTGTATCGATATCCTCTGGACACTTATCAAAAAGAGTAGGCGAATCTCGCCGGTCTTCATCCATGATCAACATGGTATAGGGTCCTTGATGAGCCCATATGGGGCTTCCTGGTCCTCAAATTTCAAATAATCTTCCAGAAACTACTGCAGATTATCTCAGTATCTTGTTACTACTGGGCCAAATCCAAAATTACTGTATTGCGGTGGGACAAGTTCTGTGAATGATTGAAGAGATTTGCTAAACAAGACAGGTACTGACTACAACTAGACCCACTTTTTTAAATGAGTTCAAAGAATTAACATGTTGCCACGGTAACAGAAGTTTATTGATGTGGTGGGATGGAATGATAACAATTTTCAAGAATAAGAAACATGTAACAATTGTTGAATTATTATCACACGTATGAAGATGAATGTTCTAATTTAAACATTAAAAGCAAGTTCTATTAAGTGTTCTCTCATCATGGAAATAATGGTAGAATATAAGTGAGAGTGAGGTGAGAGTGAGTTGAGAGTGCTGAAAATAGTGTATCACAAAGGTATAGAATAGTCATGTTTCTACTGCCTAAAATGATTGCAGCCCCCTGCTGGTGGCAAACTGCTGCAGCAAAGTTGATTGGCAACAGTAGGCAGCATTAGAGGTAGGAATTGGAAGGTCTTCAAGAAGGTTTGAAACTAAGTGAAAAATTATTCAGCGATAGGTGCAGTATCTGTTCTTAAAACCGCAGACTGTCGGTACAGGTTAAACAGTGGTCAGTATTTGTGCTACAGCACCTGGCCTAACCTACCGTACTGATACTATGCATTCTGTGTGATGATCATCACCTTGTAATAGGCAAATGGCGATGCTGATGTTGTACATACTGTATGTACAGGGTACATCTGCTTTCAGATTGTTTCCCAGATGCGGACTACGAAGGAACCTTTCTGCAAACTTTTGCTACTGCCATTTTAACCAATCACAGTGCAAAATTGAGGGTTTGCTTGAACTTTCAAGTTTCTGTGATTTCAAGTGTACAGGTGCATGTGTGGGGAAATACTCTGCATAAACTTAGCAACTATGTAGAGCATGTTACATGGTTGAGATTTTGTGACTGCCCTAGCATTAACTGCCTAACAAGCTGTGTAAATATATTTTGGACTATTAATCAGTTCACAGCAAGGCTCGCTGTGCCTCTGTTTTCGGAATCAGTGAGTTATTTCAGCTTGGTTTAGGTAACAAAAAGGGATTGATTCTGCTTCAGAATCACCTTGTTTGGGCTTAACATTGCAAAATGTTCTAGGGGAGCCTTTCAGTCCCCTTACCCTTTGCCCCTTGGAACCCTATGACGAGTTCCACAGTATCACTGGCATGAGCGTAGCCTACCGTACTGTACTATGTGACCAATTAACCAATGACATCACCGATCAGGTGAACACTACATATCATAATCGAGCACCTAACAACCAAGTTTGAAGTTTGTTAGACTTACTGTCTAGACGGAAATCATGCTACACTCTTTCAAAGCATTTTGCCAATTAGAGATATGACCTGTGACCTGTGACCTTTGACCTTAAATTTTGACGGGAGACACAACTTTAGACCATGGGTCATTTATTTAACAACTTTGACCCTCATTGGCTTTGCGGTCTAAGAGGAGTTGCAGACGCAAACTCTTTGGTGCCAAATTTGACCGTTGACCTCTGAACTCGACCTCTAACCTAAAACAAACTTCAACACTTTTTTTAGGTAAAATCTTACATACCAGTCATATATTTTAAGGTCCCATGTAAACAGCCATTTTGAATAAAGAAATACAGTAAAATAAGATTTTCACTAATTTGACCTGTGATCTCCCACCTTCAATCTTGATGGGAGACACTTGATGGGAGACACAACTACAGACCATGGGTCCCCTCGAGGACTACCACCCAAAGAGCATTGTGGACAAGTTAAAGGGGAAATCAGGGTTTAATTTCACTACAATTCCCCACCGGTATCATACATTAGTTATAACTAACAAATATGATCAAGATTATCTCAAAACATTTGGACAATTTCTAAAAATCAGTCAAATTTGCAAACCAGAATGCAAAAATGCATTGTAGTTTCGATGTACTCATTACAGTTTCTTTATTAAAGGCTACATTACATCACCCTAAGCTATATTTTTACCTCCCGGAAAGCAAAATTCTCAATTGGTTCTAAGTTACAGTACTCTTAGATTGACAGAGAATTCGAAAGATGCAGAGCAGCTTGTATTACACTGCTTACACAGGGATCCATTGTTTTGATTACACGTGGAGAAATTTAAGACAGGCTGAGGGAGGGACTAGAGGTAGGTGGTTGGGAGAATTGAAACTGTCTGGGGTGATGAGTTTTTGTCATTAAGCTTGTTTCTCACATATAACTCTAAAGCTAAAAATCAAAGGTGACTTTTGACCTCCACCAAAAACAATAAGGTTTTTCCTCTCAATATGGCAAACCTACACACCAAGTACTAACAGCATCCATCGTTCCTAACTGTGGATATTGTGTGCACAAAGATTTCGGTATTTGACCTTTAGTGACCCCAGATGACCTTTGACCTCCACCAAAAAATAGGTTTCTTCCTCTCAATATGGCAAACCTGTATACCAAGTGCGGAGAGTATCCATCAATCCTACCTGGAGCTATCACATGCACGGAATTTTCAGTTTTTGACCTTACGTGACCCCAGATGACCTGTGACCTCCACCAAAAACAATAGGGTTTTTTCTCTCAATATGGAGAATCTGTATACCACGTAGGAAGAGCATTCATCAATCCTACCTGGAGATATCACATGCACGAAATTTTCAGTTTTTGACCTCTGGTGACCCCAGGTGACCTTTGACCTCCACTAAAAATGACAGGCTTTTTCCTCTTAATATGGCAAATCTACATACCAACTATCAACAGCATCCATCATTCCTAACTGTGGATATTGTGTGCACAAAGATTTCAGTATTCAACCTCTGGTGACCCCAGATGACCTTTGACCTCCACCAAAAACGATAGGATCATTCCTCTCAATATGGCAAACCTGTATACCAAGTATGAAGAGTATCCATCAATCCTACTGGGAGATACCACGCACACAAGATTTTCACTATTTGACCTCTGGTGACTCCAGATGACCTTCGACCTCTACCAAAAACAATAGGGTTCTCCCTATCAATATGGAAAACCTACATACCAAATATCAACATCATCCATCATTCCTAACTGAAGATATTGCACACACAAGGTTTTCACTATTTCATCTCTGGTGACCCCAGATGACCTTTGACCTCCATCAAAAAACAATAGGATTCTTCCACTTAATATGAAAAACCTACATATCAAGTATCAACAGCATCCATCATTCCTATCTGGAGATATCGTGCGCACAAGATTTTCACTATTTAACCTCTGGTGACCCCAAATGACCTTTGACCTCCACCACAAACAATAGGGTTCTTCCACTCAATATGACAAACCTACATACCAAGTATTACCAGCATCCATCATTCCTAAGTGGAAATATCACACACACAAGGTTTTCACTATTTGACCTCTGGTGACCCCAGATAACCTTTGACCTCCACCAATAACAATAGGGTTCTTCCTCTCAACATGGCAAACCTACATACCAAGTATCAACAGCATCCAACATTCCTATCTGGAGACATTGTGTACAAAAGCTTAGTGTCACAAACACACACACACGCACACCTACACATGCCATCACCATCGCATAAGTTTCTCTTTCATCAAAACTAAAATCGGTGAAGAACTCCGAAAGATTGTGACATCCATATTCATCAAATCAAATATGAATATTCAATACTATCGCCTTTTCAAGATATCAGGAGGTGTGGCTGAACAGTTTCATGCCTAGCCTACATATGCTGTATGTGTCATCAACTATCACTAAACTCTTGTTCACTTAGCATTGTGCAATGGATGAACAGCATGGGAACCGTAAACATTCGGTTATGTTTATTTATATAACGTCATCTCAGTCTTGCGCTGTGATTGGTCATTGTAGGCTGAGGAGTCTGGTGTTTTGTACATGAACATTTATTTTTGGTACCCGACAAATATTAAGAGTTCTCATTCAACAGTAATTAACGCAACTAGAGCAGCGATGCTGCAGTTGCTCAACCCTTCTGATGTTGGGAAGTGTCCAGTTTAAAATTAATTTGGAACACATCTATGGTCCTAACATCATTCATACTGTACACAAACTCATGTTGGGCTGGCCAGCACATAAACACTGTTGACCTACCAACTAACTTTCGCAGCTGGACGGTTTCGGGGATAAATCTTAGCTATATAACACTGCCCACAGAGGACAGGGATCAGACAGTAGACTTCTAGTACATTCCACCAGTTTGTGCAGGGCAGTGGCATAACCAGAGGGGGCGGTCAAATGTCTAATTGTCCCCTCCCACTACCCCCAATGAAATTGGTGAGTAAAAAAAATATTAGATGAAAACCACACAATGCATTTTTTAAGTAAATGCTGCTAAGTGGTGTGGAGTCTAATAATGATTCCGTAAAAAACAAATTAATGAAAAGGAAAGAATCTAGTATGATGAAATATGTAGGCTTTTGTTGACAAATAAGAATGTTGCATCTATACTTAGTGAACCCTCCTGTAAGTGCCTGAATACATTAAATTGAAATAAACTAGCACTATTGATGTTATCAAAAATTTATCAACAATTTCTTTTTGTGGCTTTCACTCACCACCCTTGCAGAGACTGACCTTTTCAAAGTGTAAATCTCTAAATGTGGTTTGTCAAAATGAAGAATATTTGGCCACAATTCACAAGGTCTGGGAGGTTAGGATCTGCCAATTCCTGCACAATGAGAGGAACTTTTGGCAAAAATTTTAGTGGTATGCTACACTACACTTAGAAAGTGCCATAATCACTTCTCCCCCCCCCCCCCCTTAAATAAAAAGTCTGGTTATGCCACTGGTGCAGGGTCTTGACCAAGCCAAGACCAAACCTCAACTCCCTAACATTCTCTGATAACCATTCCAGCTAGACCAGGGAAACAACTGGTGAAGAACAATAACCCATCTGTATGCAATGTCCACACAACTAGCAAGGGGGGCCATGTAATAGATTCTAAAATTAGCTGTCAGGGAACTTTGCCATCATGGTACATTAGTTGTATACACAGTGGACACTGGATATCACAGGGAGTACAAGTAATGCCCAAGAATAACAGTCAAAACAAAGTAACTGAAAACTGTCTTACACAAGCTTTAGCCTGAGGCTATTCATTTAAGGTGGTGAGCATGCCCCTCCAGACAAAGCTCACTTCAACTCACTACCACATAATATAGCCACACAAATCAAGGGAGTGAGACTTCAAAAAGTATCTAGAGCACAAGGAAAAATGATCAAAATAGCCAAAAAGTATGACTTCCCTTTGTCCTATCATACAGTTAGGAACAACTTGTATTGCCATCCCAATGTGGCACCTTCACTGCAAATTTCAGAAAAATCCACCAGTAACTGCAGAAGAAGTAGGCTTTTGAACAGAGAGACAGACATTTTCTCCCCCTACAGTACCACATAAACTCTACCCACACTTCGTGGGTTGAGCTAATAATTACTGTTTCTTCCACCTTCAAACACCTCCCCAACGTCTCTATTTTTGGTCTGCAATCAGTTTAGAAGGAAAAATCAACTAAAGGTAAATTTTCTCAGTCAAACCCTGATTTCCCCTTTAAATGTAAATCTATGAAAGCATGTGCAGAAAGTAGCATTTCAAACAAAAATTATGGGTCAAATGGGTCATAGGACCCACATGGGTCAAGAATTGTGAACACATGGATTCAATTGGCTAGACTGTATGAATGGGATGGAGGGAGGGACTGATGGACGGACAGAGGGACGGAGAGAGGGACAGAACTAGGGACAAAAGAATGATGGATTGAGGGAGTGATGGACGGATGGATGGACAGACAGGTTGACAGAAAGAGATAGACAGATAGATAGACTTACATTTGTTCAACTTAAGCAAGTAGATGGTGGTTACTGATGGGAACAAGTCTGCCATCTCTCCAACTACCCTGCACTGTAAAGTAATCTTCCCAACTGAAGTGTGCCTTATGGTGAAACCAGAGCTCAGTGAGATATTGTAAGTTCCATCAGTGTTGTTGGAAATAGAGAATGGTTCATTCTCCATGGAAATGACATCAGACTGGTAAACCCATTCCAGCTCAACTTTAGGTCTGACTCCATTCATTGAACAGTTAATAGACCCACTATAGAAGTCTACTTCTATGACGATGAACTGTTGATTAATGAGCCCATTGACCACAGGATAATCTGGATCAGGACGAACTGGAATGAAAACGTAATAACTGTAAGCGTAACATGAAGAACCAGAGAGCCCAAAGGCTTTGTACTTCCATGTCATATGGTTATAGTATAACAAACATGAATTATCCACATGACAACTACTGTATAATATCAACTCGAGAGATTGAAACAGCATATTAATAAGCCTTTAATCCAACATGAGCTTTCACCTCCTCTTAAAACATAAAGGTGCAAAAATTGATAATCATCTCCTCAACATCGGAAATACACATACTAAGTATGAAATGAATCACAATTAACCTTCTTGAGATAAAGTGTTTACAATATTTCGACTTCCCACTGAAAATACTGAACTGCTGAATATGAGTGACAGGAATGCAAACAGATCAATCACAAATTCTCAGGACTTTTTGAGATACAGACATTAACACGACTTTTTTTTTTTCGAATTTGCTGTCAATCAAAGAGCAAGAACCTGTTTTGAAGTTTGCTTAACACAACCAGAAATCTGGCTTTGGATGATGAAAATTAGCACTTTCAAATTTCTGCAATTGTCAGAACAGCCCAACATCATGACTTTGGCAAAAAGCTATGCATATACTGGCAACACTACAGAACACAAATTTAGATTTTTTTTTTGGGGGGGGGGGGGGGATCATGCAGTCCAGACTATAATTAGAGCAAATCATCAAGGCAATGCTGAGGCAAGCAATAGCCCATCCATTAGCTAAGAACACTGGTGCAAGAGTTGCTTTTGGAGATCATGTCAATCTGTTTTGTTGCTATATGGACTGCTAAATTGTTCCATGGGTGTGTAGACCTAAGACTTCTTCTTTTGCTCATCTCATCACTATCCATAGTCACTGATCTGTCAATAATATTAAATAGGTACAGTATTTAGCAGGTTAGTACCTGGTTGTGAGAGGATATTCTCTGGACATTACTGCAAATCTACCGCAAGGTTTTAAGTATAAAAACAGTATACATATGATTCATACCAAACACTCTAACTGGAACTTGGTAGTAGACTTGTGCACCATCAGCAGGTAAATAAACAATAATGAAATTGTATTCATGTTCTAACTTGACAGTGTTGATGATCAATGAACCATCTTGGAGCATGTTGTAATCTCCACTGTCATATCCTCTTCCTTTTTCTTCTGAATTTTCCATGTAGATGAATGGAGTTGTCTCCTCATAATTTCCTCCTGCAATTATCCAGCCAACAAGTTCAAAGTTCTGAAATCTGCAAGGCACGGTGCCTTGCTTTCCAACTTCCAAGTAGATGTTGGTGTCACATGGAACATCTGGGGTTCATAAACACAAGCAAATGTTTCAGTCCACATATGAAGTCATTTTCCTTCATTTTTTTTTAATGTAACTTCAAGTTAAGTTTAACAGGATATTTTTGTTACTGCATGTACTGGAATTATGCCTACTGTACACTAGAGTGCACTAGAGTAAAATATCCCTTGTTACATTGTGCAACACTAAGAGGATACAATACTGGGAAACTTTTCAGGATCCGTAACATTACATAATGTATGTGGCTGTGAAAAGGGTTAAATTTTAGTTACAGAAACATGGTTTCAACCAACCTATTAGTGTCTTGTAACTAACAAAATATCTACTGTGCCATTTGCACAACCTTGTCAGTCACCCTACAGAAGGTACAGTATTTTAAATCTAATACCACAACAAATATACTGTACCAAATTACAGGATATTATTGAATGTACAGTATACTGTACATAACTCTTTTTTCTGAATACATACTACTGTACTTCATGTCCTGTAACTACTGCAAACATTTTAAGTCAATAAATGGGCAGTAAAACCGTAACAGCATGACATTCAGGGAGAAATTCCAAACTTCAAGGGCTTGAAGGATAAAAACTTTATTGAGAGAATTTAAAATAAGTTGACACATTTAAATAGCAATGGAACTGCCTTCCCACTTACTAAGTTGCATTTCAATTGGCATTTCCATTTAAATTGGCATTTCCATTTATGAAATACCTGGTATAAACAGTGTGATGCTAAAATGGACATGACATCTTAACAACTTTAACCTCTAAACTCTGTGAATTTAAAGATAATTATAATCTATTACACAGATGGCTGAATTGGCTAAAGCACTAAACTTCACTACAGTATGATACCAATTGCTAAAATGTGGGGTGATGTCATAACCTGTTATGGCATCATTATGAATTTGCATATGGTAACAGCGTGGCAGTAACAGCGTGAGAAAAGGTGTGATAATAAAATGGTCTTCCAATTACATACTTTGCTATTATATATAAAAAAAAATATTTTAGCCTAACTCTGTAATTTATTGTAGGTACAAACAAGTACTGTAGGTATTAACAAGTACCTGTACAAGTGCATAAAACCAAGCAGGTGTGGCTACAGGAAGTAGGGAGGTTTGTAGAATGAACTTTGAATAGGTTAACCTCTAATACTGTATTACTAGGCTCCAGGGAAGTGGAATGAGAATTTCTTAACTTGGTTGATGTTGCTCTCACCCTTCCTAATCAGATCTTGTACTCATCCAAAATTAATTTAATCACAAAACTATGTATTGGCATTGGACTGAATAAGAACTGCTTCCGGGGAACCATGATTGATAAATGGCTAATTTATGTTACACAGGCTGCCAGTTTTACAGTATATCATGCCCATAGCCACTTGAACAGTAGGCCAGCCTGGTCAGACCAATTTTCTCTGGAATGTTTACCATCCAGCATAATGGAAGGGTGGGTAGGTGGTTGTTTTCCTAAATATAGGAATGTCGTTGTTTTCCTAAATATAGGAATGGAATGGAAGTGTATGTATATAAGTGTATGTAGCCTATGTGTGTGTGTATGTGTGTGGGTGTGTGTATGTACTCGGTGGCACCGCGTAAATGCACGCGAAAATCTTTGCCCCCCCCCCGACATTTTCCTCTGCCCTCAGTTTGCCCCCCCCCCCCCAAGTCTAATATTCTGGTGCCGCCACTGAGGCCTACTAAGATAGAGCAACAGGATAACCAACACACATTTCCAACCAAATGCCTTACTATAGAGGAACAGACTTAAAGAAAATTCCAACAATTCTTGATCACAAGTGTTTAACATTTTATATGCTGTCTAATATATTGTTAAGTTTACATCAGTCCCTTTTGGACAGGACGGTGTATTTTATGTCAAAAGTCCATACATTTCTGAAGAAATTTAAAGTCATTTCACCACATGCTGTAACAGTGTTACGTGACAGCAATTACAAACTCATGTTTCCAGCACGGCGAAGTTGAAAATCTCAATCAGACATTTGTCCTAGCCATCACAGGTGGTTGAAAGCTTCAAATGGCACTCTTATCAAGTTCTATTTTAAATTTTCTTCTTCAATCCATTCCCATCAAGCCTCCTCCCCCCCCCCCCCTTTTGTCCACTGACCTGCTGGTCCAGTTATGATGGTTACGTACTGTCAGTTCAAGTTGGACCTGGACTCAGTCTACGACAATGCAAACTTTTCAGGAGGTGTTTCTGACTAAGCCCCTGAAAAGGGCTCCTTGTTCACCCGTAAAAGGTGGTTACCTCTTACTTTTGTTTTTGGCACTCTTGCATCATTGTTACATTTCATTCTTTGTTTTGTTTTTGTTGTTGATTCATTCATGCAAAACGTACTATCAGAAAGATACAGTATTTAGTTCCAAAAGTAATAAAAAAGAGGGAATTTCCTGCAGACATTTTTTGTTTTGGTGAAAAGAGAAACATATGCATTCATGACTGCTTGTGTGCAAACACATAGCCACAGGGGGGGCTTAGGAGGACAATTGTGCCTCTCCCACAAAAAAACTTAAAAAAAAAAAAATTCACAAAAGGTGGTGCATTTTTGGAATACAAATACAATGAGAAAAGATGGAAATGGCACGCCATTTTGCATCTACTGTAGAACCTTTGAAAAAGGCAAACATTTTTGAGAGGGGAGGGTCAATGTCATTTTTTTTTTTAAGGTTCAAAAGTTATCTGAAGTCACTGGAGGTCAAACAGTGAAAATTTAGTTTATTACACAGAAATCCGGAAAAGTTAATACAGTATGTAGCAGGTTACTTCTAATATTGTAAAGTAAATTATGAATCATTATTTGTCGTCATTTTCTGAGTATCAAAAGCCACATACAGTACTCAGTTGTACGGAAGTCTGAACATCTTGGTAGCTCTAGAGAAAGCTGGGAAAGGAACAAAGTTTGAATTTGGTGTCCTGTTTACATCAGGAATTTTGTGCCTTCAGTTATGTTTGAACATATGTGTCATTAAAGCAAGGTAAGTTATGATGATGAATTTTGTTTTTTCACCTAACACATTTAGTTAGTAGTTGCCATATGCACATAATTAGCTTAAGTCATGTGTTAATGTCACAAATGTTGGTGTTAATGTCACACATCAGCACCCCTATTTATGGAAACACCCTAAGACATCTCCAGCTGTCATCCCTGTTCAGGCAGAATTCCAATCAAATTTATACTGCCTCTACCAGGTTAGAGTTCATCCTTTTTTGCCCCAGTCCTCAGTAAGACTTAGTCATTTCACATACCATTTTCTAACCTCATATATAAGTACTGTATGAGTTGTCTCTGTGACAGCATGCTGGACGCAGGATCGACAAACTCTCCTTGTTCAGTAACACTTAGTTTAATTGTGCACCCGTTTGGGCATTTGCACTCATGAGTTGTAATATTTTAATATCTGTAATGTCTTAAGGCACACAGAGTGGGTGAACCATTGTATAGTTGTATCGTTGTATTCCACTCCCTTACAAGTACACTAACTGATACACCAGGGGTATACAGTGACATAAAGTGATTACGTGCGTAGGCAAAAAGCAAAAACATTGAAATTTCATCTCCAAAACTTTGGTAAGGCTTTTAATTGCACCATTCAGACGAATCTGAAAAAAAAAAAAAGGGTTTCAATTGGTTAATTCTGACATATTATTTCAAATTCATCTACAAAAAGTGTAGAATATGATAATGTAGTGGTTGATAGTTTTCATTCAAATCAACGGTGTGCTCCTTTGAACAAACCAATGGGAGTATACTAGTATTGAATATTCAGTTAGTCAGGAGCCACGACGGAATAGTACTGTATGTTTTTGATACACTAGTGAAACCTGTACTGTTGCATATTCATTATGTAGGCACTTATAGGAAGAACCATTAATTTTCAAATATGATTTCTGTTTTTTACCGTTTTCATGTCATTTTCATGCCAACCCCCTTACTGTCATTTTCCTACATTGAAATATTCCGTCCATGTACAACCTCGCGTGTACATTTAAGAATAAAAAAAAAGTTCAGATCAAACATAATCCAGGCCCGTAGCCAGCCCATGTGGAGGGGTGGGTCTTTCTTCCAAGATGTGGACCTTTTTTCAAATACGGAAGTGGCTGGCGAGTGCCATAAGCATGCAGTTGCTAGGGATCCTGGGGCATTTTCAGGCAGACTTTTGAAATCTGCCGATTTACCGCAATTTGGAGCATTTTAGAGGACTACAACAGACCTTCTGTCGAAGACAATTCACATAAATAGTGGACACAGGGGTGTAGCCAGGAATATGTCAAGGGGGGGTGCAAACTTGTGAAGACTATCTAAGCGGAGCGCCACCATCGGTTGGCGCAGAGCGTACAAGAAAATTTTGAGTCTCCTAAACCCCTCAGATGGACAGAAATAACCCTTCCCAAGTCTTTTCAGTTGCATGAATCCAACCTTGAAATATAGATCTCATGTCTACGATTTCTCAATTACTGAGAAAACAATTAGTTTGTGAAAAATGATGAAATGCCGAGATGAGCATTCAAAGAAACGGTTGGCTCTACAAACCATTTAGACAGTAGAAAACAGCCCTAACTGGGTGTTTTACATGCATACATACATGCTCCCAATCCTACATTCCTCCCCTGCCTTGGTAGGCCTGCCGCATAAATTGAGGGAATTACTATTTAGCGATATCCCTGGAAGAAAATGAGATTAAGCAGGGTCGCCCTATTCGCCCTCCTTTTCCTGGCTATACCCATGCTCCTAGGTATTTCTGGCGAAGACCTAAAAAAAAAAAAAAAACCACAATATAGCCAACTGGGGGGGGGGGGGTGGGTGCGGTCCCCTCCTTGGCCACACACCTGAGTAGACACTCTTTGGTAGTCATGGCAGTTTGAACTGGGCTTAAAATGTACCGACTGCACCCGACTACAATTGAACATATTTAATCAGGCCCGGTGACGGCTTACGACACAACTGAACCGGTCACACCACCACTGCCACAACAGCAGACGCGGTGGGTGGTCGCCTTCGTGGCAAGGGTTGTTGTGGCAGTGTGTCCCGTGCTTTGTATTGTATTTAGTTCAATGATATCCACCGCCACAATGACATAACTATGCATGAGCCTTTTTGAGCTTATTATCTCATCACCCCACATAGTATATGTATGTCGTGATGAGATATTGTGGTCAGGTTGGGCCTGTATACATTTTATGACATAAGTGGAAAGGTTTTATCTTCCTAGTAAAAGTGAACGGAAATTCTGCCTCAATTTGCCAAGATAAAAAATATTTCATAGCTGACCCTTCAAACACAGGGCTGGAAAAATGGACCTCCCTCAAGTTGAGGTGGGTCGTTCGAATGCTCCGACCCCCCCCCCCCCCGGCTACGGGCCTGTAATCTTATCTTCAATGTTTTTCAGTACGTATGCACGCAATCACTTTAAGGGTATTTAGTGGCTTGTGTATCTCCACTGTAAAGTGACATTGCACTGGGCTATGATACTCTAGGGAACTAAAGCCTAACAAAAGGTGTCAGTAACCATGGTAACCAGTTAGCTTCAGTCAGTTATTCCCCAGAATTGTTTGAGTCAATGCTTAGTTTGTTCTGTGCAATGTTGTGCCAATAATGGGGGATTCCCCCTGATAACTAGCACTATTGGCAAAATTACTGGGACCTTGAGGATAAGGTGAAGTGTGATTAGAGTAATTGGTGCTTTAGGAAACACAGCGTCCCTTGCGATTTTACATCGCTAGGCCAGCTAGGTATATGTGACCCTCAGTATCTATTGCAACTATTTTGCCATGTGTTGTCATGCAAGTGTAGGCATGTGCAGCAAAGTGTCACTAATGCTGAGTTGCGTTAAACATTTGAGACAATCGCTCATGTCCACAAAACTGTAGCTATGTTGGATAAGTATAGCTAGTTACCATAGGCTGTCTCCACATTTTGATTGCCAGAAGAGTAGTCAAGGTGGACGTAACTGATCAGGCTCAGAAGGTGTGATTCCTAGCCTCGTTGCGTCATTCCTGTGTGTACAGTCCCAGGAGATTTGTTGTTGGAATTTGGACATTGTACATATTATGTTACTGCTCCTTTCTGTCATCTGTTTACAATTCCTGCCTTACTTATTTTTGAGAAAAGAAGGTAACGCCTCCCCCTGATGCTGATTTGCAATTTTTTTTTTTTTTTTTCCAGCTGTCACCCCTGTTCAGTCCGAAGGCAGAACTCCAATCAAGTTTGTACTGTATCTGAAAGATAAAATACTGCACTAATATCTCACACCCGCCTAACGCCTCCTGTACTTAGATGACGGATGTCCTGTAGATGACCAGGTCGATTCACTAGGTCTGTAGACAGTCTGGGTGCTTCCGCACACGATCCATTTGATGCGCCTGTGGACTAACCGTTGGACCCCTTGGAGACTATCCGGTCGGTTTCCAGCACAGCACAGATGGTATCCACGCAAATAACCTGTGCTATACCGTACAGTATGGGTTACTAACTGAATAGAGAACATAAAAACTATTGCCAATCAATTCACTACCTGAATGCATGCTTTAGGAAATACAGTAATTCATTTAGATTAATATTAAAGCAAATCAGTCTGAGTTTGATTACCTCGATTTAGAGACAAACAGTTCACACCAAGGATTAGCCAACCAACACAAATCACACAGCTGGTATGAATTATTCTTGAGATAGTAAGGTCTGCCATCCTCCAGGTAGTCTGTATACAACAGAAACAAGTTATCATACAGTGTGTAAATTAACAAAAATAATGAAAAACATAGTTTCAATTGTATGTCAAAGTACTGTCCCAATTCTTCAAGGTTAACCCACCTCTTTGTGTTTAAAATACCTGTAGTTGAACACAGTCATGAATAGCCAATGGTTGTTGAAATCCCAAGTTTCAGCTCTGTGAAAAACCACACTGCCATTTTGAACACCAAACAAAATCATGCAGTAGTTGAAGATTGTCAAGATTACAAATAATCACACAATAGCTTGTGTTTGTTTGCCGATACTTTCTGGTTTTGTTTTTGTGAGACACTATTGAACAAAAACAACATACGAAACAGAAAATTGCAGAGCTATGTGCCACCAGCTCCATCCATGGCCGTGGCTGAATATAATTCACAGTTTCAGCAAAGTAGAAGCTACAGTATCATTCACCTGTTGTAGCAAACTTAGCTCAGCTGCTTTAAAACATCGGCTTTGAGTACACATTAGAAGAAAATATAGATGCATGTTGTTAATGCACTGTAGGATGGTGAATGTTTTTCTTTTCCTTGCCCCCCTCCCCAAAGAAAGAGCAAGAGCCCAAGGGCACTGTGGTTCCTTGCACAGATAGAGAGTATACATAATGTAAATTATGAAGTAAAAGGGAGCATATTCCATTATTTTGTACAATAGCCCATGTGGGCCATTTGTGACCACGAACTCTCACTTTTATAACATAAAATCTGTAGAGAAAAAACATATTTCATGCTTTTATCAAATGGCCCATTTCAGACAATGGACCCCAAACACAACAAACATGCACCCACATGGAACCACTTCCATACTACTAATGTGACCAACCATCAACAGTGCTACATGCAATCTGTAAGAGAAGAAGTATTTTGCATGATTTAACAACAGCCCAAGGGCACTATGGTTCCTTGTACTTGGAATATAAAAATACTGCAAAATGATATGCCTGAGTTCATAAATCTCAAAGAAGCCTTTTCAATTAATGCAATGAATTAAAGATGTTGATTCCTGCAATACACAGCAATATCCCACTCAATTTAACTTAGAAGCACAAACAGCTGTGAACCTTTCATTTAAAGGCCTATAGAAGTGGTTCTGCAAATTGCAGTAAGGCTTATCACATCTATGCCCCTTTAAAGTCCACCCAACTCTGACAGCATATGCCTTGGAGAGAACTTCTGGGACCTACAGTTTCTACTGGTGAGAACACAAACTGACTTATTTTCTTTCATTGTGTCCTGCCACCTCACTAATTGAAAGACCTTTAAATGAATGCACACATCATCATTCAAGCATGAGGATGTAAACTGATCCAGCCAAAACTTTCTGATGTGACCACCTACAGTAAAACAGCACTGCTGATTCTTCATTTGATCATGAAACTGCTAGCTCAAGCAGTACTTTAATGATTCACTAGAGGGGGACTGATAGAACATATAAGCATCCACAGCATAACAAGGTTTTTCAGACTTTTGCCCCCAGTTCTCCCAGACAACCTTTGACCTCTACCAAAAACAATAGGGCATTAGGTGTACAGCTGGGGTGCACTTTCTGCTAATATTCAAAGACTTTGAAATTCCCCCATGAGGATTCTCACTTCCACAGATCATGGGAATAAAAATAATTACGGACTGTCCACCCAGGAAAAATAAATTCAGTGCAAAATCTTGCAATAGATGGGGAGTTGTCCTTCACTGCTACAGAGCTTACTCTTTACAAACAGACCACCTGTGAGGCCATAGGGTATTCGGAAAATGAACAATGATAGCCAAGCATCTGTAACCTCACATGAGGTCAAAAGGCAGTCATGCGACACCCGGAATTTCAGAGCTTTTTCTGGGGAAAGACACTCACAAGTTCCCTGAGAATGAACACATGCTGTAATGGGCACACCTTCTCAATATGGCAAACCTACATACCATGTTTGACTTTCATCTGACTTCCCCCAATTGAGTTAGAGCATACCCAAGCAAAACAGACTCCTCCCCATTCCCCAGATGACCTTTGACCTCCAGCAAAAACAATAGGGCACACCTTCTCAATATGGCAAACCTACATACCAAGTGTAACTTTAAGTTGACTTTCCCCTATTGAGTTAGAGCATACCTAAGCAAGTGTCACAGAGACAGAGAGTTCTGCCTCCACTGTCCCTAAATGACCTTTGACCTCCATCAAAAATGAGAGCTAGGGCACACATTCTCAATATGGCAACCCTACAGTAGCTAGCTGCATACAAACGTGGTTACATGTGCAGTATGTACTACAACTCCATGCAAAGTTAAACCTAACAGACAGGTATGGTACGCAAGTTTGCCCTCATAGCAGAGGATCTTCACACTGCGCACACTCAGTACACATGAATGGACACAAAACTGTAGGCAAAAGCCTTATTTAGCTAATTTTGTTTTTCCCACTTACATGACTGAGGTTTCTTTTGAGCGAAAATTACGGGGAAAAGGTTACATCATGTTTCTATCAACACGCATGTTTTCCAACTTGAAGTAATGAAATGAAAACATGCATGCAATTCACTCCCCTTTTTGTTATTCTCAAGTACCTTATACATGGGCAAGTACAAACTATCATCAAACATTTCAACTGTTATTCTAGGTAGGTGTGCGGTATTTTGGAATACACCTCGTTCTCGCGCTTTGCTTTTATTTGTATGTCTTACAAACATTGTTACTTGTTTTGATGTTCCATTGTCGCCCAGTTTTTGTCTTTTTACTAAAATGCTAATTTGTGTTTGATGTGCCTTGCAAGGTGCACAACTTTTGTGTACACAACTCGAAGTACTGTATGTGTCTTGGAATTTTCGGTAACCCCCATCATGGACTGTTCGGGCAGAATGTCTTTGTTGTTATCTACATAGAGGGCGTATGTCAGACTGGTACTACTGTACCCGCCTCATGCATTGACAGTCAGAAGTTTGTTATTGGCTCAGTGTAAGTTTGACTCAGTGTAAGTTTCACTTAAATTTTCCTCCAGGGTGCCCTCTTTTTTATGTAATCCTTAAGTCTATGATGTACCTTAAGACGTGGGGAGTATTATCATGTACTTTCGTCTTCTTTTCCTTTTTTTTTTGTTTAACGAACTGAAGGTTTGGGGGATCAAATGTGTATGTGCCAAACTAGGCCTTATGCGAAGTTTTTAGTGTATGCATCCTATGTTAGGATAAACGTTTGATAATGGGCAAGAATTAGTGTAAGTCACGTGATTCGTGTTTTTTGTGATGAGTGTTTCCTTATTATAGTTGTATTATTTACTTCTTATAGATTGAACCGACATCAAGAAAGAATATAAACAAGAAGTTTTACAGTGACACCACGAGTACAATACACTAAGCCTAGAAGAAATAAACAGATGACTTCTGTATTGTTTGCGTGACAGCCTACTACTGTTTGTGTATATGCGACATAGGCTATTAGTTACGCGATTCGCTACCACATTTAGTTCAATGACAGTAGCTTAACATTACTAGTAATTGCAATTTAGTCACTGCCAGGGCAGATACTGAATTCACTATGAGTTTACAAGAAGGTGGATGACAGGAGCTTGAGATAGAGCTTCAAAGGCGCAAGAAATCCTGAACTGTAATTAAAGGCAAGCTCACAAAGTTAGGGAACGAAGTCAAGGGCTTAACGTTAAATGCTGAAAATGGTCAGAGAGTTCGGGACAAATGTGAAAGCTTAGAGGCTGCACTTGTTGAGTTTAGACAAGCTCATGAAGAGCTTTGCACCTGTCTTAAGGAAGAGGATGATAAGGAAGAGGCCGACACTTATTTTAATTCTGTAGAAGCTGATGCAAAGGATGTATTCGAGAACGGGATGACGTGGGTGAAAGAGCTATCCACAGTGAATGAAGCAGATAAAATCCAATCCGACGATTCAGTAAGCCAAGTTGCAAAGTCACATGTTAGTTTTTCCTCTCAGGCAAAGCAGGAGACTGCTATTGCACATGCAGTGCTGCAAGCAGAAGCCGAATCATTGAAGGAGAGGCAAAGTTAGAAAATCAAGAGATGAGAATCAGACAAGAGAAGGAGTTGCTTGAAATGAAGACCAAGCTAGCAACTGCCAAGACAAGAGAGGATGCTGCATCAGTCATAAGCAGGGCAAGTCAACCAAGGTCCAAGGTGTTATCACAGCCAACTTAGTTTAATCCTGAAGCATTGCCAAGGATAACAAATTCTATACCGAGCCAGAAACCTGTTGAGCCTGAAAAAAATAGCACAAGTAATATGCTGCAGCTGATTACAGATAGTCAAAGAAACAGGCAAATGTTGTTGCAAGCCATGCAGTTACCTACTACAGAGCTTATTGAGTTTAATGGTGATCCACTCCAGTATTGGGCATTTATCCGATCATTTCAAGATAGTGTAGACAACAGTTCTTCAGATGAGAATGGAAAGCTGACAAGATTAATGAAATACTGCACTGGTATGGCAAAACAGGAAGGCTACACTAAAGCATTAGCATTACTGAAAGAGAGGTTTTGCAATGGCCACTTCATCACAGAGTCATGGGTGAATAAGGTACTGTAACAACAGGGCCAAAAATTAGCCCAAATGACAAAGAAGGGTTGAGACAGTTTTCAGATGATCTTACTGTAGGTCGTGAAAGGAAACCCTATCAGCGATGGGATTTGTCGATGAGGTTAATACGCAAACAGTGTTGTTGAGTACTGTCGAACGTCTTCCAAAGTTTATTCAAAACAGGTGGGTCAAGCACGTACGGGGCATTAAGAAAACTACTGGTGGGGATTCCAAAGATAGATAATTTGGTTGCATTTGTGGCTGACATCGCCGAAGAGCTTAACGACCCAGTGTATGGGAAGTTAGGGACTTTCAAAACCCAAGCACATAATGACCCCTACCAGAAGCAAGGTTTCGTGAAGGGGAGTGAGTTTAAGAGGGGAAGAAATTTTGCTGGGATTGCAGAGGTGACAGAAACAAAGAGTTGTGTGGTTTGTCAGGGTAATCATACATTGTTTAACTGCACAGAATTTGAAGATAAGCCCCCAGCTGAGAGATTTCAAGTTGCTAAGGATTACAGGTTATGCTTTAATTGTCTTTTGCCTGGTCATGCCTCTAGAAACTGTAGGTTGAGTAGAGTGTGTAGTGTGTCAGGTTGCGGACGTAAACATACTAAATTCTTACATCAGAGTTACACAGTTGCAAATGCTGCAAAGGTTAATGTGCCTAGCACGGGCCAAAATATCGAGTCTGTGGAATCAAAGCAAGCTCAGAATGGTTTCATTTATTCTGAAAATGGCACCAGCTGTAATGTCACTGGGGCCGGTGGTAAGGCTCGAGTTGCTCTGCCAGTCGTCGCTGTAACAGTAAGGGCAAGAGGGGTAAAGTCAGATAGACAGGTGCAAACTTATGCACTTCTAGATAGTGGCTCTACAAGCTCATTCTGTGTTCAAAGTATCTTAGAGGGTTTGGGCATTCAGGAAAGTGACAAGTGTAAGGTAACTCTTTCGATGACAACATTAGAAAGTGAAAACAGTGTAATAAACTCAACTGCTGTGAACTGGCAAGTAACAGGGTTAGGCAGTGGGGATACCATTGACCTACCTTCAGTGTACACAAAGGAGAAAATTCCTATCCGGGAAGAGAACATGGCAACAAGTGCAGACCTTAGTAGGTGGCCTCACCTACTGTAGCAGGAATTGATTTACCACAGATAAGTGCTAGAGATGTTGGGGTTTTAATTGGACAGGATGTACCCGAAGCTGTCATTCCTGTGGAGATAAGGAAGGGCCCAATGGGAGCACCGTATGCTATGAAAACTAGATTGGGATGGACTGTATGTGGTCCAATAGGTACCTTGAGTAAGCACAAGGCTACATCCACCTTTGTAACCAATGAAGAGTTGAACAGTCAAGTGCAGAAATTTTGGAAAGTAGACAGTAATGATGTGTTAGATTCAGGTGCGAGAGGGATGTCAGTCAATGATAAGCATGTTTATTCCATGTGGTCAGAGTCAGTTAAATACATTGAAGGTCATTACGAGTTACCGATACCATTTAAGCAACGGCCCCCAGGACTGCCTAATAATAGAAAATTGGCTGTAGATCGCTGGCAATCTTTAAGAAAACGTCTTAATAAGGACAATCACCTGCACAGTCAGTATACAGTGGGGTTTGAAGGCCTCTTATCAAAGGGATATGCTGAAATTGTCCCAGAGGATGAAATCAAGAGTGCCAAGGACCGGGCGTGGTATCTAACACAACACCCAGTTTATCATCCCCATAAGGTCAACAGGTTACGGATCGTATTCGATTGTGCGGCTAGGTATTGTGGGGTGTCGTAAACGATGCAGTTTATCAGGGCCCAGATTTAACAAATAGCTTGTTGGGGTTACTGATCAGGTTTCGTTTGTTCACAATAGCTGTAATGGGCGATGTGGATGCAATGTTCCACCAAGTTAGAGTTGTTCCTGCTGATAAGGATGCCTTGCGTTTCCTGTGGTGGCCTGGAGGGGACGAAAGTCAGGCACCTCTGGAGTATAGAATGAAAGTTCACCTCTTCGGAGGTACATGGAGTCCAAGTTGTTGTGCATTTGCCCTTAGGCATACTGCTGAGGAAAATAAGGCACTTTACAGGGGTAGTGCGTACGATGCTGTGATGCACAATTTTTATGTCGACGATTACCTGGCCTCCTTTGAAAGTGAAGAAGAGGCAGGTAAACAAATCGATGAGAAGTGTGAGCTTCTAGGGAAAGGAGGCTTTAACCTCTATAAGTCGTTGAGCAACAGTAAAGTAATACTTGAAGGTGTCCCTCCTGAAAGAAGGGCTAAAACTGTGAAAGAAATTGACCTCAACTACGATGCACTTCCTGTAGAAAGGGCCTTAGGAGTCAGTTGGGATGTTGGGTCAGATTGCTTGGGATTTAGGACCATACTAAAGGAGAAACCGTTGACCAGGAGAGGTCTCCTGAGTATGATGAGCGCAATGTATGACCCACTTGGTCTCTTAAGTCCCTTTACTATTAGAGCAAAGATGATAGTTCAGAATTTGAGCCATCAAAACCTCACTTGGCATGAGTCATTGCCCCAGGCAGACACTGATGCTTGGTTGAAATGGTACAATGAATTGAAGGATATAGCTCATCTTAAAATCAGCAGATGTATAAAACCTAACAGTTTTGGTGATGTCAAGGAGTTTCAGCTGCATCATTTTGCAGATGCTTCTGACGTAGCTTATGGTGTTGTCTCATATGTACGTTTAGCGAACCATGCAGGTAGAGTTCACTGTGGTCTTTTGGTTGCTAAATCACATTTGGCCCCTCTTAAGAGGCTTAGCATACCAAGGTTAGAGCTGTCTGCAGCGACACTTGCTGTGAGACTTGACATGATGTTGCGAAGGGAATTGCGTATTCCCGTAGATGAGTCATTATTTTGGTCGGACAGTACCATAGTCTTCCAGTACGTTGCAAATAAAGATAAACGCTTCCATAGATTTGTGGTCAACGGATTGTCCACTATACATACAGGTTCTTCCCCCAGTCAGTGGAAGTATGTAGAGTCAAAGCTTCATCCAGCTGATGACGTTTCAAGAGGCCTTGAAGGAAAGGAACTGGTTGGGAAGAGGTGGTGGCTACAGGGCCCAGAGTTGTTGTGGGCAAGTGGAGAATTTTGGCCCATTTGGCCTGTCAAAGTAGGAAACCTTGATGGGGATCCAGAAGGGAAGCAGGACAAGGTCTAAAGGCAGAATACTTGGCTTGCTGCAGAAAGCACAGAAGAGTCAGGTTGTGTAATTGACAATTTTGTAGAGAGCTTTTCATCTTGGTACAAGTTAAAGAGGGCTGTTGTGTGGTTGCTAAGGGCAAAGAATTTTCTTTTGGGTAAGGGTAAAGGTGACAAACCACAACATGTACACAAATCTATTTCAGTTGAAGAAATGGCAAAGGCTGAGGAAGCTATCATTTTGTATGTACAAGGAGGTTCCTTTAAAAGGGAAATTGATATCATAGACACTAGTAGCTGTAAGAAGGGCAAGGTTAAGTACCTAGATGGGTCCAGCTCTCTAAAGAAAGTTGAATCCTGTAATGAAACTGGGTTGCTGTGTGTCGGTGGGCGTCTGGTAAATGCACCAGTCCCAGAATCAGCTAGACGTCCTACCACATTGCCCAAGAATCATGTTATGAATCTTATTGTGGAACAATATCACTGTAGGAGAGGTCATGGAGGTAGAGAGCATGTGCTAGCTCTCCTTAGAGAGAGGTATTGGGTTTTAAATGCTAGAGCTGTAATAAGGGCAGTTCTTAGCAGATGTTTTATTTGTAAAAGGGTAGCTGCGAAGCCAATCACTCAAAAAATGGCAGATTTGCCAAGTGATAGAGTCACCCCAAGGGTTTAAACTATCTTTTGTATTTCTTTTCATGACAACGTTAGCATCTTAAACATCAACAAATGTATGAAATATAGTTTGGTTTACATGACATTGTGCCATTTCGTGGAGTATTCAAGTTTTGAAGCAATGTCAATGATTTTTTTCTGATCAGATTATTGTCATGCTGAAATGATTTGCATAGCCTACTTGTACTTTCCTAATACTGCTGATCGGGTGGCACGGACTATACTAGTAGTATTGTTAAACCCCCGTAGGAATATTTGCCTACCTCAACGGAAAATCCCGTTTTTATTGACCCTCATTCTTAATTACACGGATTTTTGGGGAACCGGTTTGGAAACGTTAAAAAAAAAAGGAATTAGATGCTGAAAATCAATGACCCCAAATACCTGCTCAGGTAAACTAAGGAAATCACCTTATCACAGTATCAGGCCCATAGACAGGCGGGGACCGAGGGACGTCCCCCCGTGCGGACCACTGTGCCCCCCCCCCCCCCCCCCGTACGGAAAATCAATAGAAAATAAAATTTTACCTCTGGTAAACAGTGGCTCGGTGTGACCTGGTAATTATTCAGCAAAAGTAATAGGAAGCAAACTGAAAAATGTATTTTGTTTTCTGTAGGCTACTGTTTTTTTCTCTCTAAAAATTCCAAGATTTTCTTCAGAAAACCGTTTTATGGTTTTGCAAGAGGGCGCCTACAAATGCAATATCCTCTAAGGGTATTTTCTGACTTTTTTCTAGTGGTCCGCACCAACAGAAGGTTTTTATGTATTCCTGCATCATGCATAGTTTGCAATGAATATCCTGAGCAGCAGTATTGATTTATAATGGTCAAGAATCTAATCGATCTTATTGCTTAAACTAGAACCAGTTTATTGTTAGATTCGGTCTTATACTGCAATTACAGAAACCACAATCTTTTGTTCGTGCCTTCGAGACAACAAGACAACAGCAACACTGATGGTAGCAAAGAATAAACAAAACTGTTTTGCTATGATGAATCCAACTTCAAACTGGATGCTCGTGGTTACAATTTTTTGTACACCTGTATATGGTAGGCTAACTTGAAAGTGTTGTGAAACATTAATTTGTATTGTTTGGTATTGCCTGTTTCCATGTAGAACTGTGCCTGCCCCCCCTCCAATAAAAATACAAGAAAAACAAAAGTGAAGTCACGAAAAACAGGTCATGAAAATATGCGAACCTGGCACCCTTAGTAAAGAAACACATTGTTTAAGATGTACAGATGTTTATATCTTTTTTCTTTTTGTAATTTTTACATCTCCAGAAATTAAAATACAACTTGTAAATAATCATCCTCCCACTTTTTTTGTTTTAGTAATTGGTATGGGATAACTGGTAGTAGATGTGACGTGGGCCGATCATCCACTAATCCGCCCAATGTCGATATTCGTTTGAACTTTGGACACTAATGACGTGTTTGTGTAGGACGATTTCTTGTTTCATTAAAATAATTCAGGTCGTTAAGGTCATATATTTTAGGACGCTCAGCAATCCTAAAAGAATGGGGAAGCATGGCACTATAACTTCATGAGGGGTGACTATTAATTTAACAATTTTATGGTTATGGTTGTTTTTCGTGTTCTAGGAATGGTTAAATAGTGAAGCACACTCGTAGAGCAAACTTTCGTGTTATGGGGGGGAGGGACTATAACTCGCCTTACTCTCGACACTGAGTCATTATGTCCAACACTGTGTCCTCCGGTCAATGTTAGATTAGAGACGTGTGAATAAATGTCAAAATCTGTTCAGTTGAAACAACTACCCTGAGGGCAATTGAAGACCAATAAGAATGCTGAAAACTGTAATACTGTCTCCCTTGATTATGAGGACATCTGCATGGTTTGATTATTTCATATGCTAGGTATACTCTGGAGTAGTTAAAAGTCCCATTTGTGCTATGCAATAGGCTACCTTAAATGACTTTATTCCGGCTATGTGTATTGCATAGTCTAGTGGTTCCCAACCTTTTGCAGTTATATAAAGTTTTGGATATAATTGACAACTTTCCTACAAGTAACTTTAAAGTGATTGCTATTGTATACTGAAAAACCAGACGAATAAAAGTATGTTTGATCTTAAGTTTTCTTTATTGTTACTGTACATGTGAGGTTGTTCATGAACGGGAAATCAGGGATCTTGCTTGAGGACCAAGCCCTTTTGCACACACCGATGATGTGAATTTGTTGAAAATAATGGCTTAGCAATAACCTGTAAATAAACATTTGATTTACATATAGCCCACATATGTGACGAGAGTTTTGAAATACTTTCAACTGTGAGAAAATCACTACTGTGTGGATGTGGCACTGAATGGTAATGTTGGCGATCAAAGAGCGATGAGAAGGCACTGTAGAAAAGTATACTAGGCTACTCAGTGTGTGTTTGCCTTGAATATTTTCTTCCAGATACGTCGGTGTACACAGTCGGGTCGACAGTGTTTTTCTGTTTTGTTTTTTTTGTTTCTCTTTGGTGCAGTGTCAAGCACACTGCTTCCTTTTGTAGATATCCTTCCTATTCCAATGGTAGGAATAACCCGTTGATCCGACACTTTTTGAGTATCTTGTTCAACAGAGACTGTATGGTAATCCATTTACAGGCAGTCTTTGCGCCTTTTGTTTACTCAACAATTCCTTCTACTACTCTTTGTATCAAAGCATCGGTTAGAATTAACCGACACTTCCGACGAAGTCATTGTCTTGGGTGAAGCCAGTGCAGCTTAATACGTTCATGAATAGACTTGAACCTTCACATTTTGTTTTTCCAAGCACTCGCAAAAGGACATATTATTACTACACTTGCAAAATAAAAACAAACAGATAGTGAGTGACCCTTATGAATCTCATAGCAGATGACAGAGAGCCACATTGAAGAAAATAAGTTGGCCCAAATTTGTGAACAAGATTCGTCAAAATATTTCAACATTGTCAGAATGTTCTTACAAACAGTGAAATGTAAGTCGTCCACCAAGAGCGGTGTGAATTTGCAAAAAATAATAACAAAACGACAGCATATTGATAAACCTTTAATTCAAATACAGCCTTCATTTAATGATAAGTCACGCAGTTCTTCCCATCTAGCTAAATATGTGCTGTATGGATGTGGTACTGAGTGTAGAAAATAACCACTGTAAATGAGTCTGGAACAACTCTGTTGTAAAAGTTAGCTGCGATTAGGCCTACATCGTTATTACTTCATTCTACTTGACATGCGAGGCTATAGTGCAATGCGGTGTACTAGAAACTCGCACCCGTTTTGTAAACATACGGCGAAAAGAGACAGTCAAAAAGTTTTTCTCAGAAATTTAGGTACGGTAAGCTTCACTGCCTATACTTGTCACGTACGGTATCTGCAGTGAACTTTCAGCTGCATGCTTTCCCGCTCATTTGTACACATCGTACATACACGTGATAGGGAAAGGCGGCATACGTAACGACATTGCAGTTGATCTGGTACTGGTATGTTCTCAAAAAAGTTAGATACGCTCCGCGCCCAGTAGCAAGTTATTGTGCTACACCCTCCCTGGAAAATACTATCAATTGCTCTACCCCCAATGGGGACTTATGTAAATAATGCGGTGACGTATATTACTGAGTGAAACGCCAACGGCTACACATGCATGCAGTGTACTTGTTTCCCGATCTGTTGTTGCCTACTGCGCGATCGGTGTTTAGTGACGTTAGTGGACAAAGTAGTAAATAAGGTTCATAACTTCTAATATTACGCACAGGAATAGTACGTCTTCACCCAACAGAATATATCTAGGCCTACACAATGCCCAGAAGCGCGTTTATAGTGCTAAACCATGCAATTATGTCTCAACCAAATACTGAAAATCTCGTACCACAAATAGCGAATAACGTTGCCACTTGTAGTGAATTATCTGGGAACGAGTACAAACGTGATATTTTCAACATATATTCCCGCAAGATTATAACTTCACCAAGAAAGTCTATAGTCGCTTCGACAGTTTTCATAAGCACTGTGCATTGAAAGGTCTTGTGTGGTGAGTGTTTTTTTCCCTCTCTCTCTCTCCACCTCTTTCTAAGTTTTTCATACACAAGAGTTCTGCAATAGCAGTTCTACCTTGAGCACTGTGTGGCTTGTGAAGCCGTCAGAAAAAGTGTCGCGTCCGACGTTTTTGCCCTAAAGGACAAATTACATACAGTAGAATTCTTTAAAACGCATTTGGTGTTACCCCTGAGATGTAGTCAGATTTTTTTCACTAACCAACTTTCGCAGTACTTTTTTTCCAAAACCGTCGGCATTACCGACACTTCTGACGCATTTGTGGTCAACTAAAATCGATGTAATCCTCTCATGAATAGACCCCAACTTCGTCGGGTGACCCGACGTTTTTCTCACAACATTTTTTAGGAGTAAAATTTTTGAATAGTCACAAGTGTCGGATATCGTCGGATTCTGTCAGGTGCGTCGGCAGTTGCCAACCAGGACGAACTACTACTGTAGGTCAAGTAGCAGGTGCACACGCACAATAGAAGCCTGGCAATCTGCCAAGAGCTAACAAAAACTTTTTCTGCGAACGAAGACAGTGTTTTGAGCAAGATGACAGGTTGGTGGTTAGTCTATTTTTGCCTTTCTGTTGCTGCATTATCAAAACTATTGAAAGAAGCTACTGTACAGTATATGAGATATTGCACAAACACTGCAGGAGAACGGTGTGGCGGTGGGGAATTCTGTGTGCCGGTCGGGCGCAACCAGCGCCGACTGGCAACATCGAATCACTGCATGTATGAAAGGAGTGTCAGTCTAGGCAAAAAAAGGTGGGCATAGCTTGCAAAAATCTGGGAATTTTAGAGGAAAATACAATACACTCATTTTTAAGTTTGCTTCCTATTACTTTGGCTGAATAATCACCAGGTCACACCGGGCCACCGTTTACCAGCAGTAAAATTTTATTTTCTATTGATTATCCGTACGGGGGACACAGTGGTCCACACAAGAGGGGGTGGCATGCCCCCCCCCCCCGACTACGGGCCTGATATTGTGATAAGGTGATTTTTCTTACTTCACCTGAGCAGGTATTTGGGGTCATTGATTTTCAGCATCTAATTCCTTTCTTTTTTCAACGTTTCCATACCGGTTTCCCCCAAATTCTGTGTAATTTAGAATGAGGGTCAATACAAATGGTACAATGTCAGTGGGGTTTTTCCATTGAGGTAGACAAATATTTCTATGGGGGTTTAACAATACACGGCGCAACTAGTCCACGCCACCACCCTATCGACAGAATTAGAAAAGTACAAGTAGGCTATGCAAATCATTTCAGCACGACGAAAATCTGATCAGAAAAAAAATCGTTGATATCGCTTCAAAAATTGAATACTCCACGAAATGGCACAATTTCATGTAAACCAAACTATACTTCATACATTCGTTGATGTTTAAGATGCTAAAGTGTATGGTGAAAGAAATACAAAAGATCAATTAAACCCTTGCGAAAATTTTTCAGTAATCATATCCTAACGTGGTGATGTGTATAGCATATAGCCTAACCACCTCGGCAACTACGCAATTCACTGTCACCATTTTTTTCACAAAGTTCGGTAAATCCCAGAAATTATTAGGTTCTTGTTTTCACTCCCTCTTTTGATTGTTACATTATGTTTCTTTTCAATGTGTGACCTCTAAAATTAGAAAAGAAAGAGGTGAGCGAAGACCCTAGATTACAACTAAGTAGCCTTGGCCTACAGTACCGTACTATGAGCCAGCTTCTTGTGCCTATTGTGTTTGCCTACAGTACCGTACTATGAGCCAGCTTCTTGTGCCTATTGTGTTTGTTAGTTTAGTCGCATAACCGCAAAACACGGGTAAGAGAAAACCACAACTATTGTTCACTGGCATCCTAGGAATTAATGCCAACGGTTTTGAAGGCCACCCGACCTTTTTTTAAGGCAAATCGTTGGCAGTTTGGTATGCTGACTATCTAAATTTTTCAACCGACAATTGCGACTATTTCTGACAGTTTTGGCCCAAATGTTTTTGTCAATCAGGACAAACTACCACTGTAGATGAATAAATATCCTTGGTTGGTATAAGTAGGCTGCAGCTCAAATTGAGAGAATGTATCAAAGGAGGGGAATTCATTTGCCCAGAAACACTTTGCAAAGTCTATGTCTATACATACTGTTATTGAAGGGTATATATTGTTATAAGTTTCTCATTCTGTCTCTGGGGCTGAGTCTGACAACTCCTCTCTTGCTTTGGTTTCTCTTCTGTCTGGTGAGGTATGGTTGTACATGCAGTTAAGGTTGAGCAACCTTGCAATACAGTAATGTTATGGCAAGACATTTTGAAAAGTCAGTCCTGTTTGGATTCATACTTAGGGGGCAACCTCATGACATACTCAAATACATACAGCCTAAGAGGGTAAAGCCTGGTCTCCGCAGCCAGCTGCAAGGTGAAAACAACCATTGCGGATGTGCCCAATATTTGAGTAGACTAAGTATTTGTAAAATGTGCTTACACTAGTCCTAACTAGCCTTAGGCCTTGTACAACTCTCTTTCATAGTCATACTTTCTTAGCTTTATTTGCACCACCAAATGGCAAACTAAGTAAGTAAACCTAGCCTAGCCGGGCTAGCCTACACTACAGTATGCAAATTTAACTAGCTACTGTGTAGGCAGGCTGCATATTACACTTGCATGTTATTAATTGTTATACTAACTTAGGCCTAACGCTACTGTGTACATAGTCAGAAAGTATTACAAACACAATAAAATTACAAACACTATGTCGTGTCTATGCAGGGAGTTGCTACAGAAGGAGACACATGGATCCTATTCCCTTTGAAAGCTCTGTCTCCGACGAAGCTATGAAAACAACTTGATCATAAAACTGTCCTCATCGTTCAGCAGGCGGTGATTGCTGGAGGTCATGTATGTACGCTCTTGATTACGTAATAGCTTCAAAGTGACCTCTGCTGATCAATTTCACAATGCTGCACGCACAGCAAGCCTTCAGAAGCAACTACGGTATGGACTGTGTATGGCGTTGTGTGTATACTGTGAGTATCAGAGCCATATATGGAGGGTTCTCACCAAAGAACTAGAGAAAACGAGAATGACGTCACCGTAACTAGTCACGATCACACACTGAACAAATGAAGCCAAACAATAATCGGCTCTGTTGGGCAAGAAAGCTGTGAAGTCAACGTTTCCCGTATATAATGCACGTACGGCCCGAGAATTTGTTCGTTAGATATCTAACTACTTCTTTGGGGAAAACACAAGTGAATGCACCCGTTTAATACTTTGGGGAAAACCAATTACATATGGGGAAAACTACGCTTCAGCATGTAACTTCCTGCGAGTTATGGCATCCTAAACTTTACGCGAATTCTGCCGTGAGGTGTCTTAAGCGGTTCTCACTCAATCTTGGGGGTTTCGTTGACACCGTGCGATTCTGTGACGTAGCTTCTCGATGACGTCATGTCGCGTAAGTCGTCATTTCGAGTCCAGTATGGCAGTATTGCTGTACTTGGGGACAGTACTACAGTACCAATATAGCACTGCAGGGTTGGCAGAGGAGTTCTGCATATAACTGGAGCTGACACCAAAATGTTTCGTATGCTTTCGACATTGGGGTACTATTTCATTCGATGGTTAACTCTAAGTCTAAACTTTTCTTAGTAATAATGAGAGTGACGCAGGTTAGGCATACATACAGGTACTGAATTGATTGCACATTTTTTAATTTGTAGTGTAGCCCAACGACCGTAGACCGGTAACTTAGATTAGAACTACTATCCAGTAGTAGTACTTTTCAGTGTAACGTACGTAACGGAGGATAGGTGGACTTCGAAGCCCTAACTACAAGTACAAAGGCACGAAAGCAACTGTACCTAGAAATTGAGGCTAGAAATGGCACGTCCTGGGGCTAGAATGACATGTATCCTAGCTATAACTGAAACACAACAATACCGCTTGAGACGAGGAAAGCTATTTTATTGAAAACAGAGTGTTATAATTCCTGAATTAGGCGTAAGTCCATTGCAGAATGTATTGTGTGCCTGTCATATTTCTAGTTTTTCCACCCTTGCCCATATAGTTTGATTTTGAAATGTCAGTTCAACAGAACGACCCAAAATACACCCCAACCTAACACTGTAACTCAATGATCCACCTGCTGTACATAAGTTGATACGAAACATACTGTACGGTACCAAATGGCCTATGTTATTCTGTCGTTTGACATATTATTTTTGCTTACGACTATAGGTAGCTTGATTCCACTCTGATAAATTTTTGTATCAGTGCTATACTTGTCTTTATTTTGTAATGTATAGGCCTATAGAACAGTGAATCCTAAGACAAATAAATTGGGGTCTCATATTAATTGACAATACGTTTTCCCACTTTATTTTACATAAAGGCAGTCACTCATCATCTTAGCTACATTTTTGCCTAGGGGTAAGCAAAATCCTCCGTTGCATCTGGTCTTTAATTGATAGCAAATTTGAAAGATGTAGAGTACTGTACCCCTCATACTGTATTACACATCATATACTGGTACAGGAACCCAGCGACTTGATTAAACATGTGGCATTTTAGACAGGTTGTGGGAGGGGCTAGAAGCAGACATGCATGAGTGACATGCAACAGACATGCATGCCTTTAATGTTGTACACATGGCATAAATTTCTGAGATAATACCTTGGTCTGATGTGTGTACACCTCAAGATCCTTCCTTAGGGTCTTGTTGACATCATTTAACTTCACTCATACCATATTTAATGTTGTAATGTTCATGTAGTCATGGCATATATAGTACATACATATTTTGTGTAAATTGTACTGCGCATGAAACCCTAAGACCCTTTATTTGGGGTCTCATTGACATTTTACAGGAGTCTTCACAAGAAACTTAATTCATATGTGATCATTCTCAGCAGGAATCTTACCTTATGTAATGCTTACTTAATGTTTAAGTAGACATGATTTACATGCATGTATATACTTCATGTATAATGTACAGTACTGTGTACATGAAACCCAAGCCCTTTAGGTCTTTTTGACAAAAAGAAATTGATAGGTAACTACAGAATATATAGAGTTACTGTAGTGACATGAATCGTATGCATGTACATGTACCATACATCAAACCTTGATACCATCAATTGGGGTCTCGTTGACATTCGTTTAACTCTTCCATTACATACTGCATGTTCACTTCGTGTTTAAGTATAGACATGGCATGAATTCATACATGTTACATATCTTGGTATGTAGGGGAGAACAGGGTTGCTTGAAACGTTTTAAAGAAAAAGTATGTATCTAGTGTGTAACTAGTGTGCATAACTACTAGTGTTTGACCGATCGTCTGTTAGATAATCGGCATCGGGCCGATTATTGGGTAATCGGTAAATAATCCTCATCGGTAAAATTTGCAGTGCTACCGTTTATATGCCAATGATTATCACTTTCAAAATCTTGTCGTTTTTATGCAATCTGCACTTAATTTTTTTTGAAAAGTCCATTTTTGTCTACTCATCATGTGCCATGCAAAATAAACAAAAATGTGCTCCTGTGTCTTCATTTTGTCCTTATTAACTTTCACTTTTTGGGGAGGTTTTCAAAACAGATCGTTCATGGAATAGGGACGTAGGCCATTTGATGTATCAGTTTATATACTCATTGTCTATTGGCATATACAAAAACATTAATGTATCATAACATTGGAAATTTGGTTGTAAGTTAACAAACTTATACAACTCAGTACTTCCTTAATACTTTTCAACGCATAGTGCTAGTTCCACAAAATAATCGGTAAAGAAATCAAATAATTAGTAATCAGTAAAATTTGGTAATTGGTCCAACACTATCAAAATAGTGCATAGTTTGCTCAGAGGTGCTGAAAAATGAACATTCCTTTCTCTCTTGAGCAGTTTTGTTGTAGTGGTCCTGTAAATGATATGGTCGATGAAATTTGCTTATATACCTTCAGAGTGATGGCATTACTTTATATTGTGTTTCCTTTCTTCCCTGTGTGAATGTCCTCCACTCTAGTGGGCAAGTCAGCAAATTGTACCGCAAAGGCTTGTATATAGTGGGCTCTAATCAGAACAGGGAGCTGCAATGTTGGGCTAGTAATGATAATTTTAGTGTCTTTCACACACGTTTTCTTTGTTTACAGGTTATTCAGCATTAATGCATACAAAAACCAGAAAGCCAAAAAGCTTTGTGATTCCTTGCTACATGGTTATGTTATAACAAACATGAATTATCCACATGACAAGTGTCAACTGCAGTTATTTTTCTTGATACACCACAAGCCTTTAACCCAAAATGACCTTTATTTTGGTGACCTGAAATGACTGTGACATTTGACGTCCACCAAAAGCAATAGGGATCACCTACCCAGTATGGCCAACCCACACATCAAGTATGACATCAGTCAACATTACCCTTCTGGAGTTAATGCGTTAGCAATGTTTGACCTTGGGTGACCTCAAACGACCTTTAACCTCCACCACAAACAAAAGAAGTCTTCTACTTAGTATATACAATCTACACATCAAGTAAGACATCAGTCAAGTTTAGACTCATGGAGATATTGTGTTTACACATTTTTACAGTTTGACCTCTGGTGACCTCAAATGACCCTTGACCTCAATCAAAACAATAGACATCTTCTGCTCATTATTACCAACCCACACACCAAGTATTACATCAGTCATGGTTACTCTTCTGGAGATACTGTGTTTTCAAGTTTTTAGCTCATACCAGCATGCTGGTGTGAGCTGTTGTGATGAGGCTCTGTCTATCTATCTATCTATCTATCTATCTATCTATCTATCTATGTATCTGTCTATCTGTCTGTCTGATCTATCTAATCTATCAATCTATCTATCCACACTTGTTCAAAATGCTTCTCCTCCCACATGCTTTCATGGATTTGTTTGAAATTCGGACATAATGTTCCCAAGGCGGTGGGCTATTTGGGGTGTCAGGAATTTTTGGTCCAAGGTCCCATGTGGGCCCTGCGGCCCATTTTATGAAATTCTACAAAATGCTTCTCCTCCCACAGATACTCTTGTACAGTGTTGATGGTTTGTCATAATAATACTCTGTTGGTGGTTCCTTTAGGGGTGTTCAGGAATTTTTGGTCCAAGGTCCCATGAGCTCCCAGTGACCCATTATGTGAAATTCTTTTTGAAATGTTGCTTCTCACACATGCATCCATAGATTTATATTTAACTTAGACACAATAATCCATGGGCTGTGCTTCATCTGGGGTGTACAAAAAAGTTTCAGTTTAAGGTCCCATGTGGACCCTATGGTCCATTTTATGAAATTCTACAAAATGCTTCTTCTACAGATTATATTGTACAATGTTGATGGTTTGTCACAATGATACTCAGTTATTGGACCTTTCAGGGTGTTCAGGAATTGGCAGTCCAAGACCCCCATGTGGGCCCAATGGCCTATTTCATGGAATTCTGCAAATTGCCTCTTTTTCTACTGTTAAAGTGTCCTTTTAAGCTGTCATACACATCTCAAATATCCCTATTGTGCGTGAATGATAATTGAGTAATTGTACAGTGTCAGTTGCTATGCTAACTTAAACTCTGTAATGCCCTCAGGTATGTTGACCAGTATTTGTACTTAACGGGGCACTTTGAATTGTTTCATGAACTTCAGTTAGTCTAAGAGATCAAACTTCTGCAATGTTGGGGTTCTAGTTGATGAAATTCTGAAAATTGTGCAGTCCTACAGATTTTCTTGTACAGTGTTGATGATTTGGTATAATGATACTCAGTGGTACCTACAATTTGACAAAATGATACATAAATGGTACAGTACCTTCAGGATGTTGAGGTATGAGCTTCTGCACCAAGTGGTGCTCTAGTTACAGTTTGACCTCTGGTGACCTCAGATGACCTTTGCCCCTCACCAAAGATGATAGGGATCACCTAATTAGTGTGACCAAGCAACACACTAGGTATGACATCAGACACAGTTACCCTCTTGGAGATTATGTGTTTACAAGGTTTTCACAAATGACCTTGACCAAAAAGAATAGAAATGATCTACTTACTATGACCAACCCACACACCAAGTATGACATCAGTCACAGTTACCCTTCTGGAGATAATGTGTTTACAAGGTTTTCACATTTTGACCTCTGGTGACCTCAAATGACCTTTGACCTCGACCAAAAACCATAGGGATCATCTACTCAATGTGACCAACCCACACACTAAGTATGACATCAGTCACAGTTACCCTTCATGAGATGTCATGTTTACAAGGTTTTCACATTTTGACCTCTGGTGACCTCAAATGATCTTTGACCTCCACCAAAAACGATAGGGATCTTCTACTTACTATGACCAACCCACACAGCAAGTATGATATCAGTCATGGTTACCCTTCTTGAGATACAGTGGTTACAAGAAGCATCTCACACACACACACACACACAACATCTGCATAGACTGCATAGATTCCTTTTGCCTGTGGCAAGGAATCAATCAGTAACAGCTATAAATATTATATTTTGATTTGTACAATTATGTGCTTTGAAGCCTGGGATTCATTAAGATTATCCTGTTTTGAACATATGTCATCCACATTATATATTCTGTTCTTTTCTGTCATATCTGTAGTACAAAACACTTGTTTTGGAATGGTATATTTCAGATTACAAACTTCATTGGGCATTCATTAGAGGGAAGGCCATTATTAGGGATTTCACAGTGTATCACAAACTAAAGTTTGTCCATGTAACTATTTGCAGTTATGTTTATTCCTTCCAGAAAACTTCACTGATTAAGAGGCATTCGTACTCCTGGATGTGGATACAGTCGCAGAGCTATATCAGGTCGATCGGGCCAAGGATGAAGTTTCTTGCCAGTCTAAGAGAGCTGAAGGATGGTCAGGTACTGATACAATTTTGAATGTTATGTTGGACAGCTAATTTGTTCATCATTGACAGTTGCAATATAGGTAATATGTGTGCCCTTGTTGTAGACATCCAGTGTTACTGGGAGTGCCATTAAGTTCATTTCCCATTTGAAGAATGTTCACCTGTCACAAAATCTGAAAGAAAAGTATGCACTCATTTCCCAGATATTTGAATATGAAAATTGTATCTATATTTTTTGGGGGCCTAAAAAATTCAGACTCTGCAAGACAACATAGCAGTCAATCAGCGTTACTTGAAATCAAACAGACCAATGAAAATGGATACAAATATCCATGTGTGCAAAAATGTGGCTTGAACAATGTTTTCTAGTAGTGGTTATGACATATTCCATGGAATTTTTACTTTCAGCGACAAACTTTCAACTCATATTCCAGCTTTAAAAAATTGTATCGTCTACTTTAAGTATATGATAGTGTCATTACTCTGAGATATTCACATATGCAGCTAATGCTAAAAATATTGTGTTTTTTGTTTTCATGACCCTTGACCTAGATGATGTCATTGGTCGGGTGGACACTGTGCCACATACCTAGTCATCTACCCACTAAGTTTGAAGTTCATCCGCTGTACTGTGTACGAGGAGATTGTGACACTTTTATTTGTACACACACACCAACACCTTTTGACACCCCTTCTCACCCCCACATCCCAATCGGTAATCTTGATGCATGTCGTTTGTATACCATGAGGTACCTGCTGATAATGCCCACTGACCCACCTAGTTTCAGTTGAATACCACGAGGGGTGTAAGGTTGTCTGTCATTTAAAAGGATGGTCTAGCCACAAATTTAGCTTGGATGTATTGAAGAGGTTTATCCAACTATTCTGGTGAAACTTCGATACAGTTCCCATGTGTGGTTCTCAAGATATTACCAGCTGAAGTTACGCCCTTTTCTGCCAACTGTGAACTTGAATCAAGCAGAAGTGACACCATCTCCTCACATGGCTGAATAGTCTTTTGTTTTCCTTATTGTTGAATTAATTTTTTCGACCTTGAAATCAATAGGTGGTCAGCTTAGGTAATGGTTATGTGAAGGTCGCAAAACTCTCATACCCCTCATACATTCACATTATGATAGCACAAGATATTGAAGTATCAAATTTGGCGTAAAGTTTAAAGAAAAACTTAAAATGCTTTATCAATGTGGGGAGATGACATCACTCCTGCTTGCTTCAAGTCAACTTTTGGTTACAAATGTGGCAACTTCAACTGCTCACTCCGGAACCACACGTGGGAATTGAATGGAAGTTTCACTGTAATGGTCAGATTAACTTGCTCTTCAACATATTAAAGCTATATCCGTGGCTAGACCATCCTTTTAAGTGTCATCCTTGGTAACTTCGATGGAGCACAATCTCTCAGTGGGTGCTGCTGGTTAAAACAAATGAGGTTTAGAAGTTGAAACATAAAAGCCAATGTAAAGGTGCAAACCAATCCTAGAAAATAAAAATATCAGCTTTCCAATGTTTTGAGAGTAATGGGCTTTCCAGTGTTCTTTCTGTTACGTTGTAAATGCTCAGTTTCTGTAATGTTCAGTTTTCCAGACTGGATGTAGGCAGTCACCTAAAATTGTAAGACAGATTTAAGTTGTCAAGATACTGCACCATGGGTGCTCATGCTTGTAATTATGTACTGAATCATACTATTGGAAAATTGCAATACATATTCCTTGATCTGTAGTAAACGTGTAACTTATGTTCTTCTAACACCCTCCAGAGTCAGACATCTCATCAGATGAATACCAAAGCATGATGGAATGGTCGAAATATAATGTGGCACCTGCTGCCCAGGTATCTTTGTTCATAGAGAAGACGGCAGTTAGAAGAGCACACGATATAAGGAAGAGCGGACACAGTGGAATTCTGCAGGAATATCCTCGCCTGTATGACACCCCCGGCATGGTTAGTCTATTCAGTTTATGTAAGGTCAATTCAGGATTTAGTCTTAACCGATATGGGCTGCTCTGCGAATGCGGTTGCACTGGTTGTAGTGACCACTATCCCAAGTATTCTGTAGCAATTTCTTTTTCTTTTTACCTTCTTTTCAGTCCATGTGAATTTTTGTCACTAAGCACTGCTTGCCTGATATTCCCATCACTTGCATGACACTCCAGGTCCACCTTAGTCAAAGGCAAGGGCATCACCCCACACAATCCCATTTGTTTCCACAGAATTTGAACTTGATGGGCCTAGCTAATCGGTAAAGATTTTATGGACTCATTGAAAGAATTGAAAGCATCACCTTTTGTGGCCATGAAAAAGGGTGTATCAGTAGCTGCTCAGTTCATCTGAGTATCTGGGTCATAAGTAATGCTGGTTCTCTGTGATAGTACAGTCATGCTCGTAATCGTAATGGTGGAGTACATATGTAGTACATACATTTCCCTTCATTGGAAACCATGATGAAGTAGATGCAAAAGGTAAGGTTAAGTGGATTCCCATCAACCTGTAGGGCATCGTGTATCTCATGTTCTTCAGTATCAGTCTGGGTCCATAATTCTGGAAAACTTGGGGCAAAAGTGCAATCCATTTCCCCAATCTTTTTGATTAATTCGGAAAGTCTGCTTCCTGCTCGGTCCTATTCTAATCACACTTTGCCATTTATTGATTCCTTGCCGAAGGCAGAGGAATCTATGCGATGGTGATGTCGTGTGTGTTTGTGTGTATGTATGTATGTGCGTGTGTGACGCCTGCTTGTAAACACGATTTCTCAAGAAGCGTAACTCTGAGTGATCTCATACTTGGCATGTAGATTGCCCTTATTGAGTAGATGACCCCTATTGTTTTTGGTGGAGGTCAAAGGTCATTTGGGGTCAACATGGGTGAGATTGTGAAAATCTTGTAAACATGATATCTCAAGAAAGGAAGCTTGTAGAAATCTTATGTCTAGTATGTAGTTGTACCATGTTGAGTAGAGGAACCCTATTGTTTTCAGTGGAGATCAAAGGTCATTTGGGGTCAACAGGGGTCAAATTGTGAAAACCATGTAAACACGATATCTCAAGAAGAGAAGCTTCAGCAGATGTCATACAAAGTGTGTAGGTGTATCTTATTGAGTGCAAGGGTCACCAGAGGTCAGAAGGTAAATACCTTGAAAATTGCTTGTAAACACGATATCTCCAGAACAATAAATGTGAGAGATCTCATAGTTAGCATGTGGTTTGCCCATATAGTAGAGTAGATGATCCCTATTTTTTTTTTTGGCAGAGGTGAAAGGTCATTTGGGGTCATGGGAGGTCAAAATGTGCAAAACTTGAATCTACAATATTTAAAGAACTTCTAGTGAATTTTATACTTGTAATGTAGAATCCTGTTGTTGATTTGAGAACTTCTTTTAGGATATACCAACATAGCCTCTTTGATAACCATAAAGAAAAGATGAAGACAACATTAAATTTGGTATCAAAGATTATTATTTGGCAAACCTGCCACTGTCCTCATAAGGACATGTGAGCATTCATAAATTGTAAATTGGAATTGATTAAATATACCACGGGTTATTAGCTTTATAAAAAGAACTAAATTACTGATCATTTGGATCAAATACCCTTGAGTGTGCATGAACTGTGATTGCTTAATTGAATGAATCAAATTGTAACTGACCCACCTCTGTTCAAATTGGTCTCTGTTATCTGACATAATTTATCACAGTTGACTGCCAGTAGAAACGACAATGTCCAGAATAAATCATACAGTCTGTTGAGCCAGGTGCTTAATAGACTTAACCATTTATTTTATAAACAGTGTCTCTGTTTAACCCTTAAAGGGAAATAGGGCGTTTGTTTTACAGAAAACAACCATATTTTTAAAACCATTATTTGTGGACATAGAATGATAGATTATTCAAAATAATGAATTACAGTAGCCTTATTTTCAAGGAATAAGATTCTCACAGATCAGAAATTTAGTTATTTGTTGCTCAACAATAATTTGTTCACCCAAACTTTTTACAATTCAAATGATGCATCCGTTACTTATCACATGCATAATGCTTGAGGAGATGAAGCTTTGACAGATATTTATTGATGAGACTGAATGGTTTAACAACGGTTGAAGCGAATTTCTTTGTACGCCATGTTGGTGTATTCTAAACGCCCTATTTCACTTTACAGTAGTTCAGGTAAGCTTTAAACAAATGACTACTGTGTATCAAACCAGGGAAACTTGCACTGTTTGTTGTGCCTTCAAGTAGACTAAAGGCAAAATTGCAAGTCATGCTAGATTCTGGTTTAATAGGGTTATCCGTTTTTGCTAATTTTCAAGGACCTCATAGCCATTGGGAAGGGCATCACGCCAAAAAATCAAATACGGAAGAGCTGCCACCAATAGCTGTAACTCGACAAAATAAAGTGCTATAATTTTGATTAAATAAACTTGTTTACCTTTTTATCAAGTTATTAGACACGACAAAATATAATTTGTTCCCCTGCAGCATCTTATCCGTTTGGGAGTTTTCTCATGTTTGTGTAGGTCAAAGGTTATTTGGGGTGACAAAAGGTCAAAACCTTGTATACATGATATTTTAAGGGTGATAAATGTGAGGGATGTTATACTTAAATTGGGAATTGTTCATATTTAGCATGTTGATGGCCATATAGGGTAGGTGATCCCTATTGTTGTAAGTGGAGGTGAAAGGTCATTTTGAGTCATGAGATTTCAAAAGGTTTTGACCTTACTAAGATGGTATCTCAAGTAGGATAGCTGTGTGGGATCTCATGCTTGTCATGTGGGCGATTCATGTTTGTTACAATATATATCATGAGGCAAGGAATCACTAAGCCTTTTGGCTTTCTAGTGTAATAAAAGTGACATTTACTACCTGTCCTTATCAGTCTGTGGTGAACAAGTTGTCACTTGGTACTGGTGTGCTAAGTTTACTCATTGTTTGAGTCATCGGCCACTGGGATGCGAGTCACCCTGGGTCAAAGTCAGCAGGGTCTTCCCCTTATAGTGACAGTCTATGCTTTCTACAAGGTCTGAGCCAACTGCATGATAAGGTTATACAGGGAAATCTAACCTGTACTAGTTCTCCTTTGGGGAGACAAAACCTAACTAGCTATAATCATGCAGTATCCAGGTGCATTTCAACTGCAATAACTTATTTTTTCTCCTCTCTGTTCCTTCTAGATCGGTACGAATATCCCAAAATACTTAGAAGAATCGCAAAACCAACAACCCTACATGCTGGTTCCAGGAACTCTATTGGAACCACCTCAGTGTTTCTTAGTTGTGGAGAGGAGAGCGATTGCCCAGACTTCATTAATCAAAAGCAGTTGATGTCTGCTTCAAGCTATTTTACATTCTAAACCTTGACTATCCCTGGCAAAGTGCTTCAACATGGGAGTTTTTGCAAAATGTGATATACGACTTTGATGATGAGGGAGTGAGGAACAGAACGTCACCAGCCGTAATTGCCATGCGTACATCACTGCATAACGTGTCCATGGAGTGAACCACACAGCAAAAGCAAATGGGTGCATTTTCTTCCTTTCATTTGCATTTTGACAGCACTGATGTACAGTTCCATGTTGTAATGTTGGAAACAATTTGGCTCCTTTAATTTTCATAGAGAACTTCACTAGAAATTGTGTGGAGACATTAGAGACAGAAATTAATATTCATAGAAAAGCCATATTTCACTTGCTCCTGATGGGGTATCTTGGAATTAAATACTGTTGTTAACTGTTGTAACTTCCAATGTTACATCTTCACACATTAAACTTTTGAAATGATTCACTATTTGAGGGATGAAACTGATACTATAAACATCTGTTTTCTTGGAGTTAATTTCACCGTAAATCATTCTCATGTTCTTATAAATTTGATAAATGATACATAGAAATCATTTGCTTTGTACTAGAATGTATGTATGTATGTATGTATGTATGTATGTATGTATGTATGTATGTATGTATGTATGTATGTATGTATGTATGTATGTATGTATGTATGTATGTATGTATGTATGTATGTATGTATGTATGTATGTATGTATGTATGTATGTATGTATGTATGTATGTATGTATGTATGTATGTATGTGTGTTGTAAATATGTGCTACTTTATCTTATTTACAAGATATCTGAGAGGTAATTAGGTATGAAAGTTCTCATACCTGGAATGTAGATGGCCCATTGAATAGAAGAACTTTACTGTTTTTGGTGTAGTCAAAGATACTGTGATGTCTCCAGAAGTCAATCATTCAAGGCTTTGCTAACGTGATCTCTCAAGATAGAAATCATGGAAAGTTTTGATGCTTGTCTGTGAATGTGTTACACTGTATCAATGAGAAGGAAGATATTTCTCTTTGTGGGGGTCAAATGTTGCTTTAGTTTACTGAAGGTCAAATACTGATACCATTGTTAGCATGATATCAAGATTGTCGATTAAGGTGGGTATTTTTTCTTACTGACATGAAGATGCTCCATTTTAACTACAAGAACCCTATTGTTTTGGTAGAGGTTAAGGGTCATCCTAGGTCACCAGAAGTCAAAATCCTTAGGACTTTGTGAACATGACATCTTAAGATAGGAATCATAGAGATAAGATAATCATTGATACTTGCATGTAAAGGCATTACAAGTTAAAGAGGCCTTTCATTTTTGGTGGAGGTCAAACGTCATTTGGGGTCAAAAGGGAACCTTGGACAGATCAGATATATGGTATGTAGAAGAAGAATCTTGTTTGTGGTGGGTGCCAAAGGTAAACTGAAGTTAACAGGGTCAAATGTTGAAAGCTTTGTATACATGTAATGTCAAGACACGATGCTTGCTCATTTTTCTTGTTAAGTATGCAGGTGTAATATGTTGAGTACATGATGGTCATCAATCATTATTTTAGGTCAGCAGATGTCCTTGTGTGTACAGTGGTTGTTACATGTCAACTGGTGACATAAATTACTGATGTTGCAATGTGTTACATATCCTTGCCTGATGCAATATGTCAGATTCATAGAAGATACTCATAATTACAACATCAAAACCACAGTGCATTTGTGTGTCCTGATTATTTCATTTTGTCTGTATTCACTCAAGAGAGGAATATTGATTAAATCCAAAGTGCATGCTGTTCTATTAGTTTGCTATAAATTTGTCGTTTATTTGTCATGGACAGAAATAAACCTGACAGCTGGCATCTATCTAATGCAACTTTTTCATCTGTTAGCGAAGTATCCAGGTCTTTCCATGCGAGGGAGGGAAGCCCAGCAGCGAGGGGGAAAGACATAGGCGGGATTACGGGGGGTAGCAAGGGCACTTTCCCCCACCTTTTTCCCGAACTTAGTTTTTTTTCTACTCTTAATCCGCTTAGTTTTGTGATTTTGTTACAGCAGTAGGCTACTAAAGGGAATAGACTGAGATGAGACACTGATACTTTAAAAAGGTTGTATAATGTTTACACAGGCGATATAGGCCCACTGAATGATCGTCCAACGGTGTGTAATATAACATGTTGCACTTTTGCAGTCTACCTTGTCTTCACTAAAAACTTGGAAGTCTACATTCCTAGGCTATGACGCACGGTACGCGCACACTATAGATTTAAAAAATACTCAATCATCAGTGCGAGTGTTGTGACTCTGATAGACGTACTACGTACAGGAGTCTTACATTGAATCAGAATGAACGTAGATGTGAATGAAAAGGTATTGTGGAAAACGTGTATAGTTGGACTGCACCGTATTAGTAACGTATGCAGGTGTAGTGAATTAAAAAAGCACATTGTTTGCATGATAGTGAGTGGAAGTACGAACACATTTGGGGAAATATCTCTCAAACGGTTTGGAAAACCTGCAGATAATAATCTGCAGCTTTTTGAAAATTGTTATTTCTTTAGGACTGGGAGATACTTCATTCCTGTATAACACCTCTCCCATTGTCATTAGAACCACCATTGCCTGATGGTCGTACGCAGCCCCTCTTAATGAGATTTTCAAAGCAAAACCGTTTCCCCATCGATACGTGCAAATTCACTGACCTTTTAAAGATTGTTTAGATGCACGTTATAAAAGGCCCGGAAAGTGTCATTTTCGGCAGCGTTACTATGAGACAAGCGCTTAGCGAAGGGTGGGAGGGCGAGAGTAAATCTTTTTGAGGACACTTGTGATAGCTGTCTTACGGTACCGTATTACTCGTATTGCTACAACGTCAAAAATGCGATTTTAGTTCAGCGAGGTTCATTGGCACCCACTCTGAGTTCTATACCTCCCATCCCTAAAATTACTGTTTTCAAAGTTACGGGAGACTCAAAATAACCCATTGCCCTTCCTCACACCTTCTACATTATCGATTCCGGCCGACGGTTAGTCATACGAATGGTTTAAAGTTAACACCTTATGTAGTTTGAAGTTGCAACTAAAATGCATTATTCTGATGCCTGCAAGCGCGTTAATGCCCCGTATCTTCCTGGGCCCCAGGAGTTTCCTTCCCCCCCTGGACCCCTGCCGGGGCTTTCCCCCTAAGGCGGGCCCCTGGACCCCACGCCGTTGGGGAGAGCGCTTCGCGTTCGTGCGGCGGCTTCGGCGCCCTTTGATCGTCTGTCAGGTTTTGCCCCCTACTTTCAGACATCAAATCCCGCCCCTGGGGGAAGACAATTTGGTGGAATGTGGTAGAATGACCCCAGTAGGGTAGTGCCCCCCAGTGAATACCACCAAGACCCAGTCGATTTCACCACTGGTCTGGTGAACAACTGACATGAATTGTGTTGATCCATGTTCTTGCGTTTGGAGAATCGGATGCGTATGTTCAACCCCATCTTGGTGGTACTTCCGACAGCCCACAACATGATAATGGTAAATTTTACCAGGATCCATGTTCTTAATTTCACCAGGAGTGTGGTTATTGTCAGCCCCATCTGAGTTGAAATTAGTAGGAAATTGCACCATGCATCAACCAGGAAATTTGGTTAATTTAACCAGGATTATGGGTGGAATCCATCAGAAAATCTACTTATATCTCCCTAGTAATGATAACCAAGAATGTGGTGGATCAGTATTCACCAGAAAATCCTGCAGTGGTTTCCACCAGAGTTGTGTTGGTGGCATATAAACACGGCATCTGGTGAAAATTCCACCAGTTTCTGGTGAAATTTCACCAGATTATTTTTAGAGTGTTTTCTCCTTTTACATGAATATATAAAATTGCTGGAAATTTGTGGAAGATACTGCAGGCCTGTAACCAGGTCAAATTCCTATTAATGGCAGTTAAAAACAAACAAACAAAAAACACGGTCAGGGGGGAAGGCGAGATATAACGATGATTTTTTTCACACCGAGACCTCGGAGTAGTGAAAATTTAATGTCATGTCTACTTAAAAAAGAATTAAAAACTATTAAGTAAAATAAGAATAAAGTGCAAGATGGAACGAGACCCAATAGGTTGTCTTGGGGTTTCATGTATAAAACAAAGACATTGCCTATTCACTTATGTTTATTACTTTTCTTGCTATTTCATGTACACTCTAAAACTAAGGCAAAATATATATATTCATGTCATTTGGTTTTCTTGTAAAATTGAAATGTCATCGAAACCCCAGTTACTTGTCTATGTCATGTCTACTCAAACGTTAAGTAAACATTAAAAAGGATAAGAGTGAAATACAAGATGTCAACTTGATCTCAATTACTTACCTTTGGGGTTTCATGTAAACCAAAGGACATAGTCAACTGGTTTCCTTGTTCAATTTGAAATGTCGACTATAAACAAAGACATAATATATAGTTATTGACGTCGATTTGTTTACTTGTGATGATCTAAAATGTCAACGAAACCCGAACTACTTGTCTTTGGGGTTTCATGTACGCAGTACATAATGCATACCAAGATGTGTACCATCTATGGAATTAATGTCATGTCTTCTTAAGGATTCAATACGGTATAATGAAATGCACGATGTCATCAAGACTTCAATTACTGGTCTTGGGGTTTCATGTACACTATGAAACAAAGACATTATCTAGTAATTAATTAATCAATTAATTAATGTCATTTGGTTTTCCTGGGAAGTTTAAACTGTCAACGAAACCCCAATGACTGGCCTTGGGGTTTCATGCACACAGTAGATAATGCATACCAAGATGTATAATGTCTGTGAAATTAATATCATGTCTCCTTAAACATCAAATAAACGTTAAATATGATATACTTAAATGCATGATGTCATCGAGACCCCAATTACAGATCTTAGGGTTTCATATATACTAAAAAACAAACACATTTACCAGTAATTCATGTCAATTGGTTTTCTGGTGAAGTTTAAAATGTCAACGAAACCCTGCAATTACTGGCCTTGGGGTTTCACATACGCAGTACATAATGCATACCAAGATGTGTGATGTTTATGAAATTATTGTCATGTCTACTTAAACATCTAAACAACATTAAATAGGGTATACTGGAGTGCATGATGATGTCAAAGAGACCCTAATTATTGGTCTTGGTCTTTCATGAAATTTATGAAACACAGACATTGTCTATAAATTAATGTCAATTAGTTTCCTGTGAATTTTAAAATGTCAACGAAACCCCAATTACTGGCCTTGAGGTTTCATGTACACAGTAGAAATTGCATACCAATATGTATAATGTCTATGAAATTAATGTCAAGTCCCCTTGAACATCAAATAAACTTTAAATATGATACACTTAAATGCATGATGTCATCGAGATTCCAATTACAGATCTTAGGGTTTCCTATATACTATAAAACAAGCACAGTTATCTATCAATTCCTGTCAATTAGTTTTCTGGTGAAGTTTAAAATATCAAGGAAACCCCAATTACCGACCTTATTATAGAATTTCATTATACCGTATTGATTATTTAAGTAGACATGGCAGTAATTTCATAGACATTACACATCTTAGTGTACATTGTGTACTGTGTACATGATGTAAGGTTGGTAAGGTCAGTAATTAAATAATTAATTAATTAATGCCATTTGGTTTTCCCGGGAAGTTTAAACTGCCAACGAAACCCCAATGACTGGCCTTCGGGTTTCATGTACACATGTACATAATGCATACCAAGATGTGTACCGTCTATGAAATTAATGTCATGTCTATTTACATATTCAATACGGTATAATGAAATGCATGATGTCATCAAGACCTCAATTACTGGTCTTGGGGTTTCATGTACAGTATGAAACAAAGACTTTTTCTATTCATTAGTTAATGTCAATTGGTTTTCCTGGGAAGCTTAAAATGTCAATGAAACCCCAATGACTGGCCTTGGGGTTTCATGTACACAGTACATAATGCATACCAAGATGTGTGATATCTATGAAATTATTGTCATGTCTACTGACACATGTAAACAACATTTAATAGGGTATACTGGAGTGCATGATGATGTTCAGGAGACCCTAATTATTGGTCTTGGTCTTTCATGAAATTAATGAAACACAGACATTGTCTATGCATTAATGTCAATTAGTTTCCTGTGAAGTTTAAACTGTCAACGAAACCCCAATGACTGGCCTTGGGATTTCATGTACACAGTACATAATGCATACCAAGATGTGTAATGTCTATGAAATTATCGTCATGTCTACTTAAACATATAAACAACATTAAATAGGGTATACTGAAGTGCATGATGTTGTCAAGGAGACCCTAATTATTGGTCTTGTCTTTCATGAAATTTATGAAACAAAGACATTGTCTATGAATTAATGTCAATTAGTTTCCTGTGAAGTTTAAAATGTCAACGAAACCCCAATGACTTGCCTTGGGGTTTCATGTACACAGTAGATAATGCATACCAAGAAGTATAATGTCTATGAAATTAATGTCATCTTCCCTTAAACATCAAATATACATTAAATATGATATACAAAAATGCATAATGTCATTGAGATTCCAATTACATATATTAGGGTCTCATATATACTATAAAAGAAACACATTTTCTATTAATTCATGTCAATTGGTTTTCTGGTGAAGCTTAAAATTTCAACGAAACACCAATTACCGACTTTGGAGTTTCGTGTACACAGTATATAATGTTTACAAAGACGTCTAATGTCTTTGAAATTAATGTCATGTCTACTTAAATATTCAATACGGTATAATGAAATACATGATGTCATGAAGACCTCAATTAGTGGTCTTGGGGTTTGATGTACACTATGAAACAAAGACTTTATCTATTAATTAATTAATGTCATTTGGTTTTTCCTTGGACGTTTAAATTGTCAACGAAACCCCAATGACTGACCTTGGGGTTTCATGTACACAGTACATACTGCATACCAAGATGTGTAATGTCTATGAAATTAATGTCATGTCTACTTAAATATTCAATACGGTAAGATGAAATTCATGATTTTATGAAGACCCTAGTTACAGATCTAAGGGTTTCATATATACTATAAAACAAAGTCATCATTATCTATTAATTAATGTCAATTGGTTTTCCTGGGAAGTTTTAAATGTCAACGAAACCCCGATGACTGGCCTTGGGGTTTCATGTACACAGTACATAATGTACACTAAGAGTGTAATGTCTGTGAAATTAATGCCATGTCTACTTAAATATTCAATACGGTATAATGAATGCATGATGTCATAAAGACCTCAGTTACTGGTCTTGGGGTTTCATCTATACTATGAAACAAAGACTTTATCTATTAATAAATTGTCATTTGGTTTTCCTGGGAAGTTTAAACTGTCAACGAAACCCCAATTAGTTTTCCTGGGAAGTTTAAACTGTCAACGACACCCCAATTAGTTTTCCTGGGAAGTTTAAACTGTCAACGAAACCCCAATTGCTGGTCTTTGTGTTTCACGTACACCATGAAACAAAGACTTTATCTATTAATTAATGAATGTCATTTGGTTTTCGTGGGAAGTTTAAACTGTCAAGGAAACAACAATGACTGGCCTTGGGGTTTCATGGACACAGTAGCATACACAATGTATACGAAGAGGTGTAATGTGTATGAAATTAATGGTATGTCCACTTAAATATTCAATACGGTATAATGAAATGCATGATGTCATAAAGACCTCAATTACTGGTCTTGGTGTTTCATGTACACTATGAAACAAAGACTTCATCTATTAATTAATTAATGTAATTTGGTTTTCCTTGGAAGTTTAAACTGTGAACGAAACCCCAATGACTGGCCTTGGGATTTCATGTACACAGTACATAATGCATCCATAGATGTCTACTTAAACATATAAACAACATTAAATAGGGTATAGTGAAGTGGATGATGATGTCGAGGAGACCCTATTTATTGGTCCTGGTCTTTCATGAAAATTATGAAACAAAGATATTGTCTATGCATTAATGTCAATTTGTTTTCCTGTGAAGCTTAAAATGTCAACGAAACCCCAATGACTGGCCTTGGGGTTTCATGTACACAGTACACAATGCTTACCAAGATTTGTACCCTCTATGAAATTAATGTCATGTCTACTTAAATATTCAATACGGTAAGATGAAATTCATGATTTTATGAAGACCCTAGTTACAGATCTAAGGATTTCATATATACTATAAAACAAAGTCATCATTATCTATTAATTAATGTCAATTGGTTTTCCTGGGAAGTTTTGAATGTCAACGAAACCCCGTCTTGTCTATGCATTAATGTCAATTTGTTTTCCTGTGAAGCTTAAAATGTCAACGAAACCCCAATGACTGGCCTTGGGGTTTCATGTACACAGTACACAATGCTTACCAAGATTTGTACCCTCTATGAAATTAATGTCATGTCTACTTAAATATTCAATACGGTAAGATGAAATTCATGATTTTATGAAGACCCTAGTTACAGATCTAAGGATTTCGTATATACTATAAAACAAAGTCATCATTATCTATTAATTAATGTCAATTGGTTTTCCTGGGAAGTTTTGAATGTCAACGAAACCCCGATGACTGGCCTTGGGGTTTCATGTACACAGTACGTAATGTACACTAAGAGTGTAATGTCTGTGAAATTAATGCCATGTCTACTTAAATATTCAATACGGTATAATGAATGCATGATGTCATAAAGACCTCAATTACTGGTCTTGGTGTTTCATGTACACTATGAAACAAAGACTTCATCTATTAATTAATTAATGTAATTTGGTTTTCCTTGGAAGTTTAACTGTGAACGAAACCCCAATGACTGGCCTTGGGGTTTCATGTACACAGTACATAATACATACATAGATGTGTACCGTCTATGAAATTAATCTCATGAATTCTTAAATATTCAATACGGTATAATGAAATGCATGATGTCATCAAGACTTCAATTACTGGTCTTGGGGTTTCATGTTCACTATGAAACAAAGCCATTAATTAATGTCAATTGGTTTTCCTGTGAAGTTTAACATGTCAACAAAACCCCAATGACTGGCTTTGGGGTTTCACGTACACAGTACATACTGCATACCAAGATGTGTAATGTCTATGAAGTTATCATCATGTCTACTTAAACATCTCAGTAAACAACTGATGTCAAGGAGACCAGTGTTTATTGGTCTTGGTCTTTCATGAAAATTATGAAAGAAAGACATTGTCTATGAATTAATGTCAGTTAGTTTTCCTGTGAAGTTTAAAATGTCAACGAAACCCCAATTACTGGCCTTGTGGTTTCATGTATACACTAGGCTATTTCATGCATACCAAATATGTTTGTTGTCTATGCCAATGAGCGAAATAGGCCTACATGATGTCAAAGAGACCCAAATTACTGCTCTCATTTGCTTTTATATACTGGGCACATCATACATATGTATTTTTCTGTTGTCATCATGTCTTCTTGGACATAAAGTAAACATTAAATAGGGTAAGAGTAAAATCCACGACGTCAATGAGACCCCAATTTGTTGTCTTGAGGTTTCATGTACCCAAAACAGACGCGATCTCACTGCGTCAATTCTTATGAAAGCATTCACGTTCATGTATTCCCAACATGTAACCGTCATAAATTTGGCCTTAGTCACACAGTGAAAAAGGAACTTCGATTCGTATGTGGCTTTTTACTTTCAAATTTCTTTTCATCTTCCATAGATTCTGCAGTCATTCCCATACCCCTCGGGTAGAATGAAGACATTCGGATGCAACCGGTACCCACTGTCGTTCCTGCCTTTCGAGCTGGAGCGGTACAGTGTATGAACGTTTCCTTATGCATGCAATGCTGCATGAGTAAAGCACTCCGTTGGCCAGTATTTCACTCCAGACTGTATCGACCTTTTGTCGACAAACATAATACTGACGTCATCGAGCATTACGTCACAGGATAGCATCGTGTCAACGAAACCCCAAAGATTGAGTGAGAACCGTCTTAAGCAGTGGTACTGATAGTAGTTCCGCTACGTCACACAGTTGCGCATTCTCTGGCATGTAAACTATGGAACGCCGAAAGGGCAATACATTCTGTTGTTTACTTTGATGTTGTTTCCTTTTATGCTGCTGTCTCCTTTTGTTGTCTCCTCTGATGTTGTTTACTTTGATGCCGTTGTTTACGTAAATGTCTATTTTAACGTTGTTGTCTCATTTGATGTTGACGTTTCCTTTAATGCCGTTGCTTCCTTTCATGCCGTTGTCTCTTTTAATGTTGTTTACTTTAATGCCGTTGTTTACTTTAATGCCGTTGCTTCCGTTCATGCCGTTGTTTCATTTGATGCTGTCGTTTTCTTCGAGTTTGTTGTCTTCTCTGACGTTGTTGCTTCCTTCGATGCGGTTGCTTACTTTGAGCTTGTCTTCTCTGATGCCGCTTCCTTTCATGCCGTTGTCTACTTTGAGTTTGTTGTCTTCTCTGATGCCGTTGTTTACTTTGATGCTGCTGTCTACTTTGAGTTTGTTGTCTTTTTTTCGATGTAGTTGTTTACTTTTTATGACGTCGTAAGTATTTGAGCCAACTAAATCGGAAGCTTTATTATACTGTTACGAGAAAACGGCTATCTTTCTCGTATATTTAGATTCATCCACTTGTAACAGCTTCTGGCGATGTCGTATTTCAAGGAGAAACCGTATTTTGAGCTTTGTACTTTGTAGGTTTAGCATTGTGGTGATTCAGCCCTGCGGGAGTTTGCAGCCTTCCGGTTCGCAAAGTCAGCTTTGTTCTCCTCAGCGGGGGAGTAGCGAGGTTCGTCCAGACAGCGAGGCGGTGTTAGTTTGCTTACGTAATGCGGGATAGAATACTTGACGGTCTTGTGATTAGACCTTTGTGTATGTCAATCTGGCTTGATGTGTCGTAATTTGTCAGTTTGCTTGTATAGGACTTCACACAGCAATTTGTTTCGTATGGGATTTTACACGATAACGGGGTCCTTTATAATGCCATGTACGGTGTGATTTAATTCAGTAGTTTAGGATGTACTTGTACACTGTTACTAAGCAGAATCTATGCCGAATTTTTATCCATCTTGTGATGGGCGATTTTTAGGGACTTAGTTTATTTTTGACTTATTATTGGAGCGGTTTCCGCTGCGTAGTATTTACGCTGCTGACTCTCAGCTGCGTTGCGTATGTTCAGCTGCTGAGCTGCGTCAAATTCATTTTGCTGCTGAGTTTCAGCTGCGCTGGGTTTAGCTGCTGTGTTCCAGCCGCTCTCATGCGCTTTAGCCGCTGAGCTTTGGCTGCTCATTTTCAAGTGCGCTGCGTTTAGGCCGCTGAGTTTTAGTGGCAATGCCTCACACTACATTGTACTGTTTACGCCGCGAAAGTTTCGTTAGCTGCAATAGCATAGTATGAGTGTGAGTTTACTGCACTTGCTGTTTATTAACTTGTTGAATTATTTTAGCATCTTCATTTGCTTGGTTTTGGGGCAGTGGTGATGACTTGAATTACATTTTCTAAACCTAACATGCTCCGTTAGTGTCCTCATTTATTTTCATCGGTGTCATCCAGCCCATACCTCTCCAGGTTATTGGCCCTTCCCTACCCCTTCACCAACCTGATTCCTCACCACACGACCGGTCCGGGCAAACGTTACAATACTGTTTCATTATTGAAACCATTCGGCAGGCCGCAGGTCGTGCTCACGTAGATGTAGGCCTACGGTACGGTAGGAGCTAGCTCTACGTTATAGAGCAAACTTCCAAGGAATCGATTATATTCATAATATGTTGCTGATGAAGCATGTAACACTCCTGATTCTTAATGAGGTTCAAGTTTCACCCTTGCCTAAAGGTCACGCTTCGTATCTTCATTTCAAATGTCACTTCAACGAAACAACCCATCATACACCTCAATATCCCACCATGTTTCCAAAATGATGATCCACCTGCTAGATATATAACTTTACATGATACATATACCTAATGGCTAATGCTACTGTGATATTCGACTTTGCGTACATACGACTCCACAAAAGTTAAAAAGTGTCATTTTAGGTGCATCCAAATACTTCTAACAGCAGAAATCTTGGATTCACGTTGCGCTCGATTTCAAAGCAAGAAGGGACAGCTAATGGCAAATTCCTCCCACGTACAAACGGACTACAGGGAGACATCACATTGAACCACATAATGACATAGTTGCCTATTGTACTCATGGATGTTATCTAGCCTTGTATGAGACATCCGGATAAGAATTTAAAAAAAAAATGGTTTTCTCCAGAGGCGACGTTACGGGGGGGGGGCATGAGGGGGCATTTGCCCCGCCGATTGTTTCCTTGCCCCCCAGTTGCCCCCCCCCCCCAGTTGCTCTCACCCTTCCCAATCAGATCTTGTACTCATCCAAAATTAATTTAATCACAAAACTATGATTAAAAAGTATCCTTTGGTGAAAGCTCTTAGTCCAAGGCACAGTAGTATTTGACGGTAATGCCATACGTTACACACTGCGATTGCACTTTCAAAGCACAGCTGTTCAGCCTGTTTTCTGCTTAATTGATCGTAGTTTTCTACATGTTAGGCTATTGGCTACACATTCGGTTTCAACAAGGATAGGCCTACTTGTTCGGGTGGCTAGCATACTGTAACGTAAATGGCCTTTACAAGCCTCCGTAGAGAAAGCTTCTGATAGAACTGCTCAAAATCCTGAGTTAAATTTTATTATTGCTTAATTAAAAGTTAATTAAGAGACTTGGGTAAAACAAAATCACTTAACTATTGTAAAAACACATACCGGACATGTGTGCATGGTTTACATGTAAATATTATTGTTTTTATTAGTAAATACTTAAAGAGATTGTGTTCAAACTTATGCTTAATGTCATGATCGAATTCATATACTATTTTGAAAACCTACAAACCAGATTGCATAAGTACCGCAGAAAGCGTTCAAGCAAAATAAAGATTACTTGTGCGCAGAGTTTTCTTTCATAGTACTGTAGAATATAGGGGGTTTTAGAGGCTCACAGTCGTGGATTGACTCCCCCAGCGACGGATATAGACGCAGAGTGAAAGAGACGTCACAACAAACAGTTAGCGATTAGAGTTCCATTTATTACTGATCTGACTGGCACGTAAATTAAGCAACAATCAAGATGATGAAAGAGAGAAAAACGACGGAGAGATAAGATGACAGAGGCCTACATATTGTACAGAGAGAAAGACGTTTACGGTTTGATGTCCAGAGAGCCAGTGCCGGCGGCGTGGCGAGGTCGATGGATTGACCCACGCTGAACTGCTAAGGATCATGGTATACATTGCCGACACTGACCAATCACAGGTCAAATGGTTGACCTACGTAATAGAGTGAGGCGGTTGCCATCCGTGATCTACCCAATCACGAAAGGATTGCGCAACCTTTCTGAGAACAGGGTCTAAGTTTACTATTTTTAGGTGTTTTATTGTCTAATCTGACTGTCTGAGGGGAAATAAAGAAAAGGTTAAATAAATCTGGGGTAAACACCGGAAGACTGAACTTTGTACGACCTTTTGCGTACGGTGGGGAAGAATGACCTTCTCTATACAACAGTACCTTGTTCTCTGGGTTATGAATCCGGTTGCATAGCAACTGATGCATTACCTAGCATCGTGGGAATCTCCGGAGTGGATGAAGCCTACCAGGCCTCGGAAACGCTACAATACGTTGAGTTCCATCATAGTTCATACAGTGCGATGTACGTATGTGGATGTGGGCATATCTGATGTACGTGCACGTAACGTTGTTGAATTGTTCAACTTGCTGGGTGGGAGATTCTGTGTATTGTCGGAGAAGTCAACAAACTCAAAGTAGACAACAACATCAAAGTAAGCAAAGCAAAAGCAATGGAAAAAAGACAACAAACTCGAAGTAGTCGGCAGCATCAAAGTAAACAACGGCATCAGAGAAGACAACAAACTCAAAGTAGACAACGGCATGAAAGGAAACGGCATCAGAGAAGACAAGCTCAAAGTAAGCAACCGCATCGAAGGAAGCAACAACGTCAGAGAAGACAACAAACTCGAAGAAAACGACAGCATCAAATGAAACAACGGCATGAACGGAAGCAACGGCATTAAAGTAAACAACGGCATTAAAGTAAACAACATCAAAAGAGACAACAACATTAAACGAGACAACGGCATGAAAGGAAGCAACGGCATTAAAGGAAACGTCAACATCAAATGAGACAATAACTTTAAAATATACATTTACGTAAACAACGGCATCAAAGTAAACAACATCAGAGGAGACAACTTTAAAGGAGACAGCAGCATAAAAGGAAACAACATCAACGTTCCATAGTAAACAAGCTTAGGAAATCAAATCAGCATGACACCCAGTGCAGTAGGACTGCACTTCTGTTGAAGTAGAAACGGTTATGTTGTTAGTTGGGCTTATGATATTCTGCGAAACGAAACGAAACGAAATAGCCTAAACATGAAAGTCTGTTTGCCACGTAATAGCCTGTAGCACTGACATAGCCATTCGTAAAAAAAATTATCTAACAGTCCCGTGAAAGTCAATTGTTCGGATCATCGTTCAGTCTTGTAGCCAGTGCTGTGTAATTGACGTTATCTAGTCAGAGATATATAGCCCTGGTGTATAAGGGTGTGAAGAAATCCGTGTGTACAATTAAGGAATGTAAGGCCGTCTCATGGGGTTTGCATTTAGCGTCTGTCCGTGGGAAGAGGGCGATACAAAACTCAATCTTTCAGCAATCCTTTGCTCTAAGTCAGACACCCAAATCGTCAGAGTTGGGACGCTCCTTGTCCCCGGCTAGCCGTATATTTACGCCGGGTGTGGGGCTGTGAAAAAAAAATCCATGTGTACCTTCGAGGTGTGCGAGGAGTCTGAAGGTGATTGCATTTTGGCTCCGACCTAACGGTTTCTTCCATATTTCTGTTCTATAGCTTAATGCTACATAGAACAAAAAAAAAAAAAAAACATAACTAAGTACTAGCTCACTCCCTCCTCTTTATAGTAAGCAACTATAGGTAGCCCACTTACTCATCTGTAAAGGTCGGGAATCTCCCATAACAGCATAGAGCTTTTGCTCTTGAGATGGTCACACCAGAGAGTTGTTATTGTAATAACAACTCCCCCTGGTCAGTCCAACGGTAAGATTAATCGACTCGCGACGATATGTTTGACGATGTTCATCGGGATCGATACGATACAGTGCATGTTACCCTCTTTTTTCTTCTTAAAGTCCCCTCGACTCTCTGGCGAAAAGTCAAGGGGCGAAAACCAAACATTTACTCCCGGAGGAGTTCTGCTCCCTTAAGGAGCTACGATACAGTGCCACCCTGACAGTCAGACAGTTGATCTGTTTAAGCTCTCAATGAGTGTCGATTCGTCTATGTAATTCCAAAATTCAGATTGTCTGAAACACATTAACAGCAGTGTTATCTCATAGGGTATATTTCATTTACATGGTTGCCTATTACCCTGATCTTCGTGCTTGCAACAGACTTGAACGAGAGAGGAGCTAGGAATAAACACCGTTCGAACCGTTCGAGCGGCTTGTTGTTGAACCTATCTATATATTAAGTATGTGTATATGTAAAGTGGGTCGTATTACGTAGCTTACACTGTCCTTAGGATGATCACTAACTTAAATTACTAACGGTCACAGTATACAGTCTAGGCTAGGTTAACGTCGGACTCAGGCCTAGCCATATACGTACGTGTCCGCATTGCCTACAGTGCGTACAAACTATTCTTTAATTCCAGCGCTCGCAGACATACCACGGGTGACGGTTCGCGGTGTGCGTATACTATATAATGTTATTTAATATTGTACGACATATACATATATATATATATATATATATATATATATATATATATATATATATATATATATATATATATATATATATATATATATATATATATATATATATATATATATATATATATATATATATATATATATATATATATATATATATATACAAAGATTGGAGAGGTCCATATACTAATAATAAAACTGAAAATAGCGATGAGTTTGAAATTCATGATGAATCAAATATATTACGCCAATATTTCGTAAGAATACACCTTACATCGTCAAGGCGAAATAGCAAACTGATAATACAAGTCAGTACATTACAAAAACAGCTGTAACAGAAGTAAGTGAGTAATACCAGCTCAAAATAGCTGAAGATTAAAACTCTTGACGTTTCTATTCAGGGTAGGTTGTAAGTCTTTAATGAAAAGAGACTCCATGATCTTGCGTCTATACCAGGCATTCTCTACATGGAGAACTTTAATATCACCTGGGTTTGGAAGTTTATGGGACGCCGTTTTACAGTGATCGTGTATGGAACTGAATTCTTTGAAATAGTCAGCATTTACATGTTTTTTAAATCTATCACAAAGCCTGAGTTTGGACTCCCCAATATAATTATCTTTACAAGTTTTGTCTCCACAAGGAATATGATAAATACAACCACTGCTTTTAAGATCAGGAATTTTGTCTTTAACCTTGAAAAATGAACCAATTTTAGAACATCTGAAAGAGATCTGTAGTTCTGCATTAGAGCAACGTGTGAAAGACTTAGAGATAGATCTAGCAATTTGATTAGATATATTACCACAGTATGGTAACTTAAGATAGAATTTCGATACGACTTTATTCTCGTCCACAGTGCAGGGGACAGGGCCCATTAGTAATCTAGATCTTAAATTACAGGTATATCTCTCAAAGCTCTTGATGAGTTTAAGAGGATAAGCGTTAAGAAGAAGGCAATTACGAATATGACGAAGTTCCTTATGGAAAAGTGCATCGGTAGAGCAAATACGTCTAGCTCTACAATGAAGTGCTCTGATAACACTGGTTTTGTACTTATTAGGGGTCCAGGATTTCCAATTACAATAAATACCGGTATGAGTGGGTTTTCTGTATATAGATGTAATTAAAGAAGTACCCGAATTACTGGAGACGTCTCTGCAAATGTTGATATCAAGAAACGGTATTTTGCCGTGTTTTTCAATCTCATAGGTAAATTTAATGCTAGGATGAAAAGCATTGAAAGTGGCAAGAAGTTTGGGTAACTCCTGCTCAGGCAAAATTATGAACGAATCATCAACATATCGCCTATAGTAATGAAACTTTGCATTAGGCAGAAGAGAATTTTCAAGGTGGCACATAAATACATTGGCAAAACATACACTAAGAGATGATCCCATAGCTACACCATCTATTTGCTTGAATAAGTGATTATTGAAAGAGAAATATGAACAGCTGGCAAGATCGATCAACTTACGCATATCAGCACGTTTGATGTTGGTGTCAATTAACTTATCCTTGTAAATAAGTAAATAAGTAAATATATATATAGACGCGTGTGTACGCATAATGCATTGCATGCAGTAAATTCTCTGTGACGTACGTAATATCCTTATGAGTAATGTAATACGTCACAGAGGATTCCCTTTCTGGGTTTATTTAATATTATATTCAGTCTGCGTCTCTGCGCAATAATTTTGTAATTCAATTTTAAAAATGTTTACTTGCGTGGAATGAAACAGTTGGTAGAATTGGGCTGAATTAGGTCGGACGTCCTTGGTGTGCGTGTGATTTGGGGAATGTTGATTAAGAAGGTTCAGGAAGGAATATAAGAGCTAAGTTATCTTTACGTTTATTTTATAAATTTTCGGTTCATCGGTTGCCAAACTTAATAATTGACTTTCGTTTATTTTATTAATTAGATAATTTTGTAAGCTTTAATAAGAAAGATATTGTAGGGATGGGCATAGCAAGTAAGTAATTCGTAGCCTTGAAGAAATCTTTGTTAGTCTATTTCTTTAGTTTGAATTCGCTTTTCCTCCATGAATCTTCACACTCATAGGACGGAATGTAAACATTTGCCGACCCACTTAAATAAATTATAAAGTCCTAACATCTCGGACACTTTTACATTGGTAGTACGAGTGGGGTTGGCAATTGTTGCTTTTGTTTTTGAAGTATCAAATCATTAAAAAAATTTAGTAAAGTTCCAGAAGATTTACACTCGGGAATTACTTCCTGTCAGTTATTGTGGCAGGCAATCGATGAATATATAGGTTTACATTGTTTCAGAAATAATAAGAAAATTTCATAATTTTGTGTTGAGGTATTTGAAATGTTAATGTATTTGCTAATTAGCATGGTCTTGTTACAACGAACCTGACACTCTAAGAAAAGTACAGTATTAATATTATTTATTTATTTATTTATTTTGTTTTAATACTTGTTAATTTCCAAACTTTCTTAAGCTGTTTTTTTTTAATTGCGTAGAAATTTTCAAGCCATTTCTAATGTGTACAGGCCTAGACCTATTCATAAGTTTTACATGGACTAGAACCAATAAGGTAGGAAATTAACAGTTGCTGATTTGAAATTATTACAATAAGTTACCCCTCCTTGTTAACTCCATAAGAAACAGAATGGAAGGACACACAAATTTTGATTCAGGTGACCAAGTAAGGGAACCCAACATTCATAGGGTCAATCAGGCAGGAAACTTAGGGGTTGGTTTTGGTCCTAATTTACAGGAACAGGTTTTTCCTTGGTCATTTGTTCCAATGGATTTTCGAATTCCGATATTTTGTGAGCTTAAACAATCCCCCAATGACCCCTCATTTTTAGAGTGGAAATCTGAGGTGGAGACAGCTTTCAAAATGTGGCGTATCCCACCAGACCACAGTGTGGAGCTGTTATTACGTTACTTGGGCGGTGATGCAAAACGAGAAGTGTTGGTTTCAGGAAAGGAGAAAACCCTTACAGAAATTTTTCAACTTTGGGGAGACATTTAGGATGGGCAAATGAAACTCACAGATCTCCTCTCAAAATTTTATGCACGATCCCAAGTAGCATCAGAAACCATGCGTGGTTATGCACTGAGCCTCCAAGAATTGGCAGTAAAGATAAAGACAAAATCACCAGAAAATATGGGAGATAAGATTTTAAGGGACAAATTTGTTGAAGGCTTGTACATGCCTCATCTAAAATTTGCAATGAAAAAGGCAGAAAGGGCGAATGGGGATGTAACCTTTGAAGAAGCAAAGGCGGAGTGTATTATTCTTGAAAAAGAGAGTCAGGCCATTGAAAGCACAGAATTTGATGTTAGTGTGCAGTATCAGAAGGCCACCAATGCTGCGACCTCCACAAAAAATGATCCACATGCACTAATGAAATCATTGGAGGCATTGCAAAAACAAGTAGATTCTCTGCAAAATCAGTTAACGGGGAATGTGCAAACACAATCTACTCCGTACTTGGGGCCCAACTACCCACAAGGGAGATGGCAGCAGCCCATAAGACAGGATGAGAGGGGGACTAAATTTAGGTTTACCAATGATGGGACCCCGATATGCTTCAAATGTAATGAGGCGGGCCATATTGGAAGGAACTGCCCAAATTTTCCTTGAAGGGATCATCCTAAAAATCAAGAAAATTATCAGTTAAACTAGGGGAATCCGCTGTTAAGAGCCAAACGGTGGATCGAAATGGGGAGAATCAGGGATCAAAAATGGAAAAAACAAGGAAAATTGACACACTAATTGGAAAACATTTAACGGCAGATATTGCTATTGCAGGTATAAAAACAAAATGTACACTTGACACCGGTTCACAGGTCACAACAATTTGTGCAGAGTTTGTCAATAGGCACCTGAAAGGAATGAAGCATTTAAGAAATGACATAATATGGTTAAATTTAAAGGCAGCTAATGGGATTAAAATACCATATTCCGGGTACCTGCAGACTAATGTGACTACTTTGGGTGCCAGTGTACCAGGGGCCGGGATCCTTGTTGTTAAGGAAGACGCTGCACAAAATGTTCCCTGCCTGTTAGGAATGAATATACTGAAACATGTTCATAAACAACTATTTAGTATTAAGGGACAGAAATACTTCACATTCATAGGACGGAATGTAAACATTTGCCGACCCACTTAAATAAATTATAAAGTCCTAACATCTCGGACACTTTTACATACAGTGCGTACTAAACTACGGAAGCCGTGTCGACGTGCTCACGAGGGTGGAGGATGGAGGATGTGTTTGTAATTCTTTATTCAGATATTCGGAGAGATATCTTTCTTTTCTGTTTCGTTTCGCAGAATATCAATAGCCCACCACGGTAATGATACTTTGCGAAACAGAACGAAACAACTGTATACTTTGGCCGATTGACTCTCTCCTTAGGCATTGAAAAGGCTACACAAGTACAACAGGTCAGTAACGGTGTCAAACAGACTTTCATGTTTAGGCTATTTCGTTTCGTTTCGCAGAATATCATAAGCCGTTAGTTGAACTTACGTGGCAAGGACTACCATGTATCATGGACGATATTTTCGTACTCTTTTATGTATAAGTTAAACCAGAGAGTTGTTACAAGTAACTGGTTTAACCACTTCGCATTTTAAAGTATGATTATGAGCGACGCAAGTTACAACTTTGAACTTACCACTCATTTGATCTCTAGCTGCATGCTAGTTGTACTGAATGCTGTACAGTAGCATACTTTTGAAGAAGCAAAACCAGCTTGTTCAATTAATGGCGTCACCAGGCTTTGTTTGCAAATCGGCTGTTCTCAGTGTGTACTGTTTTTCATAAAGGAAAAGATGAATGTTGATTAATTGCAGCAGGACAGACATGGAAGACATAACTACCTGAACACACTATCAGCCTTGTGGACTAACTTGAAGACTTGAACTGATGGTTTCATCAAACGGTCTCTGTCTTTTTGCGGCAGCAATGATGAGAAACTGTGAAACTGTTCAATTTGCAAGTATCACTTACAAATTTCAGTATTTTTAAGTCAGCAAGTGTGTTTCTCATTAGCTTTGTGACATGTGACAAGCATAAAAAATAATGTAAATACTGTAGCTTTATTTGGAAGAGAGAAGGTATTGAAAATAAGGTATCCATGTTGGGAATGTTAACTTTGCCCCAAGAATGCTCTCACTGTTGACTGATTTGTGTAACATCAAAAGTCACAGAGTGAATGTTCATACCGTGTTCTATAAGAAGCTCAATGGAGGACTTTGAGCATGTACATTTTTTCTGCAGTTGTCAATTTCATTTTTTATGAAGTCTCACTTTAACCCACTGAAGTTTTCCTTAAGCCATCAATGAACTTCTTGTTTAAGATAGCATCTGTCTTTCATCTCCTGCAATAGTGGAAATCATGATTTGATATCATCTGGACTTGAAATCTGTGCAATGTCTTTGGTCTCTGATATTGTAACTTTTTTTTTTTTGGGGGGGGGATATCCTTGGTTTTGATCAGACAGTTTAAGATGATGTGGGGAATTAAAGATAGTGAGTACGGAACCCTTGATAAGTTTTCTACTCTTGATATTGATACTATTTCAAATGTGATATGATTCTTCTGTGAAATGTTTTCGGCATGTAAAGCTGTTTTTGGTTGGTTTCAATCTTTTCCCTTTACTTGGTGAATCCATTCTGACATCAGACTTTTATCATTATGTGGAAACATTTAGATGAGTGAAGAAAGGTTGTAATATACTTTTAGGCTAAAGAAGTGGAAATGTGGATAACCTGACACAAAAATGCAGTAAAGTAATATAGTTGTTGCAAGCAGGCCCCAAGCAATCAGCACCTTTCATAAGAAAAGTGCAGTGCTTGTAAATAAGTTACAATAAGTTACTAAGGCAAGTATACATATTTAAAGCTGCCGCTAGGAAAATCCAGTTGTAACAGTAGCTATAGGTTTCAGGAAAGAAAGTGTCCCTACAGCATACAGGGCATTCTTGCTGTGTCCCCACAACATGCTGGTCATTCCCTCTGTCTCAAATTGCTGATCCAAATGCAGACAAGACTGCTGTATAAGAAAGGTATATAAGCCCACTAGCCAGTTGTGTTCAGTTTTGTGATGAAGTACTGGGAATTGTGAAGAGGCTGTCTAATATCTATGTAGTACTGTATGGAGAGGCTGTTCCACATTGTAATAGTTCAGGAGTTTGCTCATATGTTATGACTGTCTTGGCTGGAACTGAAGATTTTGAACAACTTGATGCTGATATGGTAGACGTAAGTTATGTACGTTGTGTACGTAGTTTAGGCCTACCTAAACATTAAGTGAAATGTAGCTGAGCAAAGAAGAATCAATTTTTTTTTTATTCACTCTCATCCAACATTCAGGTTACCATGTGGAACATAGTGTTGTATAGAGATGGTCATTCTTCCCCACCGTAGGCAAAAGGTCGTACAAAGTTCAGTCTTCCGGTGTTTACCCCAGATTTATTTAACCTTTTCTTTATTTCCCCTCAGACAGTCAGATTAGACAATAAAACACCTAAAAATAGTAAACTTAGACCCTGTTCTCAGAAAGGTTGCGCAATCCTTTCGTGATTGGTAGATCATGGATGGCAACCGCCTCATTCTATTACGTAGGTCAACCATTTGATCTGTGATTGGCCAGTGTCAGCAGTCTATTCCATGATGTTTAGCAGTTCGGCGTGGGTTGATCAATCGACCTCGCCACCCCGCTGACACTGGCCCTCTGGACGTACAACCATAATCATCGTCTGTCTCTCTGTATACCATGTAGGCCTCCGTCATCTTATCTGTCCGTCGTTTTCTCTCTCTCTTTCATCATCCTCATCTTGATCCTTGCTTAATTAATCTATGTGCCAGTCTAATCATCAATAAATGGAACTCTAATCGTCACATCTTTCTCTGTTCTGACGTCTCTTTCGTTACCGTGATCTTATCCATCGCTGGGGCAGTCACTCCAAGACTGTGAACCCCTAAAACCCCCCACATATTCTACAATAGCAGTGATGCTCTGCAAGCAGGCAGTTAGTCACCATTTAAGATATATGGTCATCAAAGCTATGTAACTCCGATTCACAATGGCCAAGGATTTACTGTAGGCTACTTCAAAAAGCACATTGTTCTTCCAAACTTTAAGTAGCAAGACTTCCAAGAAAGGTTTTTGTTCCTTGACAAGGACTTTCAAACAAAGACCTCCATTGATATTTTGCCTCTAGTATTCTTTTGCTTTTCAAAGTTGCCCATGTTATACAAGCTATGCTAATACTAGTTAGGATGCCTAGGGCTTGATCTATAGTCTAGCCTTTGTCAGCTGTTTAGGCTTTGTGATTAGAAATAAAATTGAATATTACCTCAAAAAAGTTTGCTAACAGAAACACAGCAGCTACTCCTAGACTAACAAATGAAGGCCTTCCGTTCGTTGGCCTACCCCCTAACTGTATAGGCCTATACGAATCCTGACAAATGGTAAGAATAAGCACCTACAGGCGTAACTATCATCTTTTTCTTGTGTGATGACAGTATTATGCCCACATTTCTTTTGTTACTGGACATTTTATTCACATTCAAAGCTTATGAAAATTGTATGAAGTATTACTACGTTAGTAGGCATATACATTCAGAATCAGTAACGTTCGTACTGTAGCTGCATGCAGCGCAGACGCACAGGTGACCTTTGTTAACAAAGCATTTAACTTAGTTACAGGTTAGCGGCACGATAGTTGCACATTGCATACCTCTCGACCTAAAATGTGCTGAAATTTGGCTTTGTCAACGCATTACCATAAAAAAAAAAAAAAACAGCAGGTTGAGTTACCGGTGGAATTGTATGTTACGATCAGGGTTGAACCGATTGGTACAACCGAAAGCTGCGCAAGATATCACCATTTTTGTGGCTTTTAACGTTAACTTCTTTACTTCCACTGAATTTGTGTTACGCGCCGTTCCGTAGGAAAAGTTCTTGCCCAACTCCGTAGGACGCCCCTAAAATTTCTCAGCTTCACTTTTCGCTCATGACGTCATAATGACGTCGTTCTCGTTTTCTCTAGTTCTTTGGTTCTCACTCAATCTTTGGGGTTTCGTTGACACCGTGCGATTCTGTGACGTAGCTTCTCGATGACGTAATTTCGCGTAAGTCGTCATTTCGAGTCCAGTATGGCAGTATTGCTATACTTGGGGACAGTACTACAGTACCAATATAGCACTGCAGGGTTGGCAGAGGAGTTCTGCGGATAACTGGAGCTGACACCAAAAAGTTTCGTATGCTTTCGACATTGGGATACTGTTTCATTTGATGGTTAACTCTAAGTCTACACAGTACATAATGCATACCAAGCTGTGTAATGTCTATGAAATTATCGTCATGTCTACTTAAATATTCAATACGGTATAACGAAATGTGGGGTTTTATGGGGTTTCATGTACATTAATGCATACCAAGATATATACCGTCTATGAAATTAATGTCATGTCTACTTAAATACGGCATAATGAAATGCATTATGTCATCAAGACCTCAATAACTGGTCTTGGGGTTTCATGTACACTATGAAGCAAAGCCATTATCAATTTATTAATGTCAATTGGTTTTCCTGGGCAGTTTAAACTGTCAACGAAACCCCAATAACTGGCCTTGGGGTTTCATGTACACAGTATACATAATGCATACCAAGATGTGTAATGTCTATGAAATTAATGACATGTCTACTTAAACATATAAACAACATTAAATAGAGTACAGTGAAGTGCATGATGAAGTCAAGGAGACCCTAATTATTGGTCTTGTCTTTCACGAAATTTATGAAACAAAGACATTGTCTATGAATTAATATCAATTAGTTTTCTGTGAAGTTTAAAATGTCAACGAAACCCCAATTACTGGCCTTGGGGTTTTATGGGGTTTCATGTACATTAATGCATACCAAGATATATACCGTCTATGAAATTAATGTCATGTCTACTTAAATACGGCATAATGAAATGCATTATGTCATCAAGACCTCAATAACTGGTCTTGGGGTTTCATGTACACTATGAAGCAAAGCCATTATCAATTTATTAATGTCAATTGGTTTTCCTGCGCAGTTTAAACTGTCAACGAAACCTCAATAACTGGCCTTGGGGTTTCATGTACACAGTATACATAATGCATACCAAGATGTGTAATGTCTATGAAATTAATGACATGTCTACTTAAACATATAAACAACATTAAATAGAGTACAGTGAAGTGCATGATGAAGTCAAGGAGGCCCTAATTATTGGTCTTGTCTTTCATGAAATTTATGAAACAAAGACATTGTCTATGAATTAATGTCAATTAGTTTCCTGTGAAGTTTAAAATGTCAACGAAACCCCAATCATGACTGGCCTTGGGTTTCATGTACACAGTAGATAATGCATACCAAGATGTATAATGTCTATGAAATTAATGTAATCTTCCCCTAAACATCAAATATACATTAAATATGATATACAAAAATGCATGATGTCATTGAGATTCCAATTACAGATATTAGGGTTTCATATATACTATAAAAGAAACACATTTTCTATTAATTCATGTCAATTGGTTTTCTGGTGAAGCTTAAAATTTCAACGAAACCCCAATTACCGACGTTGGAGTTTCGTGTACACAGTATATAATGTATACTGTACAAAGACGTCTAATGTCTACTTAAATATTCAGTACGGTATAATGAAATACATGATGTCATGAAGACCTCAATTACTAGTCTTGGAGTTTCAACTACACTATGAAACAAAGACTTTATCTATTAATTAATTAATGTCATTTGGTTTTTCCTTGGACGTTTAAACTGTCAACGAAACCTCAATGACTGGCCTTGGGGTTTCATGTACACAGTACATATAATGCATACCAAGATGTGTAATGTTTATGAAATTAATGTCATGTCTACTTAAATATTCAATACGGTAAGATGAAATTCATGATGTCATGAAGACCCCAGTTACAGATCTAAGGGTTTCATATATACTATAAAACAAAGCCATTATCTATTAATTAATTAATGTCAATTGGTTTTCCTGGGAAGTTTTAAATGTCAACGAAACCCCGATTACCGACCTTGGGGTTTCATGTACACAGTACATAATGTACACTAAGAGTGTAATGTCTGTGAAATTAATGCCGGCATGTCTACTAAAATATTCAATACGGTATAATGAATGCATGATGTCATAAAGACCTCAGTTACTGGTATTGGGGTTTCAACTACACTATGAAACAAAGACTTTATCTATTAATAAATTAATGCCATTCGGTTTTACTGGGAAGTCTAAACTGTCAACGAAACCCCAATGACTGGCCTTGTGGTTTCATGTATACACTAGGCTATTTCATGCATACCAAATATGTTTATTATCTATGCCAATGAGCGAAATAGGCCTACATGATGTCAACGAGACTCAAGTTACTGCTCTCGCTTGCTTTCATGTACTGGGCACATCATACATAGGCCTATGTATTTTTCTGTTGTCATCATGTCTTCTTGGACATAAAGTAAACATTAAATAGGGTAGGAGTAAAACCCACGACGTCAATGAGATCCCAATTCGTTGTCTTGAGGTTTCATGTACCCAAAAATTGGTTAAGTTTCTCATGAATTTAGCATTCACGTTCATGTATTCCCAACACGTAACAGTCATAACTTTGGACCCAGTCACACAGTAAAGAAAAGGAATGCATCCATATCGATTCGTATGTGGCTTTTTACCTTCAAATTTCTTTTCATCTTCCATTGATTCTGCAGTCATTCCCATACCCCTTGGGTAGAATGAAGACATTCGGATGCAACCGGTACCCACTGTCATTCCTGCCTTTCGAGCAGGAGCGGTGTTGCTATGATGAACGTTTTCTTTTGTACATGTTGTATTCGTGCAAAGCTGCATGAGTAAAGCACTCCGTTGGCCAGTATTTCACTCCAGACTGTATTGACCTTTTGTCGAAAATGAGACATACATAATACTGACGTCATCGAGCTAAGTTCGGCGTGAATATGTTCTTAGATGACCAAACCAGTCTGATACAGAAGTACATGGAAAGAGAAAACAAATGTGCTCTACATGGATGCTTCAGGATCGATAATTAAGAAAGTACCTCGACAAGACAAACAGGTATTGTATTACGCACTGGTAATGGAAAATCCACTGAAGGGTAAGGCAGCGGTCTCTGTATGTGAGATGCTTTCAAATCAACACGCTACAGAAGTTCAACATTTCTTGACACGGTTTGTCAATGCTGTAGGGAAAAAGATTCCTTGGCGAGCAGAAACAGACTTCTCTTGGGCAATGATCCAATCAGTCTTGTCGGCATTTAATGGAGATAATTGTAGATCATACCTATCAAGGACTTACCAGATTGCCAGTGGTAAGCACAGAGAGCGTCAGATAGATGGTTACACCTACCCACACATATGTACTGCGCATGTGATAAAAGCCGTATCCCAGCACTTACGCAAAGAAACCGATGACAAACAGAAGGAGCAGTTCGCTCTTTATTGCTTTGCTCTGCTGCAAACTGCATCATCATTTCAAGAAGGAAAAGAAATTTTCGCCCATATGTGCTCGGTATTCCAACCCCCCCAAGAAGAGTCCAACGATGGTGCGATCTCTGGAACTTCTTCACAAGTTGATTATGAAATCCGACCTCCACAATAAGGTAGAAGAAGATGCGTTGGAATACAACGTACCAGACGATGAAGATGTGTCCATGTTTGTAGAAAGGCAAGAAAGCATAAAGAATTCATCGCCCTGGAGAGAAGAATTTGTTAGAATTGCCAGTGATGAACCAGGGAGCTACCACTCTGACAGCTCCCTGGTCAAACAAGGCTGCAGCAGTGAGGACACTGAAGTACCCCCAAATGAATATGAGATGCCAGGTTTCATCTGCATATTTCTTGACAATTTTCTTCATGTCTACCCAATGTGGAGTGCTCTTTTTTTTTGGTGACCTAAAAAGGTATGCATGTGACAAGAATGGTTCCATTTCAGAAGATTTTCCTAAGCGTGCGACCAATGCCTTGATTAAGAACTGATCTGGCAACGTTAAGAAAGACGTTCTTCCCGGTGTGAGGTGTCGACTAAGACCATGCGAGTTCGTAAGAAAGCAACTCGTTAACATCACAGAAAGGTTGAGGGAGATAGAAATAAAGCACAGTCTGCGAAGAAAGAAACCACCCAGGGATGAAAATGATCAAGAAAACTGGTGCAAACGCACACCATCGAAACAAGGCAAAGAAGGCAAATATTTTACATCCCCTCCTCCCATGCCAACGCCGAAAATCAGAAAAAGTAACAGAAGCTCACCAGTGTGTCAGTCCAGCTGAATAAGCTCTCAAAAGCAGGATGAAGCCTCATCGCATCCTACATATAGCGCAGCGCACAAAAGCAATGTCCCAACTTGGGGAGGTACTGTCAAATACAAAGGGAAAACAGTAACAATGGATAACACCTGCCCTATCGACAATTTTATTCTAATAATATCAAGAATGTTGAGGGAATATCCAGCTGTAAAACTTGCTTTACAACGCATCCCAGATGATGTATGCAGGAATATTATTACGGTGGCAGATTACGGGAGCAGCCGCAATTGGAGCATGGCAAAATTCGTCTGGTTACATCTCGTGTGCAAGTACGAATTGCAAGCACACTCCCCACAGACCTGGGATGTCTATGGAAGCGAGTATGAAGCATTCGTCCAACACCTTGCTGGGATACAAGGCACTAGTCAAACATCAAATTGTTCTAACGACAATTGTCCACAAAAACAAATGGTTCGATATACTTCAGACATTGAACTTCAAAGGTATGGTATTGCGTTCAGATGCACACTAACGGAATTAACATTAACCTCTGGTAAATTTCTTTGCCTTATAAGTTATGTTGCTTGCTCATTTGTACTAGAAGTTAATTAACAAAGATTTTGTAGTAATTAACTGGTCATTTTGAACAACCGTCGAAATACGCATTTTCCTTAATTTTCAGAGGGAGAAAATTCTTCCAAAACTTCCTGTACATAGATTTTTGTTCAAAAATGTTTCGTATTTTTAATTTCATCTGTAGGATGAACATTCAACCAGAAGAAACAACATTGCAAAACGAATTGTGTAAGTGGGAAGTCCCGTTCGTAAGGAAATGCAAATTGCTTTGTACTAACACGTCCAGGTAAATCTTTGACTTTAAAGCCATATTTTACCGACAATTGAACAGGTTCCTTTATGAAAACGAATAATGTTCCACTGCAGGCATTTAAAAAACCCCATACCAATATCTTGTTCCTAATTCAAGATATTGCTGTTTGAAGAAAGACTCGTCTGGTGAAGACAGATTTCCAGCTGTTTCAATGTTACCAAAATGTCATGTAAATTTGGAAAGTACTGCAAGAAGTCTTTGTTTTCATTTGAATTGACACCTGCATTTACCATATTAGTTTAACACTAGTGAAAATATAGATTGGGCATATTGTAGATTTCCTTTAAAGTATTGTGGACATTAAAGGTCATATCGCTTACACCAATGGAATATTCTTTTAAGACAGTCGAGGTTATAATGAAATACAAAGGACGTTTAAGTTGTTGAACATGGTTGATATCACAAAGCGTAGCATTATGCAATCAAACATTTTCAAAGAATTATTTACTGAAAACTCCGTAACTCCCGAATTGGCCATTGAGATGTCACTTTTGCCAATACTAAAGAGAAAAAATATTTATTTTTATGAAATATCAAGATAGTTTTGTGGCCAAGGGACACTCAAATTCTGAGCATCTAATGCCAATATGTCAGTTAATCAGATTCGAAGTAGATGTACGAACATACAACGAAAGACATTACTGGGGTGGGGGTAGGCTGTTGTTTTTTTTTCTTTAAATGGTCATTAATATAGTCAGTCGTTCTTGATGTTTCACGAAATGAATCCAATCTCCCTTTTCGTTTATTTGCGTTTATATTAAAGTTTAATGTAGACAAACTTCACATAGGCTTTGTTGCTGTAATCGATGACGATCTAGCACCAGTCAGGGCCCTAGGTCAGGTTATAAATGTGAAGGTCTCAAATTCAGACATGTTGGATTTTTTTTTTCAACTGAGTGTCGGTGTCACCGCGACAGTTTCAGACATTACGAATACCTTAGCAGGAGGAAATTCAGAATTTTATAACAGAGGGGATGCAGTCTTCACGAAAAGGGCACTATCAGGCTTGGCCTGGCTGAAAGTAAAAATATACTGGATGGGGTGGGGGAGAGTAATAGCAGGTTTATTACGTTTCCTACGGACAATTTAAGCGCGCCTCCACCATAAGTTTGGTGTAAAGGAAGATTTCGACTTTTTAACCCAGCATTGAAATATGGGTATCATGTCTGCATTTTCCTCAGCTCAAGTGAAAAAAAGAGGAATTTCTGGGAAATTTAATACATATAAGATGGTTTAAAGTTATACAAGAATCACTGTAACTTATGCATCCTCTGTGATCTTTTTCTTTGAGTACTTGGTAAAATAGTTGGAAGATGAACGTGCATATAGGTATACGGGGTCTGGAAATGTGGACTGCGGGGGGCGAGATTCTTTGTCAGAATTTTGTTTGTTACTTATTAGATTCTTTGTCCGAATGTTGTAGACAAACTCCCCAAGTAGCCGGAAACGGCGCTTCCTTGGCTAGTGTACTAGGCCGCATGTATACAGTATTGGATGTCATGTCTACAATTTGAAATAAAAAATCTTTGAAAATTGATAATACATGTAAGGGAATTCCCGAGAACGTAGTCACAGAGAAAAAAAAATGATTTCGTCGGTTAAGCAGAAGGTGAACGTGTGTAGAATCTACACAGAAATTCACCCAGGGCACCTTGGTCTAATGATTAGGGGCACATATTGCCTACACGACATTGATATTTCACAAAGGGCGCGAATCCGGAGTGTTCAGCAAAGGTGGGGGGGGGGGTCTGGCTCCAGGGTGTTGCCATTTTAAAATTTCTCTTTTCGTTTGAGAAAGTTTCGTTTATCAAGTAACCTTAGATACAATTTGATGCAATATGAGATGATTAAAAGAATAGAAGTGAATACGATGGGTAAAAAAATTTGAACTGTAATTAGTTTCGTACTGCGTTGTATTATTGATGACCCACAGTCACTGTGCGGAAATAAGGACATGGTCACGGAGAACATTCCGACATTTTGGGGGTCAACCACCCTTTGTTGTGCTCAGCCCGACTATGTATTCAACTAGAAAGAAAAAGGTGGTTGCTGCCGCATTTCACCACAAAATAACGGTTTGCACTCAAAGGTAAGTATGAATGTATGTATGTATCTGTATGTATGTATCTGTATGTATGTATCTGTATGTATGTATCTGTATATATGTATCTGTATGTATGTATCTGTATGTATGTATCTGTATGTATGTATGTATCTGTATGTATGTATCTGTATGTATATATCTGTATGTATGTATCTGTGTGTATGTATATATCTGTATGTACAGTATGTATCTGTATGTATGTATCTGTATGTGTTACTCTCTCTCCACCTCTCTCTGTCTTTCTTTGTCTCTCTCACTACATGTGTCTCTGTCAGTCTATCTATGTATATATCTATTTATCTATGTGTATGTATGTATTTATGTATCTATCTGATATACCCATCCTCGGATATGTATTTTTTTTTTTAGAAATTTCTTAAAAATGAATACAAAGGCGATGAAATGTTGAAAAGAAAATTGTCAAAAGTCTCTTTAAACATGATTAAAGGCACTTTCCAAACGTCCATATGCAATTATTATGGAAAGACTTTAACCTTCTACATATCGCTTACAATTTTGCAAACAGTTCTTTTGCAAAACGTTTCTCTTTCAACTCCCGCGGTGTCATCATATCAGACTGATTGAATACGTCCTCTCAAATTTCTCGTTCATTTATATTTTATTATGTGTCCCTATTGCATTCTATTTAGTTTTATCTTTCTATATTCTTATTGGACTTAACAAAATATTTTATAGTTGTAAATGTAACTTCTAACATTTAACTTTGATGTAAACTTCTCAGTCTCTTTCGTTCTTATCAGGTACACTCTGTATGGCGTAACGGTCCATCGCGGGAAACATTTCTGTTGCAGGTTAAAAAGTGGTGATTGATGGTATAACTAAAGGGAGCGATGTACGGCGATGCGTCAACATTGATGATTGGGGCCAAAGAAACAGGAAACTATCTGATTTACATCAAACAGTAAAACGATAGAGCTGGGAATCTGGCAACACCATGCCACCTTGGCGTACAAGTAACAACACGTAGCTGCTCGCATGGCTCTCTAACTTTAACGGATTTCATACCTTAGTTTGTCATTTTGTTTCCTAAGAAGAGTAAGTTGGCTGATTTCATTGCTGACATCAAATTTCAATTTTGTTGGCAAAATTCTCCTCCAAGTTGGGGTTAAATACAACCTCAAAGCTGATATACCTTCCTTGCCTAAACTGTAGAATGTGACAATAGGTCTAAAACATATAGACAGGTCATTAACCATGACGGCACTGACTCTGTAAGTCGGTTATTGAAGAAAGAGGCCTATATATTACTCCTTAAGTCTGATGCATCGAAAGGTATGAGAAGCCCACAGTAAGACGTTTCTAATCTCTGTAAACATGTAAAGAGCATCCAAACAATATTTAACGGCGGCACTTGAATTCCGTATAAAACTGATTGACGATTTAGCAAATCGAGGGAAACAAAATTCAGTCTCTTGCAGATGAAGTAACAGAACTGAAGAGATTATTGCTACTTGCTACTTAGGTGGAGCTATTCAACATACAAAAACATTTCTCTAGAAGGAAAAACGTTCGTATTATAGGTCATACCACAGAAAAGAAAAAAAAATTCAAAGAAATAACGAAGAAAGTCATGAAGATACAGGTACACATAGGAGGGCCCACCGTGATGGAAACCCACATAATTGTAAACCGAGACATATCCTCATTAAACTGTCCTTTTACTTTGAAAGAAATGATGCGCTCACTAAATAACGAAAAGCTCCCCAACACAGAAAATTTCCTATCGACCCTGCATATTAAAGAGGACATGCAAGAAAAGTGAAAATTGATACTAATGGTCCAACTTTGCACAGTGATGAAAAAAATCCTTGGGTTCATGTTTGGCGGCATACTATTCGCCCAATTTGTGCTACTATAAATCTTCTTGGGTATGGTATACAATAACCTTGCTTCAATCCTCCCTTCGACATCGGTCAAAAAGACTTTCTCTTTCCTTTCCTTTGTTGATTTTTTTTTGGGGGGGGCTGCATCACGTAGGACGCAGATTTGGATCATTGTGCATGTTGGAAACTGACATGTAAAACAAGAGATGCAGGTACTTTGTATTTATATCTCATAACGACATCTTTTGAAGGCGGCTCCTTCAATGCTATAGGAATGCTATATGATTTCAGAAGTAAGGTAAGTCCATATAGAGTGTATGATCCCTATTTTTCTTTTTCGTGTGGACCAAAGGTCATTTGAGGTCACCAGAAGGGAAAGTCTGAGCGACTGAAAGTTGCTGAAACTTGGAACTTTAACTTGGAACTTTAACTGTTGGTTGCAATTGATTGATTGATCTCTGTCAAGTTTTGATGAGGTCAAAGGTAACATGAGGTCAGAAGAGGACATGATTTGAAAACATTGTAAACATTGTATATACAAGAAAGTTGCTTAAACTTCAAATTCCTTATGGAGGTCGTCCATTGTGAGTAGATGATCCCTGTTCCTTGCCAGTGACGTCAAAGATCATTTGAGGTCGACAGAGAACAATCTCGGGAAAAAAATTTGAGTAAGCTATGTCAGCTGCTGGTTGATGGAACTTCAAATCAACATTGGTTGCTCTGGATGCTTAGATGATCTCTGTCATGTTTTGGGGATGGCAATGGTTACTCGAGATCAGTGCAGGGGTCATAGTTTCGAAACCTATAAGCACCGTATCTCCAGCAGGGAAAGTGACCGGAACTTCAAATTTAGTGTATAGGCTGCCCATTGTAAGCAGATGATCCATATTGCGTTTCACTGAGGTCAAAGTTTTGAGGTCAACAGAGGTGGAAGTTTGAAAAATCTTTAAATGAAGATATTTCAGCAAATAAATTGTGCTGGAACTTCAAACTGCTAACATTCGCAGCTATTTATTAGTGCATCTCATATTCTTAATGAAACTACATGGATATGCTTATTTGTGCATGACAATGTTAAAAATCATTTGAAGTTTTAAAGTTGGGCTCCCTTGCTTCTGGAGGAGATAATAAAATTTCAAAGACCTCTTGGCTTTCTTGTAAACTGAAAAAGTTGCGTATTTCAACCAATCAGATTCTTTGTCGCATAGCGTTCCAGTAGGTTGCACTTTTTTTTCAACCAGTCAAATACCGCATACTGTAATACAGGATGTATACATTGTTTTGTCAACATAAAAAGCAGAGCTCCTGGAGGAAGATGAAGTGTTTTGCCCATATTTGTGGGACTCATGGCGATATTAGACCAATTCTAACGAGATGCGTGGTTGAAATGTATCTATTCAGTTAATGTATGGAAAGATTCACAAGGAAATCAGGCGAAGATACCGAAATATTTCATTAACGAACTTGCCGAATTTACGTACGTTAGGCCTGACACAGTAGCAGTGTTGAAGATATCCTAACCATACCACAGCCCAGAGGTTTTTGCAGATGTAAATATCATACTTTGTAGATGAATTTATTATGATCAAAGGAAGAACCGAATTGCTTTAAAGGGGTCACTTGTGGTCGAACCCCGAAAATGACATTAACACAGTATCTTCAAGTAGGAAACTTTGCTGAATGGCCTACTTCAAATGTAGATGTATTTTGATCACAGGAGGCAACCTTACTGTTTTCAGTGGGGGTCAAGGTCATCTGAAAGACTAGAGTCAAAACCTCAAACCTCATTTACATGATGTTTTTAGATAAATAAAGCAGAAATGAAACTCAAATACCTTGTTAACATAATATTTTGAGACAGGAACCTTGGGATGAATGTTATACCTAATATAAAGTAGATTTGCAATGACTTCCATGATCAACACAAAACTATATTTTGCCAATATATTCAGATTTACCCGTGCACGAAGAAACCATTGAAACCCCAATGCATATTGGCATTCTGGTTTTACAATCCCGATAATATTTTCCTACCACAATTATGGATATTTCAAGGTGTAAGAAGAAAACGAGTTTTTCAAATTTTGCCTTAATCTCCAATGTCCACACAAAATTTCGGGGGTCAAATCCATCGATACGTGGGGCCCACGGGCCCAAAAGACATACTAACTTTGCTAATTTTACCCCCATTGACTTTGCACGTAAAAAGTTTTCAAAAAAAAAATCTTAGTTCTAACTCCGTTAGAGGTGCCAGCTTTCACCTCAAATATCACAAAATGTAAACAGGGAATAACCCCTTTCCTTAATTAAGCCTTTAAGGGGGTGTATACGAGAATGTCCACACAAAATTTCTGGGGGCAAATCCATCGATAAGTGGGCCCACGGGCCCAAAAGACATACTAACTTTGCTAATTTTACCCCCATTGACTTTGCACGTAAAAAGTTTTCAAAAAAAAAAATCTTAGTTCTAACTCCGTTAGAGGTGCCAGCTTTCACCTCAAATATCACAAAATGTAAACAGGGAATAACCCCTTTCCTTAATTAAGCCTTTAAGGGGGTGTATACGAGAATGTCCACACAAAATTTCTGGGGGCAAATCCATCGATAAGTGGGCCCACGGGCCCAAAAGACATACCAACTTTGATAATTTTACCCCCGTTGAAAATCTTGAAAGAAAAAAATGTTTGCTTTACTTATTTTAGAAGTCACGTTTCTGTAGGCTGAAATACATTTTTACTTGAAATTCTCTGTCCTGAGAGATATATAAGCTTTTTGATTCTTTGCGTGTATGTATGTATGTTTGTCACGGCTACCTTGTAAACACGATATCGCAAGAAAAGAATCGTTTACAGATCTCATATTTGGTTTACGGGTGAACCATATATTGAGTAAAAAGAGCCTATGGCTTTTGGTGGATCTCAAATGTCATTTTGGTTCAACACAATATGTATTGTGAACACAATATTTCAAGAAGGAACTAAAACCGATCTCATATTTGGTTTATTTGTGAGCTTAATCAGGACAAGAAAGAAGCCTATTGTTTTTGGTGCAGGTCTGATGTCATTTTGGGTCACAGGGGTCAGTGGAAACCTTGGAAACATGATAACTCAAAAAGGGAGACTTGTACAGATCTTATATCTATTATCTAATGGAGCCTTATTGAGGAAAAGAAGCCTAGTGGTTTAGTGTGAGGTCAACGGTCATTTGAGGTCAACAGGGGTCAAATATTGAAAACCTTCTAAACATCATACCTCAAGAAGGGAAACTTGTACAGATATCATGTTTAGTATATGGGTAAGCCTTATCGAGGACAAGAAGTCTATCATTTTAGTGAGAGATCAAAGGTCATTTGGGATCAACAGGGATCAAGTGTTTAAAACTTTGTACATATATTATCTAAAGAGGGGAATCTTCAAGCAGGGAAGCTGAGATAGATTTCATATTTGATTTGTTGGTGTACCATATTAAGTGCAAGAAGCCTATTGCTTTGCTTAAGGTCAAAGGTCCTTTAGGGTTTACAGGGTTTATATATTAAAAGCCTTGTAAACACAATATCCCAAGGGAGAAAAACTGCTACAGATCTCGTATTTGTCATATGGGTGTGCCTAATGAAGGACCAGAAGACTATTTTGGGGTGAATGTCAAATATCATTAATGGATCAACGGGGTCAAATAGTGAAAACCGTGTAAACACAATATCTAATATGGGAAGCTTTTACACATCTCATATTAACATACGGGTGAGCCTTATTTAGCACAAGTGGCCCATTGTTTTTGGTGGGGGTCTAAAGTCATTTGTTGGTCACAAGGGTCAGATTAACTTTGCAAGCACAATATCTCACTAACGTTAAACTTGCACATGCATTTCATACTCTTAAGTGGGTGTACCTTATTGAAGCACAAGAAATCTAACGTTTTGTTGAAGGTCAAAGGTCATAAAATTGTGAAACCTTGTAAACGCAATATCTCAAGAAGCAAAATTCATGAAAATAATTCCTAACGCTGATTTCATCGGAACCATGATGCAGTTGTTTATTCTGGCTTTACCTTGGGTACGTTATTTGGTCGAAGGTTGTACTTTCCCACGCTACATATGATGGGTTGTCGTGTAAAAACGCATTATTTAATTCTCTTGGAGGGTATCATCGGAACATTCGTATTTTTTGTTGTCTTCTTTGCATTTTTTTCAGATATACCACTTACCTGTCAAAGATATAGGTAACAGAAGTAAACGTTCTAAACCCCGCAAGGAGAAAATCCCGAACACATAACTCTAGTGTGGTTTTGATGACTTCATTATGAGGATTTTGTTTTAAATATGACATATCACATAGGGCGATATTTTATTATGGTATTACATCAACTTATGATTTCACCACTTAAGATCTAAAAACTACATTGTAAACAATGCCATCTGCTGCCCTACGTTCATAACTGAAAGGCACATTATATCTCAACATGCACACCTGCATACACATAGTAGAATAGATGTACACATGCATGTCCTATGAATATTGACAAATCTATTCCTGTTTTCAAAGATGATACCCCACCAAACATGATAGTATCTTGTGGTCAATACACCACTACACCTACATAAGATATGAGAGCTCAGTGCCGGCTTCCCTCTTTGGATATTATGTTCACAAGGTATATCCTACAACTGTTGACCACAAATTTACCTTTGACCGCTAAGAAAAACAATAGGGTATTGTACTTAACGTGGTATATCTACCTATGAAATACGACACATGTCCATGCACCCCTTCTTAAATATCGTGCTTAAAAATTTTACAGAGATTGACCTATGTTGACCTCACCCGACTTTCGACTAGCACATATAGAACTCTCCTATTTATACTCAATGTGGTGCACCTACACATCAAATCTGTCGTAATTTCCCTTTGATTGTTTATAGATTTAAAATATAATCCTTTAGTCGGAGATTTACAATGTCTTCTGACTCGGCGGCAGAACAGTAGTTTTATGTAATAACTTAATCATATTTTTCTCTACCTTCCTGTAGTAATCCCCACGAGTATTTGAGCCGTAACCATCAAAGGCTGCTGTTGCATGGGTCATTTCATGTACAAATGTTTCATATATGTAATACATATTTAAAAGACTCTACCATAGAGTAAAATGAAATCAAAATCACCAACTACCCCCGATCGTGACATTGTTTATCCTTTAACAGTAGTTTTAAATGTTCAGGTACGTGGGTTTTCCACTACCACTAACGTTTCGATCGGAAACGTACTGTTTAGTGCAGCTCTATTAACAAAATCATATATTATTTTTTTCGGCAGGTGCCTTCCACCTGTGAATTATAACGTCCAAATGTTAGTGAATCAGATGCTGAATAGATGTTGGTATGTTGCACATTCTCTCTTTGCTTTCTGCTACTGTTATCTGAGATGACCCACAGGAAGAAAAGAAAAATAAACCACTGTACCACAGAGAACAAAAAGTTAAAGCAGTGTACCACAGAAAAAAAAAAAAAAAACACTGTACCAAAAGAGAACACAAAATTGAGCACTGCACCACAGAAAAAATAAATAAACTGCTGTACCACAGAGGAAAAAAAATACTAATCGGTCATAACAGGTTAATCATCTGTCACAACAGATTAAATAAAAATTGGGCCACTGTAATCTGTCGTAGCAGATTACCTAATCTGTCATGACAGATTAAATAATCTGTCGTTACAGATAAGATAACCTGTCGTAACAGATTATTTCATCTGTCATAACAGATTGAATAATCTTTCATAACAGATTAGATAATCTGTCGTGACAGTTTATTTAATCTGTCATAACAGATTGAATAATCTCTAAAAGATTATATAAACTGTTGTAACATATAATTTAATCTGTTGTGACAGATTATTTAATCTGTCGCAATAGATTGAATAGTCTGTGGTAACAGATTATGTAATCTGTTGTAACAGATTAACTAATATGTCTTAACAGATTATTTAATCTGTTGCAACAGATTATTTAAACTATTATGAATATTGCCATTTTACACACCTCTAGAAACTCTAACCCTTCTGCTTTCTTCCATAATTTCAATTATAATCATGTTTTGTCAGATGCTGATGCTGACTTGTGTAATGGCACTTTATCAGTTGATGAGTGTCGGAGTGCTTTGGACGATATGGCCCTCAATAAATCGCCCGGGTCGGACGGCCTTACAAGTAATTTCTATAGATTTTTCTGGGATTCCATTGGTCCCATGGTTGTGGCGTCTTTTAATTATGGTTTTAAAATTGGTAAGCTGTCTCAAGAGCAGTCTCGTGGTATTTTTAATGTTATTCCCAAGCAGGACAAGGACCCAACTAAACTAAAAAACCTTCGCCCTATCACACTTCTTAATACGGATTACAAAATTGTCGCAAAGACTCTCGCAAATAGGCTAAAACGCGTTTTAGAAAAAATAATTGGTAATAATCAGACTGGTTTTATGAAAAATAGATTTATTGGCGAGCATGTTAGATTTACTCTCGATTTGATTGACTACTGTAATGATAATGACATCCATGGTTTTATTTTACTGGTGGACTTCGAGAAGGCTTTTGACACGCTTGAATGGAACTTTTTACATCATTGTTTGAGAAAGCTAAATTTTGGCCATGATTTTATTAACTGGGTACATGTTCTACATATTAATAGCACTGCTTGTGTAACCAATAATGGTTATTCTTCTCGTTATTTTAAGTTACAGAGAGGTGTTAGGCAAGGTTGCCCCTTAAGCCCCTACTTGCTTATTCTTGCTGTAGAGATATTGGCTCAGAAAATTGAATCAAGTGCTATTATAAGGGGGCCTCGTGTCTTGAATTACGATATTAGAATCACTCAGTATGCTGATGATACTACTATTTATTTAAATGATAATCCACAATCACTTTTTGATTCCTTGCCGAAGGCAGAAGGAATCTATGCGATGGTGATGTCGTGTGCGTGTGTGTGTGTGTGTATGTATGTGTGTATGTGACACTTCTTGTAAACACGATATCTCAAGAAGGGTAACCATTACTGATGTCATACTTGGTGTGTGGGTTTGTCATATTAAGTAGATGATCCCTATTGTTTTTGGTGGAGTTCAAAGGTCATTTGAGGTCACCAGAGGTCAAAATGTGAAAACGTTGTAAACATAATATCTCAAGAACGGTAACTGTGACTGATGTCATACTTAGTGTGTGGGTTGTTCATATTGAGTAGATGATCCCTATTGCTTTTAGTGGAGGTCAAAGGTCATTTGAGGTCACCAGAGGTCAAAATGTGAAAACCTTGTAAACACGATATCTCAAGAACGGTAACTGTGATTGATGTCATATATACTGTGTGAGTTGGTCATATTGAGTAGATGATCCCTATTGTTTTTTGGGGCGGTCAAAGGTCATTTAAGGTCAACGGAGGTCAAACGGGAAAAACCTTGTAAACGTAATATCTCCAGAAGGGTAACTGTGACTGATGTCATACTTACTGTGTGGGTTGGTCATATTAAGTAGATGATCCCTTTTGTTTTTAATGGAGGTCAAAGGTCATTTGAGGTCACCAGTGGTCAAAATGTGAAAAACTTGCAAACACGATATCTCAAGAACGGTAACTGTGACTGATGTCATACCTGGTGTGTGGGTTAGTCATATTGAGTAGATGATCCCTATTGTTTTTAGTGGAGGTCAAAGGTCATTTAAGGTCAATGGAGGTCAAACTGGAAAAACCTTGTAAACACAGTATCTGCAGAAGAGTAACTGTGACTGATGTCATACTTACTGTGTGGGTTGGTCATATTAAGTAGATGATCCCTATTGCTTTTGGTGGAGGTCAAAGGTCATTTGAGGTCACCAGAGGTCAAAATGTGAAAACCTTGTAAACATGATATCTCAAGAACGGTAACTGCGACTGATGCCATACTTGGTGTGTTTGTTGGTCATATTGAGTAGATGATGCCTATTGTTTTTGGTGGAGATAAAGGTCACTTGAGGTCACCCTGATTCAAACTGTAAACACATTGTAAACACAGTATCTCTAGAAGGGTAAGTGTGACTGATGTCATACTTGGTGTGTGGGTTAGTCATATTGAGTAGATGATCCCTATTGTTTTTAGTGGAGGTCAAAGGTCATTTAAGGTCAATGGAGGTCAAACTGGAAAAACCTTGTAAACACAGTATCTGCAGAAGAGTAACTGTGACTGATGTCATACTTACTGTGTGGGTTGGTCATATTAAGTAGATGATCCCTATTGCTTTTGGTGGAGGTCAAAGGTCATTTGAGGTCACCAGAGGTCAAAATGTGAAAACCTTGTAAACATGATATCTCAAGAACGGTAACTGCGACTGATGCCATACTTGGTGTGTTTGTTGGTCATATTGAGTAGATGATGCCTATTGTTTTTGGTGGAGATAAAGGTCACTTGAGGTCACCCTGATTCAAACTGTAAACACATTGTAAACACAGTATCTCTAGAAGGGTAAGTGTGACTGATGTCATACTTGGTGTGTGGGTTAGTCATATTGAGTAGATGACTCCTATTGTTTTTTGTGGAGGTCAAAGGTCGTTTGAGGTCCACCGAGGTGAAAATTTTCTAGCACATTATCTCCAGAAGAGTAATGTTGACTGATGTCATACTTGATGTGTAGGTTCCCCATACTGGGTAGGTGATCCCTATTGCTTTTAGTGGACGTCAAATGTCATTTGAGGTCACCAAAATAAAGGTTATTTGGGTTAAAGGCTTATTAATGTGGTGTTTCAAGACCAGTAACTGCAGTTGATCTCATACTTGTCATGTGAATAATTCATGCTTGTTATAATATAACCATGTGGCAAGGAATCACAAAGCCTTTTGGCTTTCTGGTTGAAACTCTTCACCTGTTGAATTCTTTCTATAATGCTTCTGGTTTGAAGGTTAACCTCGATAAAACGTACATTTTCCCTCTTGGGCCTTTCACACATGCAAAGCCTAGTTGGCTTGATAATACTTCTCTCACTTGGGCAACCGGGCCGATTACACTTTTGGGCATAACTTTTAGTTGTAGTAGGGCTGATCTCTTCAATTTGAATTTCCCTCCCAAGTTATCTCACCTTAAAAACACTTTAAATTCTTGGTCATACAGGGATATCACCCCAATTGGAAGAAATGTTATTTTCAAGTCGTTTGCAATTTCTCAGTTGGTTTATCTCTTCCAGACACTTTCTGACCCCCAAACAGCTTCATCACTGAGTTGAACACCATCATGTATGATTTCATATGGAATAACAAACCTGACAATGTGAAGAGGCAGGTTATGACTAACCCTATTGGTGTAGGTGGTCTAAAGGTACTCAATTTGCATAATTTTATTCATAGCTTAAAAATTTCTTGGCTAAAGAGGTATGTAGGCGATCGCATGGGTGCTTGGAAGATTTTTGTGGATAATTGCTTAAATGATGTTGGGAAGCAATTCTATTTCATCTGCAATTTTAATACTAACGATATCCCATTTTTCACCAATAAGTTTGTGAACGATATTTGTAAAGCTTGGTCAACTTTTAGCTATAAGGAGCCCACCTGCAATTTTGGAAATGAAATAATTTGGAATAACTCTCATATTAAGATTGATGATACCCCTGTTTTTTATAAGTTTCTTTATTCGAGTGGAATTTATTATGTTCGTAACTTCTTCAATAATGACGGTTCACTTCGTCATTATAATCAGTTTATCGAAGCGTATAATCTGCAGCCTTTTCCATTCACGTTATATAATGGTTTAATTACAGCTATTCCTAGATTGTGGAAAAGTAATGTTAAGGGTGAGTCTTTTAACTTCAAGGAAGTTTGCATAGAACATTTGAAAAATAAAACACGGGTTTCTCATTGGGTCTATAATAATATGTTGATTAAAGATAAGATACAGCCTACAGCTTTGGATAAATGGAATTATAATTTTGATGATAGTACATGGTCTAATATTTTTTCTAATGCTTGGCATTCTGTAAGGGATGCAAAATTACACTATTTTCAATTCCTATTTCTACATAGAATTATAGGCACCAATTATCTCCTTTATAAAATGAAAATTGCTGAGAGCTCTTTATGTTCTTTCTGTAAAACCCAGGATGAAACAATTGAATATTTATTTTGGGGTTGTTATATTGTTTCCTCTTTTCTATTAGATGTGGAAACAACCTTTATTGGCAATTACTTTAGCTTTTCGAAAGAGGATTATTTTTTTTGGCTATAAGTTGTTATTGAAGCACCCGTATAATTTTTTAATTTACCATGTTAAATTTTACATCTTCCAATGCAAATTGAATAACAAGGAACCTAATATTTTTGATTTTCGCCATAAATTTAACTTTGCGCTACAATTTTTAAATAATTTTGATAAAAAAGAAAGGGAAAACGTTACTTTAATTATGATGAATTATACAATGTGTTTATTTGTCGTGAAAATTGATACATATATATATATGTGTGTGTATGTGTGTATATGTATAGATATATATATATATATATATATGTGTGTGTATATATATTTGTCTATATATATATATATATGTGTATGTGTGTGTATATATATATATGTGTGTGTCTTTATGTATATTTACATATTATATACCTGTTAATTGATAGGGATTAATTTCGAAACGTACTTGTTTATGTTGTGTTTAAATACTTTCTTATTAACGTGTAACTATGTTGTAAACATTTTGATATTACGCTGTAAATCACAAGTGAAATGAATTGAATAAAATTTGGATGATTCCAAAAAAAAAAAAAAAAAGAATATTGCCATTTTATGTTTGCCTTCTAATTATCCAACATGGGAAAACCTTTTACACATCTGCCTTGCAGCTACCTTCAGCGACTCTAGATTACAATCATGCACACATGTTGCTCTAGTGGTTATCATTCCTTTATTGCAGCCTATACTCATCGTACCAGCTGGATTTGGCTGGCAAGATTTCATTTGCATAATCTGGACGCTATTTGAAACGCCCATTTGAAAAATGATAATACTTGAAAAAATAATCTCTTACTGTTACCACAGATTAAACACTCTGTTGCGACAGATTATTTAGTCTGTTATGACAGATTATTTAATCTGTTATGACAGATTATTTTACCTGTTATGACAGATTAGTATTTTTTTTCTCTGTTTTTTTCTCTGTGGTACAGTAGTTTAATTTTTCTTCTATGGTAAGGTGGTTTAACTTTTTCTTTCTGTGGCAGGAATGGGCCATCGTGGTTATCTTACTCAACCTACCCCGACAGTGTAGGTAGAAAAATTCTCCTACGCGATCTATGGATGCCTCGCGAAACCGCTTTTTGCCCACTGTGCATTGGTACATTTTGTTCTCCTCACCAGGTCACCGCTACAGTCGTAAACGAGTTTGTGAGTTAATTTGAATGCAGGACTTACTTGGCATGTGTCGATGTTTTTTTCCACTGAGGTGGTGTTTCGTATGCGTTATCGAAGACATATACGTGGCTGTTCGTATGTGCCGTTATACCATCTAGGCCATGTTGTTGCCTGCAAGTTCAGTTCTTCTAGTGTCCGTTACATAGTTTTGCTTTCCGTGAAGGTCTCGCCGTTTGTCCGAGTTGCGTCATCATCGTGTAGACATTCGTATACACCCTCTTTAAGGCTTAATTAGTATGTCTTTTGGGCCCGTGGGCCCCATTTATCGATGGATTTGACCCCCGAAATTTTCTGTGGACATTCTCGTATACACCCCCTTTAAGGCGTAATTAAGAAAAGGGGCTACTCCCTGGTTACATTTCGAGATATTTGAGGTGAAATCGGGCACCCCTCACGGAGCTGGGACTTGTCACAACATTCTTTAGGGATGTTACCTACCTAAGCGCTGTAGCCCCTTCTCAATACTACGCATGATAGCATTTCGACGTGCACCAAAGCGAATAGCTTATACAGCAGGGTCATACTAATGATTGCCCGTGAAAGCCCGTGATAGCCCGTCAGAAAGCCCGTCCGAATGCCTGCTATGCACGGTGAATGCCTGTTGTGTGCATGCATGATTGCTCTTACTTCCTGTCTGAACTTGAATGCCCTTCGTTGGTTACAAGAACAGTCTGACACTATAGTGAGCGTAGTTAAGCTAATTTATTTAAAAGATAAGTTAAGTTCATCTCGCATCGATGTCATCATGGTAGGGTCTAATTATTCCTCAATTCTACGGCACATGCACATAGGAAGTAGTCTGGTTAGTGTAACCCAGAGCCGTATAACTGGCATTTTGTGACGTCACAAGTGAACGAAATAGGTCCAGGTGTGCGGATTGCGTAGAACGCAGGCAAATCTTTGTGGGATTAAATAAGTGATTCGTAAAAAACTCAGCGAAAGTACTATATTTCTCAGATTAATGTAGGCCTAAGACTGGCATTCCATTAACGAATTACGGATTTATGTTTTGTGTGAAGTCGTGGTAGGAGGTGAAGTTGAACAATTGCTAGTAGCACGCCAGTGCAACTGCAAGTGCCAGTAAGCTGACTGGCTGTAGTCTGACAAATAAAAAAAAAAAACAGTCATTTTGATGACAAGTGCAAATATAGGACGGTGTGAAAGTAATCTAAGAATGTAGTGCCTGGGTTACTGCCACTATGACGATAACTTGCTAATCTGGAATATACCAGTGCTTTTTTTTTAAGGTTTTCTTTTTGAAGGGGAGGAGGGGGGTGGGTTGGTGGTGTTCACTTCTGACTGTACTTCTGACACCTGCTGTTTCCCCATCCTCTCTGGAATGGCCTGTCATTGCACAGAAAACTGCTCCAAAAGAGCATGATTTTATTTTAAAGTTTTTTTTTATTTTGATTTTAATAAACAATTTTTAGATCAAGATTTCTATCCAAAATATAAAGGGAGACGCCTTTTGAATGAACTTTTATTGACCCAAGGATCTATGGTATGAAAGGTAAATAATGAAGTGAACCATAGTCCACAAGTTGTAGGAGGATTTAGAAATAGGGAAAACCATGATCCTAGATGAATTGTTATTCATGAAAATAATTTAATACCTGGGTCAGTCTTGGTTTTTCAGTGGTACAGTCTGATAAGTGGAGTATCCCTATTGTTTAGGAATGATGTAAACACGTGTTTGTTTCATACTGTACTGCATATGCCATTGTACGGTTGTTTGCTGTTCTTTGTAAACATAAGCACACTGTTATTTCTTGGTACCGGTTCCTCCACTGCGATTGTATCTCATTGTATTCGTATGTAAGTAGAAATCAAAGACAATAGAGCGCCGAGGGCGCAAGACTGGTTACTCACACGAAAGTGTACACAACTGCGCGTAGTATGCAATGGAGCAGAGCATCCGCCATTTTAGTAAGCAACTTTGATGTGTGGTATGGAACGCGGAAAATGAACATTTTCTAGATGCGTTGGCCAAAGTGACATAAAATCAGTATGTTGATAACCAACGTGGGGATTTCACTGCTGGGTGGTCATGTAGCGTTGGACTACAGAATAGTCAAACACTAAATCAAAACCACAAATATTACAGGGCAATTTCCACTATCAGTAGCTGAAAATCCCCGGCACATGAACTGAATCCATTCATGACCCGTTGAAAGTTTTGCCAAGGTTTATCTCTCTTAAAAAATATTAAGAAGGTATCAACGATTAAACTTTCATTAGCAATAGCTAATGTTTTCCATTATATTTTGGTGTCTAATTTTACTCTCATCATTGCAGTTTTGAACCACATAACCAACCATGTCATCAAAGAAAAAAATGTTTTGGGGAACAATATAATCAAATTTCTTCATTCCGCATCCCTCAACCCCTTCAAAATGGGCAGTTACACTGTAAGACTTGCATTAGAGGTTACAGAGATTCGCAAATGTGGCCAGATGCTAAAATTAAGTCCGGGAAATTTTGAGTTTCTCTTTTTTCTCTTAAAATCAATATGATCTCGATAATTCCATGATGAAACTGTTATGACAGTTTCGCTATTGAGTTGGGAGTTGGAAATTTTTTCTGCCAAAAATTTGATTTAATACTAGAATATTCCTTTAAGGTGGGCTTTCTGAATGGAGGGGCATACAAGGATTTTTCCGGTAAAAGAACTATCATCCAAGTGGAGCGCCACTCCCGTAGAAAACTGAGCAAAAAGGAAGCCCCTAGTTTGGAGGGCATGGGATTTTTAAGGTGAGCAGGGGAGGGGGCACTGGGAGTTTAAATTGGGCTGGCACATGACAAAATTTTGTTTTTAGAAATGCGTGTTCTTTAGTGCACGTAAATGAGTATAAGCTCAGAGTGCAGCTATGAGCGAATTCAATAGATCTTCGTGGAGTCCTGACTGTCGAACGATTCTTCATTACTTTGAAACCTTGATTTGACAATCTTTTAGATTTGGGGTCCTTTGATAGGCAGGAATAGGTTCATTCGGAGATCTATTGAAAATATTAATTTGCAGAAAATAAAATGAAGAAATACAACAGGAACACAGAAGTATCCTGGTAATAAGTTTCCACATGATTTCTGTAATTCTTATTTGCTATTTCTTTGTTTTACTTTCTGTAAATTTACAGAATTTTTTTTTACAGTGTAGGTCTGTCTGTACGTGCCGTTCGTTTGTGTAAGCTACGGTCACTTAATAAAACTCGCATCGACACCCCTGAACGCAATTATTTTACAAGCTACACTCCGGGTTTATTCAAATTAGAATGGGAAGGCTACGGCATCTTCTCCTTAAACAGTAAATGTTACTACTGGTTAGGTTCGTTCAAGGTCAGTTGTAAAGGGGTCAACAAAAAGTCGGTTACCATCACGAAGGGCAAGTTCTTGAATGTTATTCACCAAAAACGTTCGGTAAAAGCCACTAATAGAGTTTTAGGATGAAAGATGGTCGAATGCAAACCTACATTCAGGAAAAGATTGCACTGTCATATTTACACATAAAACGTAAAGTATCCGACGATGGTGTTTCCACTACCGCCTTGAATTTGTAGGGCTAATGTATACCTTAAACGACCATGCAAATTTGTAAATAATGTGTTCCCATCTATAACCTTTTGCTGAATCTAAGCTATATCATATATCCTGTACATGAATGAACTGTGCATATAACTTCAGTCCTATTTGTTTGTGTCATTCGTTGTCATCGTACAATCTCTCCACTAAGCTACCTATTCCCTCCTAACGATCGAAACTTCCCCTTTCAGTTCACAACTTAAATACGTCTCCTCAGCTCCGTCCACTGAGCTCATCGTTTATTTAAGGTCATCCCAAGGACATCTTCTTTCGCACTAGTGACCGTGTGGTTAAGGTCTTCCCGACGTAGATCTTTCGGATCTACTCTGGGATGACTTGCTTGCTCTGCTGACCAAATACAAAAGGATTGCTCGCGAAAGCAAAAGGATTGACAGTCAGAGAACAAAAGGATCGGGGGGGGGGGGGTGAAGTCTTTGGTGCACCATAAAACTACACATGCAGCTGGTACACACATATTCTGTGCGTGCAATTCGACGCCTCCACTCAGCTGTGCTGTGATATCGGATCTGTAAATGCAAATTGGCCACCAGTTTTATGTAATCCAAAATTTTGGGCCCATGAAAATGTTTACTAATTCTTCACTCTTCAGATTAACTGAGTTCCAATGGGATAGCCTGTTATAGACTACTTAAAAAAATCACAAAATTTCAAGGGGGGGGGGGGTTATACGACTACCCCTCATCCTTGGATCCACTACTGTCGCATGGATGCATTTTCTTGTATTTGCTTCTCATAAGAAAGTATTAAGTTGTACGTACGCAATTAGTGACCAGGGTGAGTGACCAATGGTCATGCTGTGTGGCCGGTGTTTGGGTTACTCTCCGTCTGCAGCCTGTCACAGATCCCAAGCACAATGATGTGAATTTCTGCCTATTTGAATGAGCCGGTGAAAATTCAATGATACCTTGCTTTCCTTACTTACACCTAGTCAGTCACCGCTAACGTACGGAATCTATACTACGTAGGCCTAACTATTAGCGCTCCGCTTAGATAGTCCTGCAGTTACTCCATGGGCGTCAATCCTGGAAGGGTCACTTGGGGGAGAAGAGTGAACATGTGCCCCCACATTTCGATAGGTGGGGGAATAATATCAAATTCCAATCCCCCACACACATTTTGTAAAAGAGAAATGTTTTGGTTTACTGTTTGAATGGAACTGGGACATTGTAACAAATATCGCCCCACATTTTTGGTGAGTGACTAATGTAATCGCTAGGCTGATAAATGCGGCATGAGGGAACTCTGCGTGATCAGTTTAGGTGTTTGTATACCAAGGTTAGACTCATCTACACATCCAAAATCATGCCAAAGTTTTCCACGCTCTACGCATGCAGTGCTTACTTGGCCGTATTATATTAATGGACAAAAGGTAATGGATTTACTGATTTACAGTAGGCCTACCTTTCGAAGCAGATCGAAATTAGTGAAGAACTTTTCCCCAGCCTGAGTAATTCCCCCCCCCCCCCATACATCACGCTGGGTAACGGTAGAGTTTGGAATGGCAAATTCACAGGAGTCCCTATAACACACTAAAAAAAATCTGCTCTGAAAATACTCAGCAAATAGACTGACTACACATCCCATATTTGACACACAGTGCGAGTAAAGCAACTCAAAATTATGAGTAAGATATGGTGGAAATACAAATTTTGGGGTAAAATTGGCTTTTTTTCTCAAAACAATCGGCAAAATTCACTAATAGTTCTCAAGATATGCTTGGAAATACAAATGTGGGGGCAAAAAGTTGGCTTTTTTTCTCAAAACAATCGGCAAAATTCACTTGGTTTATTATTTTAATAATATTATGTTGAACAATGTGTTCTCAGGCAAGTACTTACAAAAGTTTAAAAATAATTGATCCAATAGTTCTCCAGATGTGCTGGAAATACAAATTTGGGGGCAAAATTGGCTTTTTTTTTTCGAAAAAATCAGCTAATTTCACTCTCTTTACTGCAAAAGTGACATACCTTGAATATTTCATTCTCAGGTAAGTTTTTGCAAAATTTTGCATTAAATGCTCAAATACTTCTCAAGATATGCTTGAAATACCAATTTTGGGGGAACATTGGCTTTTTTTTCCCTCAAAATTCAGCAAATTTGACCCGATTTACCATACAACTAATACATCTCGCACATACTGGCATCAAGCACAACCTTACCAAGTTCAACTTAATCGCTCATATGCTCTTCAAACTATTCAGGAAAAACCACAATTTGGACAGGTCCGGACGCACACACACACACGCGCACACACGCATTGGCACGGACACGTTTTCGTTTATAGCACCCAACAGGACCCTCCTGTACCCATGGTCACTCTACCATGGTGTCCCCCTCGGGTGTCGCTACTCATCCACTCCAAGCGTTTCCATGGCAACCATTCTCCCATGGGTGCACAATACAATATATACTTCCACTAGCTAAGTGACTACAATATCTCATCTTGCCCCTATAGGGCGATGAGATAAAAATGGCTTGTGCTTCATTGGCCAATCACATGCACACATGTGGTTGCAGTATGTACACGCTGTAGTCAGAAGTGTGTAGCCTAATTTGAATAGTCCGTGATTGGTGGTTACGGCAAATTCCAAGACGAGGGCTTCAAGTTGTGTGCACATGAGCTGTGCACCTTGCAGGGCACATCAAACACAAATTAGCATTTCAGTAAAAAGAAATAAAACTTGGCGACAATGGAACATCAAGATAAGTAACAAAGTTTGTAAGAAAAAGAAACAAAAACACAGCGCAAGAATGAGGAATATTCCAAAATACCGTACACGTATCTAGACAAACAGTTGAAAGGCCGATATGGCCTTACATGCCACCATATAAGGTACATGAGAACAACAAAAAGAGAAGTAAATTGGATGCATGTTTTCATTTCTTTACCGTACAAGTTGGAAAACGTGAGTGTTGATGAAAACATGAAGTAAAACTTTCCCAGTAATTCTAGCGAAAAGGAAACCTCAGTCATATAAGCGGGCCGGGGAATAAATTAGCTAAACAAGGCTTTCACCATCAGTTTGAACCCATCCACCTATACGTACCGTTTCTGCGCAATGTTCCTCTATATCTGTTGTGAGGGCAAACTTGCACACTTGTCCGGCTGCTACGTTAACGTTGCATAGATTCGTTGCAAGTACGTACTGCACATGTAACTACGTACGTAAAATGCAGCCGCGCTCTGCTAACACGCAGTGTACACCGTGCATGCTGTACTCAAACTTTGTACATTCAATTTAAAAAAAGTGTGAAGAATATCCCACCACATATACTTGTTACGACAAACCAACACAATTTGATAACTCCAACTCAATGCATTTGAGACGGAAGCATAACCACAAGAGATAGGTGAAAGAATTCACAGGCACTCCTAAATGTTTTAAATTAAATGTCTTAATATCTTCCATCCTCAACCCCCCCCCCCCATGTGTTCGGCACTGACCACTTAATTTTTTAAAGTTAATGGTTGCATATTGTCACTTGAATCTGGATTCCTCACTATTTTGGTAAAAAGAAAACAGATGCATACTTTTTCAGGTTTGTTACAGAGTGTATCATATTTTAATTGATTACAGATTTAAAGTGATAAAGTGGATAAATTCTCCCCATTTTATGATGGTGACATCTAAAAATAATCATTATTAAGATGCCGTGGTAAAATTTACTTTAGCCGGGGTAAAGTCATTTACATTCAACATTTTTTTTTTTTTTTTTGGCTGTAGTTATATTTTTTTCACTTGAGAGGTCTGTGTGTGGTAAACAATTAACGTAAACATTGCGTGTACAGGGAACGTGTCTGTGCGACCACCAGATGGGAGGAAGAATATATTTTAATAACCAGCTTGAATGAAACTTTGTTCTATGTCTAAAGTGGTATTGAAATATCAGAGAATTTAAGGAAACACGTTAACAAAACGTTGTATACAAATGGTTTATGTATTCAGTTCAAATCAGGGAGTAAAGAAATATAGCTATCACATTTAAGGCATTAATTTTATTAAAGTTCTTCAGAATGTAGTAAAACTATAACATACTATTATGTTAAAATTATTACTCTGGAGTCTCGTAAAAAATAAAACCTTACTGTTCCCTATAGAATACACGGTAAATTGGCATTGAAACGCCTTCCGCACAAGAATGATGAAACGATAGGAAGGTACTTCTGATATGTATGTTATTCATGTCGCTAACCATGACTGACTGTATGATTGTTTTGCTACTCGAAGAAAATCGTTGCACTTCTTTAATCATTCAAGCGTAATTGAAAACAATCGATACCAAGTTTTGTACGAAATAAGGCTATGTTCAGTGGACTATATGAAATTTTATGCAGTAACACTTCCACTAACACTCCATTACTCCACTTGCACTAACCAACATTACTCCACACTTGCAGTAACACTAAACTTAAATCGTTGCGTATAGCTTGCGGTTGCCAAACAGCACATCACAAGAAAATGAAAACGTTAATGAATCCTCTTGCTGAGTGCAAGCCACGATCAAACTGCAGACGGTCATTCCACAGATAAAATGATCTTTATGATATGGATTTTCCGTACGTTGAAAAATTTCCTTACGCTTTTGTCTTGAAAAACAGTTTTCAACAAAATTCGGTCCACTGGTGTAGCTGTTCTGTCTTCCACTTCAAAACCTTGTGGTATTAGAGTTTCATATGAGCAGCATTTTCAAAAGTGTCATGTTACTGCACAGCATTAACAATTTACAAACACAGTGACTTTATAATTCTGTTTATGGATGCGTCACTGTGGTGTATTGTCTGTGTGACTGCTGTCACTGATTTACTCTAAAAATTTGAAAAGTAATATACCTACTGTAGGTCATCAAGTGGCACATGTGTAAATAACCTAGCAGAATGTGCAAGTGTTACTTGATATGTATGTTCGATATTACTCACATTTAAGTGACGTTTTTAAAATAATTATGGAAATCTTCAGTAGTATAGTATACCAGGAAAGAGCACATAGGGTGAGACTATTGATCGTCGCTCATGGATGAAAGAAAGACAAGAAAGAAAAACAAACATGGTTCTTTTTACGTTTTGTTCGATTTACTCGAGTGCAACACCAAAAATCATCACATCATACACAAATGAAATGGGCGTTAAAATAATAATAACAATCATAATGAAATCAAAAGTGCATCACTAATTTGGTTATAGTTTAGTCCATAATGTTGAAGGAACGGTATGAAATGGATTTCGGATGTTAATACATCGTTATATCATTATTTAATTTTAATTATCTCATAGCAACTAAACTATGATAGAAATCTTAAACATACTGCATAATGATCTCTTCAATAATCTATTGATAAAGCATACAAGTGTAATATACGATGTATTTGTGAATGAAAAACAATAATGATATTGATAGTGCATCACTACTTTGGTTATCGTTTTACCATAACGGTGAGGAGACGGTTCCGACGTTAGGAAAACCCGTTCCGACGAAATTCATTTCGGATACTAGCACGTCGTCACAGCATTATTACTTTTTACAATAGTAAAACACACTACGGAAAAAAAAAAAACATTGTTCAATAATCGATAGATGAAAAACTACAAATACGATTTCATAAAGTAATAAACATCTTTGTCGTTACGTTGAACGTCATGCGTAAATCTACCCACGATATTCGTCGTACGCTGTCCACGGCACCGGTGTAACGGATAATACAAACAATGTCCACACACATGAGAGTATAAGGATTGTAACTGGCGTTGGTTGTAGAGAACAACTTCATTTCGGAGAAACTGTGCAATGCCTGGTATCGTCGTGGGTGGTCGACCAAATGAATCGAAATATTCCACGACGGTACGATCTTGCGGTACGTACAAGCATGTCTAGTGTTGTCCCTCATAGGCCTCGGGGTCTGTATTGAAGACGTAACAACTACCAGGTTCGGGGCGTCGTGTTGGTAAATTGTTCAGAAGCGAACACACCCCGGAACAACGGAACGGTAAATGTATCTCTCTCGAGGACCTTCGTTATCGTCTCGCTGTCCATCTTCAACGAATGAAGTCGAACGAGACGTTACCATATTGGTCGATTTCGATTAGATTGTCAAACTCGGCATAGAGAATAAGCATCACACTCTCGGTCAAGGCTTCGTCAAAGCGGAGCGTCAGATCCAAGGTACCTTCCTCCTTACGGTTGTAATAGGCACCGTCGGCGAGATCGGGTGTAAAATCGAAAGAGTACAAAGTATACCCCTTCTCATATTCGTTGCGAGTGACGTCTATGCCTTCGTCTAAATTATTCTTATGCAGGGCTGTAAAGAGAGAGTCGTAAGCTGGTATGGTTTGATTGGCAGTGCCGTCCTCGTTAAAATGTAATTTCAAAGCCTCTGAATGCGTCCCACGTAGCGTAGTGAGACTTCGTTGACGTTAAAATGATGGAAATTGAATGGATTTTTAGCGTAATGACCATTGAATGATGAGGTTTTGACGATCCCAAGGATTAGTCGACTCGGTAACTGACCTAACCACAAATGATCGGATATGACGGTGGTACTACCGGCTTGGACGGCTTTGGTCCGAACTTGTACACGATTTATAGGGTATTAGCGGTAGTACCGCTTGCGAGCACTTTTGCATGTTATAGTAACAAGGTGGCACTTGCTGTCACCCTTCTTATGTAGAGAGCGAATTTCGTGAATTGAAGTCTGTATCCAGCGGTATCGTTGGCGGTCGTAAGCACGGAGGCATCATTGTTTGGGAACAACTTCATCTTTAAGGTCACATCATTCATCAGATATCGATCCATGTGAAAAATATCTCAGTGTAAGCGTCCCATCAGTTCCACTTCTACGCTGTCTTTGAAATGTTTCGATGTGGCCTTGAGTCGATGGTTGGCGCCGTTGATGGTGTTGCTGTCTTCCATGTGTCCGGGTGTGTCTTTGTGATACAACGCATTACTCAGATGGTTCGTTTTGGCTTCACGACCATAATTGAGTAATGCCTCCATGTATGCTCTGTAGGGATAACATGCCGAAGAATCTGAAATTTGTTGGCCATTGTGCGACACATCGATCTGTTTAATAAGCGCGTGGAGAAGGTAATTCACAGGAACAACATTATCAACGCGTTCTCCAGTGTGAAGGAGAGCATCACTGTTGGCCTTGGTAATTTTACACTTCACGAAAAGTTGCGTCTCTTCGAGATCGAGGTACTGATCTCCGTTGCCTGGAATTTCAAATTAAAAAAGGTTGCGACAATCCTGCATTGGAGTTGATTTTCTCTCAGGTGCCTCGATCGATGACGGTCTGCTTTGGCTGGAAGCTGAAATGATCCATCCCACTTTTACCGCACTCACACGGATGAGGGTGAATAGTTGTCATGTTGTTTTTTCTAACTGAAAATATCCCGATGAAGTCCCCGTCGCTTGACGACAGGAGAAGAAATGAACGTTTTCGATACCCGTCTTCGCTTTATAGTGTTTGGTTCTCTGCTTCGTGGTCGTCTGGTACGTTTGACACGTGGTCTTGTCACACGTCTGACACGTGGTCTTCGTGGCTGTCGACCAGGCTTTCTACTTCGACGCATGCCACTGCCTTTTTGATTGACGTGTCTTTTCACTTCTTCAAAGGTCCTCCTTTTCAACGACGACCCCACTTTTTGACCATCCAACACATCAGTGGCCTGTTCTGAGTGCACTTTTACCGATCGATTTTTTCACGGGTTTTAGGAAAGGAATGGCTCCACGGAGAATTCCTAATCTAGCGCCAAGGCCATGCCCTAGCTGGTAGTAGGGAGCCCGAAACACAGGAAGACCTTGGGTTTAAATCACAATAAAACGGAACGTTTTTGGCGGAAATGTAACGACACGACGACACGTCCAGTTTGAAATGGTACTCGTTCTCCAGTTTCGTCCCTTATATCGATCTCGATCGTCGAAATGAGACTAGAGATGACGGGGTGATATTCAAGTTTGTCGTATTTGAAAGACACCATCTGTGGAAAGCGGCACTGGCATCCCCGACCAATTGATTTTCGATGATATTGGTGTACAGAAATAGTTCATGAAGTGGATCGCGATCCATGGGACTATCGCCGATGTACCTGACGCGGTCGAATAGTTCCACAACCTCGCTATCTTTGGTAGGTGAGTACAGTTCTTTAACAGGATGATAGAAACCCATAAGTGCAGCGACCCTTCCCGTGACCCGCCCTTCGAAAAACGGTCCGACGGTTTCGGTTGAAACGGTCATCTTTCCCGTTTGCTGTTTAAATTAGAATCTCAGACCAGGACAAACCTCGCGAAACCAGTTCATGATGTCACGATGAGGTTGTTCACTCATGGTGAGGTTCGATGTCATACCAAGACCGAGGATAAGAAATACCTGACAATGCGACTTCCCAATCGCCTTGGAGCGTTAAAGGTTTGCTAAATTGGGTGAAATAGTGAGCTAATGAGTTATTCGGATAAATATCTAGAGAACTGTTACTGGGAAGAGTGACGTGGAAACTGTCCATGGTATACCGCATCTACCTGTCGTCGTCCAGGGTTGGCATCAATCTGACGATGCCAGGCGGTAGTTCATAGCTTTATGAGCTGATCCCTCCAACTGTTAAACTTTGAGGAATAACCGGTCCATTTGACGAAATACGTCATAGTTCCATCCTGTTTTCTTCGGCGCCGTAACACTTTCTCCACTTTGTACACGTCCGAATCGTCTTTTGGGACACGTTGCAGTTCCGTATCGTAAAACGTACCATGAATCACCTCGCCTTCCTAATCGTTAATGCGATAGACGGGTGGACGTCTCGTTAGTCGCTCGCTCACCGTAAAAATTTCTTCGGTCCATCGAGGGAGGTAACCTTTACGGAATGGACGAACCGTCGTACTCAATCCTACTTGATCACCGACCTCAAATCGAATGATGGGTGGCTTTTGTGAAAATTGACGTGGATATAGCGTGCGCCATACTCCCAGTTAATTTTTCAGGGTCACGATTTCGGGGGATCGGCCGAAACTGAGATGATGAGCACGGTTGCAGCTGGTCACGAGTTTCGGAAGCACGTCGAGATAAGCTCTGGTATGATTTGCCGTGAAGTATTTCCACATTTTTTCTTTGAAGGTCCCATTAAATCTCTCGACGACGCTCGCCTTGGTCTCGTTATGTGTCGCAAAGATATGGATCCCTTGCTGGATCAAGAAATGTTTGATGTGTTGGTTAAAAAATTCCGATCCCTTATCGGTTTGTAACTTCCTTGATTTGCGTACATCTTTCAAAACAGATGCGAAACCTTTCTTCAGAGACTTTCCGGTCTTGTCCTTGAGCGGTACGACCCATGCGTATTTTGAGAACACGTCGATGCATGTCAGTAAGAATTTGAAACCACGATTTTGCCGAGAGATCTGCCTGACGTCTACGAGATTGGCTTGCCACTGATCATCAATACCTTGGACGAAAATGTGAGTGTATCGTTTTTGGGTTGGTTTGTGTAACGTGTAAGCGTCTTGTTTCCTGAGCCATGCTTTGACCTCTTGTAACGTCGTCGATGGTCTTCGATGCCTGGCGTGACGAAGCAGAGCGTTGACGCCTCTGTAACCAGCGGGATGCGAAACGTCGTAGTAGAGATCTCGTAGAATGGTCGGTAGCGGATCCATCGACATCTAAAACGATCTTCCCGCTGCAGCAAGCACAGAGGCAACGAATCTGCTTCAGCCTACCTTGAAGTTGCACGAAAGGTCGATTTTGCATGAACGCCATGACGTTCTAACGTGATCTGTGAGACAACAGAGGTGCGTAGCGTTAATATATCTCCCACCGAGGGACACCATATAATTGTTTATCGTTGCTCCGCGTTCGACGTCTACGCCTTTTGTCACTCGACTTGTTAACGGTTGGTGTGGTTTTTCCGGCAACGTTGTTGATGGCACGCCAGCGTTCTTCATTACCGACGAGCTCACGAGGAATGTTGGTTTGACAGAGCTGTCGCGCCAATGCTTCGCGACCGTTCGGCTGAAACTTTTTCCTTTCTCGCACACGGTCGTTGACCAAGTCTACGATGTGAGTGCCTGGTATGCTATGTCCGAACCAATCAACTCACCGGTAGGTAACCACGCAATCCGATGATCTTTTAGGAAATGAACCAATGTCTCTGTCTTTGGCTAAAATGTTTTCGGGACACTTCTGGTAATCGTCTCAAAAGGGGAATGTCTTCGTCCACCTGTGTATCACACGCGCTTGTTCCTTGATCTGTTCCTGAAACAATCGTTGTCTCTGTAGCGCTTCGGCGTAATGCCTCGCTTTGTCTTCTTCCGACAAATTTGTTTGTGATAATATCATTTTGATGACGTCATCGAGACGACGAGATTCCTTCGTGGCTGGTAATGATTTGACTTCCAAAATCTTTGAATGTGTTTCAGGGTCTCTACGGTCTCGTCGTTTTTACCGACTTTACTACCCGCCGGAACGAGGATCATTTTCCTACCGTATTCCATATTATAACAAACGTAGAACAGCTTGTAGCATCAACTGAAGAAATGCACCACTTCCTCGCTGGCGAAGCGCTTTTCTTTTTTGATTGATCGGAATCTCACGATCAGCAAGAAGACGTAAACAATGTTTGTAACGTTTGAGTCGTTTTTCTTGCGTGCTCGTCAAAGGTACGTTACCGTCTAAGATGTTCAATGCACATTCACAAAACGTGAAGAGGAGTTCTCGATCGACTTCTTCGGAGTGTTTGAACGTCGTGATGGTGAACAATGCGCTAACCGTTCTAAAAGGGAGAATTGATCTCGAATACTCTCCATCCTAACATCAAATGAAACGATATGTATGCGAGGATCTTCTTTTATGATCTCAGAGGGACGATACGTCCTCGAAATTGCCTGACCATAGGTAGGTCTAAACGAAACCATTCTTGATAATTCGACGGTTTGATCTTCCTATGTATGATTAGTGTGTCTACCACATACAATAAGCAAACGATGACGTGTACAAACGTCAGGTTGTCGGTGGGGAAATAGGATTCTTCCAAGTGTAGAAATCAGCGAGAGTGACAGATAATCATCTTTCAATAGTGCCAGGTAATTGTCTTGACGATCCACATATTCGCCAATACAGCGAATGTGGTCCGTGAACTCGCTACGCTCTATATCGTGTGGAAGCCGGTATCGCCAACGAACCAACGTCTCGAACATGATGCGCAGTCTCTGGTCATCGAGCTCGATGGTTGTTACGTTTGAGGGTGTACACCGTAATGCGTTCACCGTCCACTTCTGTCATAAAGTTGCTGCGAAATCTAGTGCTGTCGTCACTGTTTGCCTTAAAGTCGGATACCATGTAACCGTAGGGTCTTGACATCGCATCATCGTAGGCCTCTTGAAGAAATCGCGTACGTCCTGGTAACATTTGCTTAGCAAAGTTATGGACCACAGAAGCATCGCGAGGGTTTTTGAATAAAATAAATCTTTGTTTTGATTAAACAAGTTTTGAAGCACTAAGATTACTGAAAGATTTTTATGATGACTGCCTTTTGTAAACAGTTGGGAAATCCTCTGATCGATTTCGTGCATAAGATCGTCACTGTTGAACAGATTACGTTCCCCTCTGTCGATGAAGTTGTAAAGCGTTCCGGGAGATCTTCCACAAAACGTACGTCGGGATTATCCTTTAGTATATCGTCTTTGATATTCAACATAGAACCATACCACGTTCTCTGCAGGTGGATCAATTACAGTTTTTTGTGTTTAAGTGGTCTAGACAACCAGACGGTTTTGCCGCTCCCTGTCAGACCTGCGACCAAACACGTAAAGGGGTGTTTAAATCGAACATCCACTTCAATATGCGACATGCCGCAAATGAGTGAAGGAAAACCGTCGTTTTGATCCCTCTTTATGGATGCAGTTTTGCGTTACATCGTATCAGTCCATTTTTAATATGGCTTTAAGCGCACGATGAATATCTTTTCTTTGCTCTAAGAGCACGCACCATTCGTCGACAGTCAGATTGATTTGTTTTCCCTGACAAAAGTTTGGTATGATATCGAGGGTGTTTGCAACACTCACGTATAGCGAAATAACCTTCTGAGCCGATTTTTTTTCACCGTAACTGTCTTTAGTGAGAACGTTGATTTCATCCTAGAGGGTTACCAGTTGATGAAATGTTGGTACGCCCGTGATCTCATGTCAAATGACGAAAATGGAAAATGGTACGATCATTTAACACGTTTGAGTGACAACAAACAAGGTACGTTTAATTATTCAAGGTTTATTCATGAATGAACCGTCATTATACTACAGACACACACACACATACATATATCGTCAAGATTTAATATGTCACGTTGCAGCATGTATTTTGATCATAGTAGTTATTGACACTTACTTACTGTTTGCTCAAATAAACTTACAGATGGAAAATGCAATGTTTATTGTTGAGTCAATTAAAGCTGCCAAGCAATCAAAGTAAAGTTGTCATGTCACGATCACTCTAAACAATCTACAAAATAAAAATTCAGGGTATCACATTTTACTCGAGAAAAAAAAAAAAAAGTTTTATAGACACGCTATGTTACAATCACGTATCGTATCAAGAAAGAAGATTAATAATATCTTAACAACTGACCACAGCACTATTAAAATAACTTCTAAAATATTGAGTATGTTCGAAAAAATTGACTGACACGTGCAAACCTTGTCTCTGTCAACGAACAATATCGACAGTATTTGCAAGCAAACGACTGAAGTGATCGGTGTTTCATAATAACGTTTAAAACCACAGCATCCGATTTTTTTTTTTAAATACATTCTTTAACAACAACAAATGTTCATCAAGAAGGAACGTTTCACTGATTGTCATCAGATGTTGAACCGTCATGTTGGGGAGTGCAGCTGGCTTCATCAAAGGCTTGAAGTCTTAAGTGTTTAGTGTGACGCCTCTCAGCAAGTGTTGGACGTCTGGCATCTTCTAGCTCCAAATCGTCGATCGCATCGTCAAAGGTAGATTGCAGCTCGGTAAGCTTAAACCATTGTTGAGGTGTAAGCGCGATGCCTTTTGACGTCGGCAACATACGCCCTGCTTGGTTGAAAAAAATCACGGATGTGAATGTACAGTTTTCCCTGAAATTCACCGACAGTGACATAGCGATCGTTACCGATTGGTAGTCTCATTTCATTACTCACATCAGTCGCTTCACGTTGACGTTTCTTCAGAGGTCTAGGACCTTTTGTCTTCAGCGGGTGGACTGATCCTGACCTTGGTATCCCGAGCGATGGTTTAATGTCCGTTTGAACTGATTTACCAACTGCAGGGCGATCGTAGGTAGCTTCGTTGGTTTCTCCATTAATGTAAATGGTTTTACCCTCGGTGTCTTTCATCGATTGCCATTCTTCAGCCATTGTGTAAACCAAAGTACTGTTTGGCCCAACAGTAAAATATTGAGAGAGAGACAACGATTGTGAGTGCCTGCCAAAATACTAGCCTTGGGATACGTTGCTATATCACCTTCCTTCTTGTAGGTAGGACTCTAGAGGTTGTCAAATAGAACGGTGTGATCGGTTGGCTTGTTTGATCACAAATGATCAATCCGTCAGCAATTTCTGAAATTTAATGGTTAATGGTCGGCCACGGGCGACGTGAGACGACAGTTTGCTGAAAAACGATGTTACCTGATGGAAAAATGAAAGACAAATGACAACGCGAACCTCGATGTTAAGAATTTTGTAATCTCCCATCCAAGTTGGTTTCTAAGTTGTTTGTTTTTATTGGCTGTAAATCAACCAATAGAAAACATTTTTGTTGTCAGCTTCTGAAGTGGAATGCAACTGACCCTCGGAATCTGAACACCGTGATCAAATTACAACACTTGAAGTGTTTCACAAGTACACACAATGGAGACTACCAGCGGGACGAAAGTCGAAGTGTGCGGTTCGAGAAAATTGTTTAAACTGAGATCACCTCCCAGATGGATTGACATTTATAGCCAGCTGTAGGTTGCACACGGCTCCGAGTAGGTGTAAGAAGGTTTTCTGTTGATAGTTTCCTCTGCTTCTCTCAAAAGGAAAGATATCCGGTGATCCCTCGCTATGATATCTTCAACGGCGGCCTTTACATTGAAACTGTCTCCTTCTGGTAGATCCCCCTTGATCTCTT